>NW_004624770.1:1212781-1266172 GCF_000247695.1 Heterocephalus glaber
ACCTGGCCACAACTCCTGGTGTGCTGATAACTTCATCAATAGGAGGGTTAGGTTCTTTTGAAAGCAGTTTTCTGAATTTCTGTGTTGCAGAAAGTTGTTTTTCTGAGCTATTAGAAAATACCATCTCAATCATATCAGAAGTAATAACACCACCTGGTGCCATCTCCATGTTATTGATCTGGGCCTCATGAAAGCCACCATCTGACATAACTTCTTCTGTTTCGTCTTCTGCTGTAGCAACATTTCTTTGCTTGAATAACTGCTCCTCTCTTTTCTGCTTTTGTAGCTGTAATCCTTCTTCCTCCCTCCTTCTACACATCTCATCCAGATTTAGAGATTTGTTCTCGTAACTTTTCAGGCGAAAGTTCTCTTTTCCTGGGGTGGTCATGATTTCTTACAAGGTTTCAGTAACCCAGGATCAGCCAAGGTCCAAACGTATTAAATAGAAAATTCTAAATCATGACCTCTTGCAGGCTGGACTTCACAGAGTTTCCATTAAATCAAGTGTTATCTGAAGACGGCTCGAGGCAACCGATCCCGGTGCCACTGCTAGAGTGAGGTGCTCTCTCGTGCACCGGCCCGCCGTACCTCTCCTGCTCCACTTTTCATATTTCTTGATTGAATTTTCTCATATTTGTATCCGAACAAAACATGGCTCAATTTACATGCATTTCACTTTTAAAAAATGTCCTAGCCCAATCAGATATTTTATTACTTGAGTGATGAATGTGTATGTTGAATGCTAGTGGAAGACAAAACACTCAGTCACAAAGACTCTAGGGTCACAGTGAGGTAGATGTGGGGATGTCAGTGTGATATACAGTATACCCCCTTGGGTATGTGCTATGTAGCATATTAGCAGAATAATTTGGGAAGGGAAAGCAAGTATTCTTGGTCTTTTTCCTGAAGTCGATATATCAGATGGATTTAAAATTTGATGTTTTCTTCTAATTTTCCTGGAGAAGCTCAGAGTAGTAGTTCCTACTTACAGAGATAGTAGTGGCCTGCAAACTCCATGTGACTCAGTAGATTATAGTACTGAAAGGAGTTTCTGGAAACAAACGAACTTAGGGCTCTAAAAATTAGCTTGCTTTATTTAGGTACTTTATGATACACTCTTATTTTGGCTTTTAGCAAACCTTTCTCTAAATACAGTCTTTAGTTCTAAACTATGAAACTGCTAAAGATGTGAGAAGAATTTTAGAAATCCTTCAAAGGTGAGCAATATTTGCCATATTTAATTAAATCCTTCCCGTACCCCTTCCTTCCTGTTCACATTTTAATAATGTCTCATTCAAATATTGGAATACATTTGAGAAAAAGTGAAAGAAGAAATAAGTAGTTTTATATTAAATATCTGATGTTAACTTGATTCTTAATATTTAAGGCTCCTTTTTGAACCAAGTTAATTGATGGTCATTTAATTGTAACTGTTATCTGCCAAAACTAGTGATATCAGCAAATGCTGGATGTTCCTGGTAGTGCAGACTTCTGGAAGATTTCTGCACAGGTTAGACATTTTGTGAAGGCAGGCTTATTTCTAAAGGGGAGATTGGAAGAGGAAGATGGTGATGCTTTTCAGGTAATTAAAAATGACATGTTTACCGTGCCATCACCTTGCCTTTTAGGATTCGGCTGGGGGACTTGAAAAACTGGTCTGACATGTACAGGCGCAAAGAACCAGGTGGCTTCTTGGTGCTGTTACTTAGAGGCCTGGAGTTACACTTCTAGTCCGTGGTCTTTCAGAGATGGATCTGAGCCACCTGTGTCACAACTACTTGAGGTGTTTGATAACCATGCAGATTCTTGAATGTAGTCCTCGTACATTCTGATTCTCATATTGGGAAGGGACCAGAACCTACCTTTTTATCAAGTGTGTCTAGTTTTCTTTTTCTTTTTCTTTTTTTTTTTTTGGTACTGGGAATTGAACTTGGGACCTTGCACTTGCAAGGCAGGCGGCGTAACTACTGAGCTAAATCCCTGGCCCATGTCTAGTTTTCTAATTGCTCCTGCGATGAGGAACAATTAGAGAATGAGAGTGTGCTAGCTTCCACTTCCCTCAACCTAGTTCAGTGCAAATAGCTAGGTAGGCTTTGAACTAACCAAATCTAAAAGGTGTGTCATTTAGGGACACATAGCTGGTGTTGTGCTTAAAGTTGGGAAGTGAGAAAAAAAATTTAGTGGAGGATGACGTGGTAAACATTTTTCTTGTCTTCTCATCTTCCAATAGCACATTGAGGAAAAAATAAGCAAAGAAAAAAATAGGTGTATAAATTCAGTAAGTTTGTGATTCTGAAGTGGGAGCAAACTGAATAGAATAATTTTACTTGAACAAGAGGTGATGCAGAAGGGTTCAGGAAGATGAAGCATTGTTCTTTCAGAAGGTAATGGCCAGATGTTCATCTCCACTGGAGCGGTATCAACAGGAGAGCCGCTCGCTGGGCACAGAGAAGAAAGCATGTCCTTAAGGGAAGGCCATTAAGCCCCAAAGTGAATGATCAGAGAATGCTGAGGTCTGTTTTCTAGACAGTGAATTATGAACTATGGAGAATGTCTTTCCACAGCTATGAGGGGCATGGAAAATGAAATGTTAAGATATTATTTAGCTTTATTTTATTTATTTATTTGCAGTTCCGGGGATTGAACTCAGGACCTTGCATTTGCAAGGCAGGCACGGTGCCACTGAGCTAAATCCCTGACCCTACCTTTATTTTAATAAAAAAATTTTGCCTTAGGCATATCATTGACAATCTACAATAGCATCTCATTACAGTTTGAGCATTTATTTGCTATTAAAATGTCAGTTTAACTTATTTGGATTTGCCAGGACACTGATAATTTCTTTCTCATATTCTCATTTTCCTTCTAAGTTTAAAAGAAACTGCTTTTAACATTTTAAATGCTTCATTGAAGAGGTTACTGTATTAAAGATTACTGCTTTGCCTTTGTTTACGCTTGTATCTTCAAGTCATAAATTAAATTGGATTTAATTAATATATCTTTAATATGGACCCCAAAGCCATATGATAGCTTCTTCCCTTACGTATAATTTGCCTTTATTGCTTTGTGTATGTGTGCGTGCGCACACATGTTCACATACACAATTGGGATTGAACCCAGGGGCTTTGCTGTCAGCTACATTCCCAGCCAGCCATTTATGTTTCATTTTGAGATAGGGTCTGGCTAAGTCACTGAATTGCCCAAGCTGGGCTCGAACTTACTATCCTTTTGCCTAAGCCTTTCAGCCTGGCTTGCCTTAACTGCTCTTACAGTCCATTTACAGTGTATCTTAGATGGCCATCTTCAGGCCAGATGCAAAACCAGGAATGCCAAGCTTGATCTTTTTTTTTTTTTTTTTTGCTAGAAGTTGTCATGACTTCAAATAATACACCTGGCAGGGTCATGGATTACCACGAAACTCATCTTTTACTTTTCATAGCAGTTTCCTATATTAAGCCTAGGCCCTCTAAACTGGCTTGGCAGCTGTATTGATTTAGGAATTCCTTGACTATGCCAACCATACTGAAGCCTGCTAGCAAGAGCACGTGCAGGGATAAGAATGGAGTCTTGGATATTGGATTAGTATTGTCCATCAGGCTCATAGCAGCCATTGTCTCATTTTTTTTTTTTGATCTCAGCATGAAAGGAAAATGGATAGTGTCATTCTAGTTTAGACCTTCAGTTTTACTAAACGATATTACCATATTTTATCTTTTTAAATAAAACTCTTAATAGCTTAAATTTTTATTCCATTTATGATTCTGGTAGTGTCAAACATGTAGGTAAATGTTACTATTTTTCTCCTTGGAGGGAAGGCTGGATATTGAACCCAGGACCTTACACATGCTAAGTACTCTTACCACTGAGCTATACCCAAAGCCCTAATGCTTTTGGGTTGTTTTTTTTTTACAACATCTAATGTTATATCCTGATTTTACAAGTATAGTTAAGTCCAAACTTACGTATTCTCAATTATTTACATTTATTCATTCATTAGTAAAATTTATTTGGTATGGATAAAATTTTAATCATAGAGTGTTGTTACATAAATTGTTATAAACAATTTAAATTGGATTTAAAAATCCAGTACATAAAGTGACAGAGGTATTTTAGATATAGTTTCACTTACTTGTCTTAATTTCAAATTTTATTAAAAAATTCACAATTATAATAAGGCGACCTTAGCCCAGAAATTACTAAGAAGAGTAATTTAGAAAACATTTTAGCTCTTTCAAGAGCAAAACCTGAATTGTAAGGAGACCTACCTTATATAAGTGACAGAGTTTGATACTGTACCCATAAATATGCACAATTATTACATGTCAGTTAAAAAGAAAAAAGGAAAAAACCCAACTTTTTGGATTTTAAATTGAATTGAAAATGGTTCCATTTGAATATCTACTATCCTCACATGGCTTATCTGGTCTAGAGACATTTTTCAGAGACATAATAATAGAAACCAAACTCTTTATATGGGAAGTTTTAGGAAGTAGATAATCTAAGAAAGCGGTAGTTGATTTATTCACTTATTCCCATTCTGCTAACACAGTTTATAAAGATGGTCTTGTTTAGTCTTGAGTTCCAGTTTTGTTTTGTTTAGCAATGCTGGGGTTGAATCTAGGCCCTTGCACATGCTAGGCAATTGTTCAACCTGGTTCCCTTTGATTTCATATTAGAAGAAAGAGTGATGTACTGAGAAACTATTTTCATTTCCATATGCATTTTTTTTCTTTTGCTTTTAGGGATGAGCATAAATTTCTTTGGTTTATAATTCTTTTTTTACTGTACTCTTTGTGTCATCTTTTTTGTTAAGCTTAACAATTTAACATAACCACTGAGATAAATTTACAAAATGTATAAAAAACTCAATTGTACATTTTAATTAAGGGAAAAATGCATTAACGTATTATTACACTTAATGTGTATTTCACAGTAATATATGTGATTGAGTTACTTTAGTAGGCTATGGCTGAAAGTTGTTATTTATCATCAACTTTAAAACCTAAAAGTTATTTTTGCCATATCCCTATTCCTCACTCCGCACATTCAGTCCGTAGGCAAATCCTGTTAATCTCTTCCTGTTTTGAAAATTCACGTATCTCTCTTCTCTTCTTCCTTTACCTTAGTTCCATGTGCCATTACCTCTGCCCTGACTATTGCATTCATTTCCTAAGGCAGCCCCCTGAGTCTGTTTTTGGTCTTCTCCAGTCTGTTCTGGTAGTGTGTGCAATCTGATTTATCACTCTTTTAGTATCTTTCAATGATTACTTGTGCTGCTTGTAGGACAGAGATTACAATTTTTAGAACTACCTTCAGAACCTGTCTGCATCTCCCTAGTTTCACATGGAGGCAAGGCCCACATCTGTGTGCACTTGCTGTTGTACCATTGGTGAGAAAATTCATAAGTAGATGACGTTAAAGCAATCAGATGTTTCCAAGAATTAGTTTTTATCTTTACCTCTAGAATCTGCTGCCATGTTTATTTATAAATGTGACTGTTTTGTTTTAAAGGTGGCAGTTCTCATTCCTTTCCGTAATCGCCATGAGCATCTTCCAATTTTTTTCTTGCACCTGATTCCTATGCTCCAGAAACAGCGGCTGGAATTTGCCTTTTATGTCATTGAACAGGTGAGAATATTTTTCCAAATGGTCACTAAGTATTATAGAACTTAAGCTCTTAAATATGGTTTGATTAAAAGTGGTAAGATTAAGCAGGTAGTTATTGGTTTTATAGTTGAATAAAATTATATTTTAGATTGAGCTTGTATTTTTTTCTTTTAATAATTTTCTTGTAATGTAATTTTTTTCAAATGAGTTGACAATCACGTTTGACTTTATGGTAGCCTTGATATATTTTAATGACACTTGAAAAGTTAGATTATCAAATTTAGATTTTAGTAATTAATACAGATGATACTTAACTTATAGGATGAAATATTCCTTTGACTTGTTCCATTTTATGCTTTCATTAGCCTTATGATATTTGTTTATTCCTGAAAACCTCTATAAAGTTTCATTTAATTGAGAAGTCACTTATTTTATAATGTAGGCTATTTGGAAACATTTAGCCTCTTATATTGCCACGCCGGCTCATAATTTCAAGGTGTATCCATTTACCTACACAAGACTCAAGTTTATCTTTCTTTATGGCAAAGTAGTACTCTATATTACAGAATACCACATTTTCTTTATCCATTCATCTGTTGATGGGCAGTGGGGCTGTTTCCAAGATTAACTAACAATTTGTGCTGCTATAAACAAGGGTGTGCATATATCACTGTGGTATAATGCTTTTAACTCTGTTGGGAAGATACCAAGAAGGGGAATATCTGAGTCAAATGGAACCTCTAGTTTTAGTTTTTTGAGGAATCTCCATACTGATTCCCATGGTGGTTGTGGTTGTACCAGTCTACACTCCCACCAGCAGTGGAGAAGGATTCCTTTTTCCCCACATCCTTACCAGCATTTGTTATTGGTTGATTTCTTGATGATAGCCATTCTTTTTGGAGTGAGAAGGCATCTCAGTGTTGTTTTAATTTGCTTTTCTTTAACGACCAGGGATAGTGAACATTTTTTCATGCATTTATTTGCTGTTTCTACTCTGCTTCTTCATCTGAGAAGTGTCTTTTCATTTCAGATACCCATTTTTTGGATTAGGCCTTTGAATTTGGGGGGTCTGATTTTTTTTTTTTGAGATAGGGTCTCCCTATGTAGTTCAGGCTGACCTTGAACTCATGGCAATCCTCCTGCCCCAGCCTCCTGAGTTCTGGGATTACAGGCATGTGCCACCACACCTGGCATAATTTAATGAGTTCTTTATGTATTCTATATACTAGTTCTTTGAGGAGTAGCTGCGAAAAATTGCTTTCCATTCTGTGGGTTGTCGTTTTATTCTGTTGGTGGTTTCTTTGCTGTGCAAAAGCTTTTTGATATGGTGTGACCCCAGTGGTTGATTTTGTAATATTTCTTGTGTGATTGGGAATTTGTTCATAAAGTCTTTGCCCATACCTATGTCTTCAAGAGTTTCACTTATTCTATCTTCCAGCACAGTGTTTTCTTTTTTTTTATATTTAGATCTTTGATCCATTTTGATTTTAGTTGAGTGCATGGTGTGAGATTTGGGTCTAGTTTAATCTTTAGCATGTGGAAGGCCAGTTTTCCCAGCATTATTTACTAAAGAGGCTTTCTTCTAGTGAAGGTGTTTGGCTCCTTTGTCAAAGATAAGGTGGGTGAGTGTTTTTGGAGTTATTTCTGCATCTTCTATTCTGTTCCATTGAGCCTTGTTTCTGTTTTTTTCACTAGTACCCTGCTGGGGTTTTAGGGGGCGGGCTTTGAGAGTACTGGGAATCGAACTCAGGACCTTGCACTTGCCAGGCAGGCACATCACTGCTGAGCTAAATATCCCCAGCCCCTCTCATGCTGTTTTTATCACGGTAGATTTATAGTATAATTTCAAGTTAGGAATTGTGATACTTCCTGCCTTGCCGTTGTTGCTCAGAATTGCTTTTGCTTCTAAGTCTGTTCTGGTTCCAAATGAATTTTAGGATTGTGTTCTCTAGTTCTGTGAGATATGCTTTTGGTATTTTGATTAGGATTGCATTAAATCTGTATAACAGTTTTGTAAGTATAGCCATTTTCAGTATGTTGATTCTTCCTACCTAAGAACAAGGGATATCTTTTAATTTTCTGATATCTTCTTTGATCTCCTTTTTCAGAGTACTTTAGTTTTTTGTTTGTTTGTTTGTTTTGTTTTTTGGTACCAGGGATTGAACTCAGGAGCTTGTGCTTACAAGGCACTCAGCAGAACCACTGAGCTAAATCCCTGGCCTGAGAGTAGTTTAGTTTTTAATGTAAAGATTTTTAACTTCCTTAGATGGATTCCTAAATATTTCATTTTTCTTGATGCTATTGTGAAAGGTGTTGTTTTCCTAATTTCTCTGTCAGTGAGTTTGTTATTCACGTTCAGGAATGCTATAGATTTTTCAGTGTTGACTTTGTATCCTGCTTTGTTGCTGAATTTGGTTATTAGTTCTAGTACTCTTTTGGTGAAGTTTTTGGGGTCTTTTGTATATCATATCATCCACAAATAATGGTAGTTTAGGTTCTTCCTTTTCTGTCCATATTCTTTTTATTTCTTTCTCTCTTTCTTTTTTGGTACTGGGGATTGAACTTGGATCCTTGTGCTTGTGCAGCAGGCAGCGAAACCACTGAGCTAAATCCCTGGCCCCTCTTTCTCTTGTCTTACTGCTCTGGCTAATGTTTCCAGAATTACATTGAATAGGAGTGGTGATAGTAGGCATCCTTGTCTTGTTCTTGATTTTAGAGTGAAAACTCTGTTTTATTTTTCAGCCTGCCAACTTTATTACTGTTCATTTCACCATCCTACAGTAAGTAGCTCTTGCTGAAAAGAGTAACATAAATCTCAGCAGTACCCATCAAAGAAATAAGATATTATCTTATTATTTTTTTCCCCAGGAGTAGTTATTCTATTTTCAAAGTGGATTTTAAGCCAAAGTTGACCAAAAAGGGCAATGAAAGACATTACATATTGGTTAACAGAACTATTCAACTGGAGGAGATAACAATTACAAACATATGCCTCAATCCGTGCTGCACTCAACTTCATAAAACAAACTCTGGTGGACATAAAATGTCAGATAAA
This sequence comes from Heterocephalus glaber, assembly GCF_000247695.1. Next base: position 1,221,444 of record NW_004624770.1, read on the forward strand.
CATCAGTGCAATGATGGTGTGAAATCTCAGTAGCCCATTATCACAAACTGACAGATCAACTAAACATAAAACCAACAAAGAAATATCAGAGTTCATCCAAATCTTTGGGCTTAATAAATATAAACAGTGTTCTACCCAATGACAGAATACAGATACTTTTTGGCTGTACTTGCTCCAAAATAGACCACATACTAGTAAATAAAGCATGCCTGGGTAAATGCAAAAGAATCAAAAATTTATGATGCTTATTATCAAGTCACAGTGCAGGGAAACTAGAAATCAATAGCAAAAGAAACCACAGAAACTATATAAACATATGGAAGTTGAAAAATTGATGAGTCACAGAAGAAATTAAGGAAGAGATGAGCCAGTTCCTAGAATTGAATGATAATGCCAGTACAACATACCAGAAATTATGGGACACAATGAGAGTAATCCTATGAGGATCATTTATAGCAGTGAATGCCCACATCAGAAAAATTGAATAAGCCAAATAAATAACATAATGATGCATCTCAACATCTTAGAAAAACAAGAACAGTCTAAACTTAGAGTTTGTACAAGGAAAGAAATTACAAAGAAATTAATAAAATTGAGGCTAAAAAATACATAAAATCAATGAAAACTCAGTTTTTGACCATTTAGTATGATGTTGGCTGTTGGTTTGTCATAGATGGCTTTTAACAGATTGAGATAAAGCCCTTCTGTCCAATTTTCTGTAGGGTTTTTATCATGAATTGGTGTTGGACTTTGTCAAATGCTTTTACTGAATCTATTGAGATGATTAGTTTTTCCTTGGTTCTACTAATGTTGTATATTACATTTATTGATTTGTGTATGTCGAACCATCCTTGCACTCTTGAGATGAATCCTACTTGGTCATGGTGTATAATCTTTTTGATGATTTACTGCATTCTGTTTGCCAGTATCTTGAGAATTTTTGCATCTATGTCCATTAAAGAGATTGGCCTGTAGTTCTCTTTTTTTGTTGTATCCTCTGGTTTTGGTATCAGGATAATGATTGCTTCCAGGAATTACTGGGGAGTAGTGTTTCCTTTTCAATTTTATTAAAGAGTTTGAAGAGTAGTGACATTAGATCTTCTCTAAAGTTCTTATAGAATTCAGCAGTGAATCCATCATGACCTGAGCTTTTTCTTTGCCAGTAGTTTTTTAGTACTTTTGAAATTTCATTGAGTGATATTGGGTTATTTAGTTTTTATATCTTCTTGATTCAACTTTGGTAATTCATGTGTCTAGGAATCCGTTCATTTCTTCTGAATTTTCTGTCTTATTGTAGGTACAGTTTCTCAAAGGAGGTACTAATGAGCTTCTGGATTTCTGTAGGATCTGTTGTGATTTCACCCTTTTCATTCCTAATTGTGTGAATTTGAGTCTTTTCTTTCCTTCTTAATAAGGTTGGCTAAGGGTTTGATTATTATATTTAATCTTTCAAAAAACAACTCTTTGATTCATGGATTCTTTGTATTATTTTCTGAGTCTCAATTGCATTAATTTCTGGTCTTATCTTTATAATTTCCTTTTACTAGGTTTGGGTTAAACTTGATCTTCTTTTTCTAGAAGATTGAGGTTCAAAATTAGGTCATTTATTTCAGCTTACTCTTGTTTTTTTGTTTTTTTGTTTTTAATGAAGGAATTCACCACTATGTATTTCCCTCACAGGACTGCTTTCATTGCATCTATAAGTTCCGGTATGTTGTATTGGGATTTTTGTTTAACTGTAGAAACTGTCTAATTTCTTTCTGAATTTCATCTGTGACCCACTGATTGTTCAGGAATTTATTATTTAATTTCTATGTATTTATGTAGTTATTTTAATTTATTTTGCTGTTGATTTCCAATTTCATTGCACTATGATCAGATAATATGCATGGGATAATTTTGCTTCCTTTGCATTTACTTAAACATGTTCTACAAATTAGTGCATGGTCTATTTTGGACAAAGTCCTGTGTGCTGGTAAGAAGAACGTGTATTCTGTTGTTGTTGGGAAGAACATTCTAGATATCTGCTAAGTCCATTTGTTCAAAGGTTTGGTTCAGCTCTGATATTTCTGTATTGATTTTTTTGTCTAGTTGATATGTCTGTGACAGTGGAATATAGAGGTCTCCTGTTACAATTATATTAGTGCTTATTTGATTTTTTTCATATTCATTGGAGTTTGTTTTATATACTATAGTTGGGTGTGCTGGTATTTTGATGCATACATATATTTGGGGGGAGTACTGGGAATCGAACTCAGGACCTCATGCTTGCCAGGCAGATGCTGTGCCGCTGAACTAAATCCCTGGCCTATGCATATGTTTTATGATTCTTATCTCTTCCTCTTGGATTGTTCCCGTAACAGGTATGTAGTGACCTTCTTTGTCTCTTCTGATCTTGGCTTAAAATCTACTTTGTCTGCAAATAGATTGGCTACCCTTGCTTCTTTGCAGGTTCCTGCCTCATGGAGTATTGTTTTCCATCCTTTGCCTTTCAGTCTGTGAGTTTCCTTTTTAGTTAAATGTGATTCTTGTATGCAGCATATTGATGGATCTTGTTTCTTGTTCCATTCTGCCAATCTGTTTCTTTTGATTAGTGAGTTGAAACCATTCACATTGATGGTTATAACTGATAGGTACTGACTTGTCCTTGTCATTGTATTATTTTCCTGTTGTTGATTCCCTTTCTTTCCTTTCTGTTTTAATTGCTTGCCTTCCTTGGTAGATTCATTCTTTTGGGATTCTTGGAATTGTTTTCGTTGTGTTTTTTTAGAATATGTGTAAAACTCTTTGGAGTGCTGGTTTGGTGGTCATGAATTGTATTCTTTATCATGGAAGTATTTTATTTCATCATCAGTTTTGAAAGATAATTTTGTGAGGTACATCAGTCTGGGTTGGAGGTTGAAAAAAACCACATGATATACAAAGGACAAAATCATCTTATGACCAAGATCTCTTCAAATCTGAGATTCTGTGATTTTAAAAAATTTAACTTAATACAAGTAGGTATTAATAAAGAAAATATAAAAACACTCTTCTCTGAAAAAAGAAAATTTCATAACAAAATAATTATAGAATAACAATAGTTAATATACTGCTTTTTATGATCTTAAAAGAATGGGCAAGGTCTGGGGATTTAGCTCAGTGGTGTTGTGCCTGCCTCATAAGTGCAAGGTCCTGAGTTCTATTCCCAGTGCTGCCCCCCAAAAAAGAATGGCCAAAATGTTACTCAGAGTACACATCCTAGACAAAAAAAAATTCTCTTTTACAAAGAATAAACAAACACAAGGACAAAACTTTCTTTTCAGGGAATAAACTAGAAATGGAAACAGCCAGGGATCAGGAATAGAGTAGAATGAATAAATATTGGCAAAACCAAAAAAGTTCATTCTGTTTGTTTTAAATAGATATTATCAAAGCTGAGGAAATCATAATTCTTTAAATAGAATTGAAGTGACCATGAATTCTATAATGTATGTTTTTATTTAAAGGCTGTGAATTTTAAGTGTATTGGAAAAATTTAGTTATCTGAATTCTTTTTAAACATGGACAGCGTGATATTTCAGAAACAGTATGAAACATTGGAAGACCATGTCTTCGTGCCACCTTATACCAGTCTTACTATTGTCACTTCATATGTGTATGGTACATGGCAATTTCATATTGATGTACCTATTCTGACCTTTCTGATTGCTTTATGTTATAATCAGTACTTGGTATGGTTAGAAGGTCTGTAGTACTATCTCTCTGCAGTTTTAATTTGTATTTCCTTCATGACTAATGATGTTGATCATCTTTTTGAATGCTTTTATAATATGTATATTACTTGTAAATTTTCTGTTCATATCTCTTTCCTATTTTTAATGGGATTTTCTTACTGAGTTGTATAAATACAAATATTTCTAGATATAAATATATAAACCTTTTGTTAAGATATGTTTTATAAACATTAACCTTCAGTCTATGGTTTGCCTTTTATTTTCTTGTCCATGTCTTGAAAAGTAAAAGATTTCAATTTTAATGAAGTCCAATTTATTGATATTTTATAACATGATTTTTGTGTGAAAAATTGTTCTTTAAGATTTTCTTGATGTTTTCTTCCTGAAGTTCATAGGCTAATCTATTTTTAGTTAATCTTTATTTATGGTATTGGATAAGAGTAGTCTTATTTTTGGCTTATGGCTATTTATTCCATCGTTTATCAAAAAGATCATCTTTCCTAATTGGCACCTTTGTTGAAAATAAGTTAGCATACATAAAGATACATAAATTTATGTTAACATAAATAAACGTTATATACTTTTTATGTATAAGTCTATTTATGGTCTCTCTGTTACATTAAATCTGTCAGTTTCTACAAAAAAGACTGCTGGTATTTATGTTTCTATTTTGCAGTAGATACATAAGAAAATACATAATAGACAAAGTGATCTAGCTTCTATTATTAAGTTCTATTTTTTATTTTTGGTAGCATTTACTCAGATTTTTATTCCTACAATGGCTACAGTTTTTTCTTCATTGTGTTTTATTCTGAATGTGCCCTATTTTTTTATCCTCAGCTTTTCTTCCCTGGAAATACTTGGTATTTAATATAATGTACTTTTGTGTATGTGAACTACCCTTTAAGTTTTGTTCTCTGTGCATATAATGATGTATATCATGTCTATGTACTTACTAATATAACAATCTGTACTTTACAAATTGACCTTTTTTACCTGAATACAGGTCAAACATTTTAGCTACTTTCATGAAGGCCATACTTGTAAATTTCTAGGTCAGTATTACCAATTGTTATTTTCTTTTTTTTAATACTTAAATGTCCCATAATGTGCCGGGAGATGAGATGTCTGTCTGTGTGATTTTAAAGGCACATTCTCTTCGGAGTTCAGTACCACTGAATTATTTTGTGTATGTGATGAAGACATCTTTTTACAAGACAGCTAAAATCTATATTTTTACTTTCAAACCTCTTAGGTCTGAATCTTAGCCTTGGTCAGTATTAATTCAGGACCATGTATTTGATAGCCTGCAGTGTTGAGCTAGAAACAGCTTTACCATATATGAAATAGAAGTGTAATTTTTCTGCGGAAGGTTCCCAGGAGAAGAGCTGAGCAATTGAAGAGCAGCTCAAAAAATCCTAGTTAAATATGAAAGAGTGTGCATAGGTTCACCTCTTCTCCTTTGCAGACTCCACAAATGAGAGTAAAAGGACAGTCTCTTTCAGTCACTAAACCTTAAGGACAGAGAGAGGGGACATGTTTAGACCTGGGTGCTTAGGGAGTGCAGTTGTGACCAGCATGGACTCAAACCCCCAACAGTCTTGGCCCTTGAAATACGACAGAGAGCGTAGGCCCAACCACTGGGCTGTGGTAAGGAGAGTGTTTAAAAGTTTGATCACAAAGCAGATTTCCACTCTTTGTATTGTCAGGTGATTACTCTGTTGTACCCCATACAACAGGAGAAGTTGATCCTCTGGAGAAATCCAGGGAAGCTCCTGAGTGTTGACACAGCTATGGTGGGGGCATAAAGCAAGTCTGGATGCTGACCCCAGAGACCCTCAGGCCTTTTCCCTGTTTGACTTGTTAAGGCCAGCAGACATGTAGGGATCCGTGCATCCCTCAACTGTGGTAGGATGTGGATGGTGACTTCATTAGAGAAATAGATCAGCCCCAGGATCTATTATTTAGAGTTCCCCAGAGGAAAAGGCCAGCTTATCGCTTTGTCACCTCCCTGCAGCCCACTTTCCTCACTCAGCAAAAGGCATGTTGCAGTGAGCACAGCAGATAAGAAGCCTCTTTCCTGGGAAGGAAAGAGTCAGTGACTATGTGGCTGTCAGCATGCACGGCTGAGATTCCAGACAGAGGAGTGGAGAGAGTGGAGAGAGTGGGAGAGAGCTCTTTTCTGCTGAGTGCTTGAGCAGAACTGAGGAGGTGAACTCAGCATCATGAACAGCACACAGGAGCAGCCAGGCTAATGGCAGCTGTGTTCCGGGCAATGCAGGAGGAGCTGGTGTGTGGTGTGAGCAGAGAGGTCAGTGTCACTAGAGCGCTAGATAGAGGAGAGTGCCGGAGAGGACTTCAGAGAAGTGTGTGAGAAGCAAATAGTGGAGGACTGCAGGTCAGAGCGAGGACTTGAGTTACCCTGTGTGAAGTCAGAAGGGCCTGGCAGGTTTGAGTGGAGAGGTGACAACCTAAAAAATGTTTAAAAAATGACATTGGGTGCTATGTAGGGACTAAGCTGTAGGTGGGACAGGGCCGAAATAAGGAGAGCAAGGAGAAAGCTTTTCCAATTGTCCATAAGGATGACTTAGGTGCCTGTGGAAGTGGAGGAAGTAGTGAGCTGTGGTTGGGTTTTAAGAAGTAGTTATTCACTGCATATCGGATACGCCATGTAAGAAACGGATGACAGCCAAACATGATCCCAGGGATTTTTGTCTTGAGTAAGGAAGAGCCTTTCCATTTTTAGAACACCAGAGGAAGGGAATGGAGCTTTTGTTTGTTATTTAGTTTGAATTGGGGACCGTGTGGGTATGTGTGAGTCGAATGCTATGAAGCAGTTCTTGTCTACATATGTGGAGATTCCTTTAGCTTTACATATAGTGTCTTATTCACAACATGAGTAGGCAGCCCAGGATCCTCAGGTTTTAAAGAAAGTCTCCCCTAGCTAGACAAAACCAAACAAAACCAAAGTGGAAAATAGTGGAAATAGTACTTTAAACAGTGGAGTCAGGGATAGAGTCAAGACAAACTAATAATCGTGATCCACAGAGTGAAGAAAAGATAATGAAAGATAACCTATGAAACAGAAACAAGATATAAAGAATAGTGATAGAATATGAGCATTATTGAAAATGAAAATATGATAACTGAAAACTTTAAATAGCACAGCTGGAAGATGAAATAACCTCTAACAGAACCAAAACATAAGAAAGAATGGATATAAAAAAAAATTTAAAAAAAAAATAAATAAAGTAAAATAAAAAAAAGAAAGAATGGATAGACCTAAAAGTACTGTCATCCTCCGAGATGGCCCCTGAGGAGCCAGGGTGAATTGCCTGGGGAGCCCACTGCCGCTGGCAGTGGCAGTATAGGACTTCTGAGGTGAGGTCATAAAAGACATTGCTGCTTCTGCCTTCCTGTCTTGGCTCAACTCTTGGGTAAGCCAGCTGCTGTGCCCTGCTCAGGCAGCCCCATAGAGAAGAATGACTTGCAGCATATCCTGCCAGCCATGTGTGGGTGCGCCTGGGAGAGGATCCTCCTGTGCTGGGAGCCTTCCAGTCTTCCAGGGAGGCCCTGAACTCAGTGGGGCGGAGATGAGGTTCTTTTATCTGCTCCCAAATTCCCTCTCCACAGAAGTAAATGGTCAGCATCATAAATGCTTGCTGGCTTTTTCCCCCTGGTGCTGGGGGTGGAACGCTGGGCCTCATGGATGTTAGCTCTTTACTGCTGAGCCACATTCCAGCCTCTGGCTTTAATTTTTTTTTTTTTTTTTTGGTACTGGTTATTGAACCTCTGGACCTTGTGCTTATGAGGCAGGCTCTGGAACCACAGAGCTCAATCCCTGGCCCCTCTGGCTTTAATTTTAAACCACTAACTTTTGCTGTCATTAAGTACGTATTAGGTAACTAATACAGTCACTAATTCGAATTCTGAAAAAGCTGTGACAGAAAAAATTGAAAGGTGTGGGAGGAAATGACCAAAGGAGAAAATATAAGACAATTTCTCAGAAATGAAGACATGACTCTAGATTCATATGAATAGTATTAGATCCACTGCAAAGCATATGGAGTCATAAATGTACGAACTTGGTTAGTTAGCGTTACTGATAGCTAGGGGACTGTTGCACATATCTTTCAAGGTCGAGGGAAAAGTCATTTTCAATCTAGAATCTTCTACCTGATGAAATTGCCAGTTCAAGTGTGAGGGTAGATAGTGGGATTTTCAATCATTCTTTGATTAAACACACATACACACACATGCACATGGTCTGAACAGCAGCCAGTCCAGACTGCAAGCAAGGAGTAAGGGCAGAGGGAGTTGAGCTGGAGAGGTGGAGAAGGAATGGATAGAGATTGGATTATTAGTAGGTGTGGGGCATCCCAACACCTTTTGTACAAATAGTTATATAGAAAACTATAGTTAATCTGAGTTTGACAGAGCATAATTAATTCTTTCATTACTAAAGAAATATTTACGTTGTCCTAATGTAAACTCTATTGATTTAAAAAATTATAGCATGTATTGGGAGACTGGAGGGAAGGGCAATGATCCAGTGGTGATTTAATTCTTCCATCCTCATGGTAAGAAGGCAGTAGACAGTGTCTGATGTTAATGAAGTAAAAAATGTTAGAACACTTACTACTTCAAAATATGGAAAAATAATACCAGAATAAACAGCTAAAAGAGTTGAAATGTATCATTCTTGGCTTGGCTGATGAAGATAGGTTAGACATGGAACTTCTTGCTTTTGCTGTGAGCATTAAGTATTTTGTCCATATGTAATAAAAACAAATGTTAAAATCCTAAAGAGGCACTTGGGAGGCTGAGGCGGGAGGATTGCCATAAATTTGAGGCCAACTTGGGCTACATAGCAAGACCTTGTCTTAAAAAAAAAAACCTTCAAAGCTTATGTCAATGTTAATAATAATTTACCTCTTTCCTTTTATTCTGTTTCGTTGGTGGAAAAGCCATAAAAAGTAAAGTGATTTGTAACCTCAAAGTTAGTGTAAGACCCAGTACTAAAGATGAATAATTTCCCCCTCTTGCTGCAGACTCCAGTGGTGACCACATTGTGTCTCTCATCTACTTCTACCATTATCCTTTTGTATATAGTTTGAAAATTATTTCAAAAAATGTTGCTAAAACATTGGTAAATGCCCCTTTATTTTCTATAGACGAGGATTATTGCCAGTCTATCTTAATATAGTTTCACTACTAAATAAAATGATGCAATATGGAAAGTTGAGTTTTGTGTAAAGTTTTTCCATTAAAATGATCTTGGTTGTATCAAAGCAAGAATGATAGAAACTGTTGCCTGTGCACTTTAGTACATTTTCTTTAATAAGGAAATAAGCTGGATTTGTGTAGTAAGTTCCAATTGTTTTTGTCTCTAAGATTCTTTTGGTCCTTATTATAAGCATTAGTGATACAAAATGGGACCTTAGGACTTCGTTACATAAGAGAAGGGGCACAGTTTGTCACTGTTAGTTTCCTGCCTAGGTCTTGATAGCATATGGAAAGTGTTGCTGAAAAATAAAATGGGTATTGTTTTTAATTTTTTTACTTTAGTGTGATACTTCTGTTTTTAGTTTTTCTTATCATAAATAATTCATGGCCTGATACATTGAAATGAAGCAAAAATATGAACTGCATTATTAAATAAAATATGACAGTGTACTAGTGGGCTAGATAATAGCAGCTGTCTAATTTCTTCTGTGTTACCAAAATAAAATAATGTAGTAAGAAAAAATTAAAGACTACACAATCATGCTCTGTGCACTGGCATTTAAGTCTCAGACTCCATGTACAACAGTGGTCCCGATATCACCTGATGGTAGGGTGGCTGTCTTAATTTACATAAACGCACTAGATATTTGCACACTGATGAAATCACCTAATGACACATTGTTCAGAAAGTGTCCCCACTGTTAAGCGATGCCATATATCTGAAAATGCTGGCATATGGCTATGACTTGTCTATTTAATTTGGATGTTGTTTTTCTTAATTGACCCTGATTCAGCAAATTAGAACAAAACAGTAGAAAGTCACATGACAAAGTCTCACACTTCTCTTTTTGTGTTTGCTGAAGACTGGCACACAGCCTTTTAACCGTGCAATGCTCTTCAATGTGGGGTTCAAAGAAGCCATGAAGGACAGTGTCTGGGACTGTGTGATCTTCCACGATGTGGATCATCTCCCTGAAAATGACCGGAACTACTATGGATGTGGAGAAATGCCGCGTCACTTTGCAGCAAAGCTGGATAAATACATGTATATGTAAGTGTCCACTGTTCCCAACATCATATGATACACTTGTACAGTTATAGCATTTAAATGGTGTAGCAGCATTGAGTGCCAAAGTCTAGAGCATTCAGGAGCGTAAACAATATCATGTGCCTCCAGCCTGTCTTCCTGGGGAGCCACAGCATAGAGTGGCTTGTCATGCATCTATCTGGGCACTTCCTTACACAGAGGTTTGAGTGTGGTGTGTGGAAAAGAGAGCCTGGTTTCCCTAGTCAGGCAGTGGAGATTTAAATTTAGTTCTTCACACTTGTAGGACTTGGTGAGTTGTGTGTACCTCACCAGGTTGGTTTCCTCTGCATTGGAATAATAGAAACCACATGGAGGGATGCTCTGTGGTATCACCTGCCCGAGCTGTGGGTGTGTGATCAGGCTGACTTCTGCCTTCTCTCATTCTGCTGATGGCTCTGGGCCATGAAAGCCTTTCTTCTCCGGTGTATTTTCTCCCTAAACTCTATATTCTTGACCTGCTCCTTAATTATAAGACACTGTTCTTTTTACCTTCTGACTGAAAAGCTCTTAAATGTAAACAGTTATGAGATCTGTGAGAGTAACTTAACTTGACATCAAGGAATGCAGGTCTAATCTGGGAAGGAGATCACAAACTTCATGACCTAATGGAAGTGGAAAAACGAAGACTGTTGCCTGGAGCAGGGAAGATGTTGCCAGCGTAATAGTTTGGGCTGGTGTCCAGCGTACAGAGTAGAGAGAGGCACAAAGTCTCAATGACACAAGCCATGAATTGGCATCAAAACAAAAAATACTTTATCATTTTTTCTTTCTTTTCCTTTTATTGAGGGGGTGGTTAGCAAACCTTTTCCTCATTACCCCTCTGTCTAAACTCCCAAGTTTGGGGTTATCTGGTAGAGGCCATCAAGGTTCTTGATGGGTTCCTAGCATATCAGGAAACTTAACTTTTGGTGAGCCTGCTAGAGTCATATTAGATCTAGGATAACTGATTTTTCATTGAAACGTACCATAAAGATTAAAGATTATGCAAACTGAGAATTCAGAATTAATGTACTTAAAAGTTTAATAAACAGAATATTCATACCCACTTGGACCAGTCCTAGGATGAGTGGGCTGCATGGCAGGAAGTATAGCTGAGGGAGAGCAGGTGCAGGTCCATGGTGGGTTGGGTCGTGCACAGCCTTCAGCTGTGGGATGCAGCCTGGGTAAGCTTTGCTTCCCATGCTGGTGTTCACGTTCTGGTCCCTGCTGACCGGAAAACTCAGGCCCAGGTTTGGTATCTCTCCTGCTTTGGACAGTGTAGGATAAACACTAGAAGATTTCACTCAGTTTTTGTTGTTGTACCTTTATTTTATCTGATCTTTTCTCATTGTGTGTTTATAATGCAGTTGGTTGTTTCTCCTTAAGCAACAGCAAATAGAAGTGATATGCTTGCTGGTTTATACATGCCAGTAAGAGCACACACATTTATTCATATCTGTTTACCTAATGAGGTTGGATTTTGCTAAACCATTAGCCTAGGCACAAATAATCCAGCTGGTGTAGGAAATTCAACACTGCTAAGGACACTTTCTGGTCCCTGTGGGAACCCGTCGGCATTTTCACTAGAAGCCTGTGCTCTCAAGTGAGCCTTGTGGGGTCTCATGAGGTGGTATGCTTGTCTTTAGTGTTACAGTTACTGTCTTGGGATGGTCCTTACCTCAGGGAAAGAGCGAAATTACTTTCTCCTGCAACCCTGGGCTGGACTTGGGAGCTGCTTTTCTCTGGTTCTGTGTGCCACATAAGATCCCGTGACAAATGGCACTTGTTCCCCACACCAAATGAGTTGAGTCCTGCAGACATAATAGGAAATCTCCACCCTGCCTTTCTCTGAGACAGTTTTGCTCTGGTCCCAGCCAGATTTCCTTCATCTTGGTTTTGGGTGTTCTGTGTAGTCACATTTTCTCTGCTGGTGCTGCACATTGACCTGACCCTTTCAAAGACCCTTTAGGATACACTACTCCCTTAAAGCACGGTTTGTGCCGTAGGAATTGACTCAGGACTGGAGGTTTAGGGGTACTACCTTGACATGAGAAAACTAATCATATCTAAACTAACTTAGATTATTAAAAATGTAGCTTAAAAATATTAGTTTATCAATTCCTTGGAATATGAGTTAGGAAAGGATAAATAAAACCCAAATTTAAAAATATGGTTCTCTAAATATTAGTACATTAAAATATATTTGTAAATATCCATGAGTGTTTTGTGAGTGTAATAGAAAGAGATAAGATCATTTTAGGTGGTGACACATGCCTGAAATTTCCAGCATTCAACCTGGGAGGCTGAGGCAGGAAGGTTGAGTTCAAGGCCAGCCTGGGCTACATGGACCTTTTTTTAAAGAAAGCAAAAAACAGTCAAAAAATCATTATACAAATAGGTAGCTAGTCATTTCAAAATGAAATTGAATGGCTGTTCTAATTTATATCTGTCCTGTTCTTTTTAATAATGTATTGATAAATAAGTTTGGTTTTAAAAAATATTAATTTAGCAAAATCTAACATGTTGACAGTTATTAATATATTTAATCAAGATTGTTTTTGTTACAAGAATATTATGTAAGTTTTGAACACTGGGCTTTGTGTGTTAAAAAGAGACAATATTAAATATTAAATTTCATTTGTCACAAGTGTTTTATTTTGTATTTAGCATAACACATGTACTTATTTCACTAGAATGTAAAATAGTTTGTTCTTGGTTTACTTTACATTTCCAGAATACTATTTAATTATCCTAATTGTTTGATTTCATATAGCAAACTGTTAGAATTTTCTTTATAGAGTGCTGTGTCCTGATTTCTTTTTCAGTCTTCCATATAAAGAGTTTTTTGGTGGTGTAAGTGGACTGACAGTGGAACAGTTTGGAAAGATCAATGGTTTCCCTAATGCCTTCTGGGGGTGGGGAGGAGAAGATGATGACCTCTGGAACAGGTATGTCTAGATACAAATTGCTTAGAAATAGAATTTCTAAACTTACTTTCTATTAAGTAAATCATACCTATTCCAAGAAAGGATTCTTTAGGCTGGAAAACTTTTGAAGTTCCTAAATCCTGTTTGAATTTCTCCCTTTCTTTCATAAAGAGTTTCTTTTGGAATTATTGGCAGCATACATGTTAGAGCATCCTTTTGCATCTTGAAATTGAACTCACACAATCCATTTTTATGTATTTTTATGCTGTATTGTAGAGTACACTATGCTGGATATAATGTAACCAGACCAGAGGGAGATTTAGGGAAATACAAGTCTATTCCTCATCATCATCGAGGGGAAGTCCAGTTTTTAGGACGGTAAGTTTAATGTTATTTTCAGATACCAAGTCTTTTTAAAGCTGTTTAATATGTGGGAGGTTAAAAATACATTGCACCTGGGCCAGGGATTTAGCTCAGTGGTGCCGCCACCTGCCTCGCAAGGTCCTGAGTTCAATCCTTGGTACCAAAAAACAAAAATACATTGCACCCTGCTCTCGGCTTTAGCTCCATCTTCTTAGAAATCTGTGTGCCATGAAAGCCAAGGTGAGCTGTTTTTAACTGTGAGCTTGGTAAGGTAGGAGTTGGTGAGGAGGTAAAAAAATAGAACTGGAAACAGAGATAGATCTTTTGCAGATGGGAAGGGAACCAAGAGGTGGAGGAAGAGGAGAAGGGGAAATGGAAAGAGTTGAGATGTGTTATGTTCTGTACCGACACTCCATAGTGAATGTAATCATTATGTGCTATAAACCTGCACTAATAAAAAATTGCACCCCTCAAAATCTCTGCTGAAGAGAATTTTCCTTATGGAAAGAAAACATTTTTGTGCTTGTTTTAAAGAGATATGCATATATACATACATATATATTTATGTTATTTAAAGAACCCAGTTAACTGTTGAAAAAAAAAGTTTCCTTAACACAGAACATAACACATTTTATTTCTTAAAGCTGTCTAAATTGTCAAAGTGTGAAATGCTTTTTTCTTAAAGTGGCAGTTTTTGACTAGTAAAAATCTTATTTTGGAATTAATGATCTAGAGATTTTTTTATTATGCATAAGAACCTGAAATTGTGAAGAGCTTTAAATGCTTTAATTATAAGACATCCTATCTAGGACATGTTTTCCATCAGCTTTCCTTTTTTGAACTTGTTTTCTGTAACTTTTTGTTTTTCCCTCTAACACTGTAGGTATAAATTACTAAGGTATTCTAAAGAACGTCAGTACATCGATGGGTTGAACAATTTATTATACACTCCAAAAATACTGGTTGATAGGTTGTATACAAATATATCTGTAAACCTCATGCCAGAGTTAGCTCCAATCGAAGACTATTAAAAGAGGTAGCTCTGTGGTCAGGTGGACCACAGTGCTGGACCAGAAACCTGGAGTCCACTCGTGTTGGAGGTCAGTGCTTTGATGTGTTTCAGTGTCCTGATCGCAGAGAAGAGCCAGCGTCCACCATTTTACAGTGTGGGATTAAATCCAGTCGCCCTTCTCCCCTCCCCTCCCCTCTTTGAGTCACGTCCCGTGATGAGCACTGCAGAAGCTGGAAGCCATTGCTAAAGACTGGAAGTGAAGAGGGACCCTACAAAGAGAAAATTTTTATACTGAAATCTATAATTTAATCCAAGAGAATGCTTTTATTTCTGTTTCAACCTATTTTGTACATAGGTGATGTAAATTATATTGTGTTCAAATTGTTTAAAAATAAGTATTACAGTTTTGCATGTAATCGGTTATGCCTTTATTGGACTTTTATAGACATTTTTTATTTGCATGGGAAAAAAACTAAATTTATGTCACTAAACAAAGGTTAACCCTTGTGTGAAATGAAGGAACTGTCAATAATTGACAGCAAACTAATACAGTAAACTGTTATACTAGTTTTCAGCTTTAGACCTTCAGCCTCTCATGTGGAAGAAGTCACAGCTAAGCTTTCTGAGGGCTTTAAAGGGAAAAAAGAAAGGATTTAAATGGCTTTTCTTCCTGCCAGAATTACCTTTTTTCCTTGCTTGCAATCTCATCAGATTTTGCTAAATAACACCATATCATTTATGCATATTGCATGAGTATTACCAAGAAATCTTAAAAGTTGTGATGTGACATGATATAAAGGACTTCTTTACGTTAAATCTCTTTTATGTACCTCTGGTGTAAGTGTCAGGGGTTCTGTGCCTCTAAAAATGTTCCCAAGGTTGTGTGTTTATACACTGTGTGTTTTTTTTAATTCATAGTATATAGCACTTTTATTATTTCCAGTTCAGAAGAGCCAAAACAATCATTAAGTTAAAAGTTAGTTTTTTTCTTTTTTTAAGGAATGAGCTATGAAAAACCCATTAGTACTTATACAGATTAATTATACTATTAGATAAGAAATTAAATGTTCTATTTTTATGAATATAAATGCTTAGATAAAGACTGATTTTAAGTTTAAATCACTTTTGAAAAGGAACCCTTTTAATATCAGCAGTTAAATTCAAATTATATTTTTTCCACTTTCAAGAAATCTTTGATGTTATTAAAATTTCCTCATTAAAAGTATAATTTAATAGAACTATCTTAAAATACATTGTCAGTTAGTTAAATACACTATTATAATATATACTTTTGAAAACAGGTCTTATTTCCTGACTACAAGTATTTTTATCTTAAAATTGGACGAAATTTTCTGAGGCAAAACCAAACAACATTCTTAGTTTGAAAAGCATTAATTAGAAAAATCCTTTAAAATATTTTACAACATTTTCACAAATGTAAAACCAGAAAAAGTGAATCTTCAACAATGAAGAGTAATAGAATTCTATAATAAGAAATATTTGAGTAAAATTTGCCTATAGATTATTCACCTAAAACAGAAATGTGGTTTTTAATTTTTTTTTTTTTTTGGTACCGGAGATCGAACTCGGGTCCTTGTGCTTGTGCAGCAGGCGGTGAAACCACTGAGCTAAATCCCCAGCCCTAGAAATGTGGTTCTTTTAATCTCAGGTTGTAAGTTTAATTTTGAAGTGTCATTTTCTGTGGCAGTTTCAGTAACAGAAATGATCATAAACCAAATTATAAAATAATTGAAAATCTTACAGTTTAAAAACTTTATAGCCTCTCTTTCTGATGCCAAACAGAACCTTTTCATATTTACTTCTTAGAAATAGTTCCAAAACATTTCATTTTTGGGGGTGATATTCAAAATAGTAAAAAAAAAAAATCAAACCTTCTGAAAATTAAGACATTTGTACCTAAGTTATGTGTCTGTTCATTTTGTCTCTCACAGCCAACATAGTTTCTTGATGAAATGAAAGTGGAGTGATAATAATTAATGTTTGTGGACCGCTAGCAAGATACAAGGAGCTTGGGAACATAATTAACCCAATAATACTGAAGTATTTTAGTTGTGGGAAAAATTAATGTTATTTGAGTCTTTTTAAGGAAATACATTTTTCATTTTAATGCAGAATTTGTCCACATTTGGAATCTTTTTGTTTTGATACACATTTCACTGTTTCAAGAGAATTCAGTACTACTAGTGTTTGCCTTATTATTAGAATGGAATGTAAGTATTTTGCTGTTTTGAATATGGTATGTTATCCTGTGGAAATCACTTCACCAGTTTGCGTTTTAAAAATTTTTTAGTACAGACCTAAAATTATTTTGGCTGTAAACAGTAACATTTATCTGTTTCTGAAAATGCCATGTTTTTCCCAGTTATATTATATGACAGAAAATCTGTTTCCTAAAGAACAAAAAATACATTGCAACTGTAAACAGTCCTCTTTATAGTATATTTAGTGGATTTATTAATGAATGTGTATTGATTGCTTCCTGTATCAGGTGCAATGCTGGCGTGTCTATTTAAAAGTATTATTTCATTTTTAAACAAAGCAAGTCAAGGAAGTTGAAATCTTTCTGAAATCATAAAGTCGTCCTCTGATAGGTAAAGTGTCTGCTGTACTTCTTAGTCTCAAAATCAGCTGACTATGTGGATGTAGATCAGGATGTCCCTATGGTGCCACTGGGGACTTTGGTGTCTTTCAATTTGAGAAAGAAGTAGTGATTAAAGAGTCTGTTTGTAGAAAAGAAAAGGGAAAATGTATACACATTTGTTGTAACATTATGTCTGATTCATAGTGAAGATAGTCATTCAATTCTTCACCAAAACTAGGGTTCAACAAGGATGGTTTTAAAAAAAAAAATCTAAATTTCTGTTTGTATTTTGTGAAAAGGTGTTCAGTAGGAAAACCTTATTTATAGTATTATATAAATATAAAATTGTGTTAAAAACTTACACTGTTTTATCAGCCAAGATACTGATACCCATTTTAAAGCAAAATGGAACAATATCCAGTATAATATTCTCCTTCTGGATGCTCCCTACAAGCAAAAGAAAATTTTGTGTCACTTTATTTGGCTTTGGTCTGTCTCTTGTTCCATTTCTTTATGTGATTTTCAGACTAATAGACCTCTGGATTTATTGTCTTGGATTTGCAAGTATGCTAGCTGAGAACTAAAATGTTCATAGCATTGTTTATCAGAAAGAGGAAGTGTACTTAAGATTATTTGATTAAGAAAGGCTTCTACATAAATGCACTGAAATAAATGCTGGCAATTTCTTGTACTCATTTTCTTCTTTTTGCTTCTCATGGAAATGTTTGTACTTTTTTATCATTGTCTTTTATGAAATATAATGTTCTAAAGATTTTGTGTGATGATGTAATTATTTTCTCCTAGGAACCCTTTTCGGGTTACCTGGGTTTTTTTTTTTTTGTTTTCATGTTTCAAATTGAATTACTGTTGATAATCTCGACTGACCTTAAGAGTTGCAGCATAAGCCTGAGGCGATCATACCTAAAATCCATTTCAAGATCATCTTGCAGTTTCTACCTCAAAAAAGATGCATCCATATTTAAATATTGTACATTAACACAGTTGTTAATCTGTTGTATCAAGATAATTTCAAGAATTCAGTTTTAGCTCAGAGATTCTTCTCCCTGTGCAACTTCACAAACCTAAACCTTTGTGTTAATGCAGATTTGCTTGGTTTTTTTTTTTTTTTTGGTACTGGGGATCGAACTTGGGTCCTTGCGCTTTCGAGGCAGGCGGCAGAACTACTGAGCTAAATCCCCAGCCCAAGATTTACTTGTTTTTTAGGTGTCAAGTAGTTTTGAAGATATTTAAGCCAAACAGTCAAGTCTCTCAAATACCCTGGGACTAGATTGTGAGATCAACTTGCTGTTTGTATAATTAATTCTAAGTATGATTAATTTTTATGCATAAGTATGATCTACAAAGACATTGTCACTGTATCACAAATAAAGCCAGTCATTGAATCATAAACATTTAATCACATCATTTAAAATCATAAAATCTAATTAGGTTAGTCTGCCCTAGGTTCCTACCTGTGATATTAATGTGTCCCTCTGATGAAACAGGTTATCTTCATTTCAGAACCTTATAAATACACATGTGGGGTGCTATCTTTAAACACATGTATGTGGACATCACTCACCAAAGTGGTTTTATTTAGAAAAAGGCTAGTCTTAAGAAATGTGCTCTTGTTTAAATACTTGGAGAAAAAATAACATCACTCAACTATACCACAATTAAAATGCAGTACACAGCTTAAAATATAAAAGTTGGATCTTAGCACATTCTTCTAACATGTTGAGGTGCTGGAATTACTTTGCTAACATATTCCTTCCGGTTTCATCAGTTTAAATATGTGGTCCGGAAGATCTTGTATCACATAGACCTTAAGGTCTTTACATCTTCTGGGTGTAAAACGTAGGGCAGAGACACCCGGAGAACTTCATGCCATCTGATGAGATGCTTGCTCATCTGCGAACTTTGTAAACACTGATTTTTTTCTATCTAATGCAGCACTGGTTTGCTGTGCATCTTTGTAAGAGCAGCTTTTCCCTATGCGTATAATATTTCTTAGCTGTAAACATAACTCTTCAGAAGGGTACTTGAAATAATTATTCTACAGCAATGTGCAGTAAACCTCTAGGAGGGCTCTGGATGGTAAAAGTTACAAGAAAGACTTTGGAATCAGACTGACCGGAGTTTGGGTTCAGGGATCCCTGTCGTTAGTACACTTTGATGCTGGGTGGTCCTCAGGTTCCTGATTCCTGAATTGAGGATAATAGTAACTACTGGCAAATCACTGAAATGGTTAAGCTAACCAGGATAGAATATTGGTGCAGTGCTTGGCCCACTGAACAGTCTGGTTTTACATTGAAAACTTTTCTTATGCAGATTTTCTAGAATCATATTTAAAGAATGATACGGCATTCTTTGTGTGTGTGTGTGTGGTTTTGTTTTCTCTTTTTTTTTTTTTGAGGCAGGGTCTCACTGTGTAGTCCAGACTGAAACCTTGAACTCACTGTGTAGCCCAGGCTGGTCTTGAACTTTTGGTAATCCTTCTGCCTCAGCCTCCCGAGTGCTGGGATTAACAGGTGTGCACCACCATGCCCATTATGTAAACAGTAAAACTGGTAAAGATGTACAATTGAAATTGCAGCAATAGATTGTGATGAGTCTGTTTCCTCAGAGGATTGAGGACTGTAGGAAGACAAAGGGAAAGCCTGTTTTACAGTACTTAGTGCATAGGAGGTATCTAGTTACTCAGCTTCCCTTTGTGTCACAGCTGAAGAAGTTAAATGTCCTTGTGTGCCTGAGCTCCTCCTTCTTACCTTGGCTTTTAGGTTTGGCTTTTGTCCCCATCCTCAGTTTTCTTGGAAGGTCTATCTTCCTTCCCCTCTGTTCTTCCCACTCCACCACATCCCATCTTTTGACCAACGCTTTCTGACAGCGTCCAGTAGAGCGTCCTGTGACGATAAACATGCTCCACATGTCTGCTGCCCCAGGGAGCAGTCACTACCCTCAAGTGGCTCTTACGAACTTGAAACGTGATTGGTACTAATGGGGAACTGGGTTTGCTGTATTGTTGAGTTTTAACCAAATTCACATAGCCAAATGCAGCAAGTGATCTCTCGTACTTTAATGCATTGGCTGCAGACCCCCGCCCCCAACGCCCAAGCTTAGACCTTGAGCTCAGATCTCTTCTTAGCTCCTAACCCATTTTATCAATTTATTGGTCATCCCTGTTTGTTCACAGAAACCCAAAACTTAACTGTCCTTAAGCTAGATTTATCATACTCCCCTTCAAAGCCTAGTCTGCCTTTGTGTTTTCCTATCCACTTAGTAACTCAAGGGACAAATCTGTTTAAGTCATTCTGAATTTTTTTCCTCTGTGCAGTCAACATTAACCCAGCCTCACTTCTCCAACCCACCTGGTCTTTTGTTTCTTGTAAAACTTCCCAGATTGACCAGATCCTCTCTTTCCTTTTATGCAAGGCTTTTTCTTGAATCCATCTTTCAGGTTTCAACAGAGATTGTGGGGTGTGTCTCTCTCTGTCCCCCATCCCCCCATACTGGGGATTGAACCCAAGTCCTTCACACAGAGCTACATTCCTGCCCATTCCGCCCCCCTTGTAAAAGGTCTTTTGAGGCAGGTTCTTGCTAAGTCACTAAGTCTCTCAGGATAGGCTTGAACTTGCAATCCTGCCTCATCCTCTCAGAGTGCTGGAATCACAGGCTGCACCACTATGTCGGGCTAAGAATTGTGTCTTTTAAAGCACTACCTTGCTTAAAATCTTCCAGTGGCTCCCCATTGCCTGTAGATAATGTCTATTTCTGCTTGCACACCAGACCACAATGATCTGACTTCTGTCTGCCCAGGACTTGCCTCTTGTTCTCAGCCTGCCTTTTCATTCTCTCACCACTGCTCCAGGACTTGTGTCATGTGCTTGCCTCTGCAGACCCTCCTCCACTTTCCCCAGAGGGTCTTCTACACAACTCTTCAGACCAGTAAGCCCCTCTGGAAGCCTTTCCTGGCCAACCTAAGGAAAATTTACCACTTGTGCCTCTTGCCCTACCATACATAAACCTTATTAAAGCATAGCTTACACTGTTCAGTTTATTTGATTACAGGGTTTTTGTTCCTTCTAAAGACTTACCTACGTCTCTAAGAGTAGTGATCACTAACTCATTTTTTTATTTCTAGCATTGCCAGAGCACGATTTGCAATCTAGTAAGTTCACACGTTCTAAATTACTATTCCATTAACACATGTACCTCATACTTGTTGGGTTTTGTTAATCAGGATCAGTGTTTTGACTACTAAGGGCCATCATGAAAGTCTGTCGACTCAGCTACAAATACATCTGACCAGAGAGCGGGACTCATATTCAACGTATTAAAAAAAAATACTAGGCTAAACCTTAGAGATTAATATTTTTAAAACCCATAACTTACTTAATTTTAAAACAACAAACATGAGAAGTGAAGTCATCCTTCCCATGTGTGAGATGACACTTAATATTTTGGTTTGAGAGTCTCAAAATGGGTGCCGAAACCAGCCACCTGTTTAGCTTCTCAGAGGGAAAGTGTTAATTTACCTCTGGAATAGAACTGACATCTGAGGTAGTGTTTATATGTGTCCGGTTTCCAAGGATTATTCTAACATTCTTTGACACAGTTTTCCCTCTCAGCTGCCCGTCCATCTGCTTTTCTCTGTGCTTACGCCATCTTTGTTGGAATCACAAAAATGGTGACTTTATTTTCCTGCAGTCTTCATGAAATCTCAAGTGCTTTGTTCAGGTAAAGAGGATCTGGTTTCCTCTTTCTTACTCATTTTTCCCTTGATCTTGGTGTAAGTGTTTGGAATACACTGGTCTTGCCATCTTTCATCTTGTCAAGTAAATTAGCAACCTGTTCTCTGGACTTTCCAATCCCAAGTTTTTATTTTTAGTGTTTATTAAGCACCTACTATGTTACAGGCACTGTGCTGAGTTCTGTGGGTGGGGAGGTGAATGAGGCTCAGTTTTTCCCCCAGTAGCCCACAACCAAGTACTTGCCACCAAGTTCTTGCCAAGGACTTCAATGAAGCCAAACCCCTTTGTTCTCAAAATATTTCATACTTGACTTGGAAATATTATGGGAAAATGGACAAGAGTTTTGGCCAGGTGACATAAAAAGTAGAGAAATTCCGAGTCCCACCATAGGCCGTGGCGGGTGAGGCTCCCCTGGCTCTGGTGAAGGGACATTGGGTACCATGGCACGGCTTGGTTCCTGGCGCTCTTTCCTAGAACAGACACGGTTAAAAGGCAACTGCCTATTGTACTGCTCTTTTCTACTTGAGTGCAGAGAGCCTGTTTTTCTTGGGTCTGTTTTTACATTTATTTTTGGCAAATCATGGGAGGAGTAATACACTCACCTCGTCTTCAGTTGACATAAAAATGCCACATAAAAAGGAACTGCTCTACATCTAGACTGTCTCAATGTCTAGATGTCTAATGTCTCAGTGACATTGTACTACAATTTTCCAAGATATCATCATGGGGAGGAGGACTACATAAAATGTACACAAAATGTCCTTGTAGTATTTTCTTCATTTTGTGGTGCCAGGGATCGAACCCAGAGCCTCATGAATGCTCGACAAGTGCTCTACCACTGAGCGGCACCCTCAGGCCTCTATTACTTACAACTGCATGTGAATCTATAATCTCAAAATTTTTACAGATTAAAGAGGTGAATGGTGCTATATGAAAGATGACCAACTCCACTCACTGTAAGGAGTAAAGATCACAGTTACTCTAAAATACCAATTTTGACTTGTCAGATTGACAAAAACCCAGATGTTTTACAGTGTTGATGGGACTGTAGAGAATTAGTCCCTAGCCAACATCACTGGTAGGTTGGCAAATGTCAGTACCTCTGCCAAGGGGAAATTTGCAGTACCTCCAAACTCTTTTTATAGGGTTTCACCTAAAGAGATGCCTCTACAGATACGAGGCAGTGTGTGTTCAAGTTTATCCATAGAGGATTCGAGTAGCAAAAGATTGGAAGCACCTTAATGTCATCTGGGAGGGAGTGGTTGGAGAAGCTCTAGTCCCACACAGTGGAGCCTTCTGCAGGCACAGGTGGTGAACCCTGTTCTAATGATGTATATTGGCTTTCAGGTCAAATATACTTCAGAACATAAAATTCTATGGAGAAAAAATAAGGTTCAGACACTTTATAAAAATGTCTTTGGTTAATGAAAGAAGGGGAAATAAAAATATATGCATGTAATTTGCCTTTTTTCACAAGAGACTGGCAGGATAAATCAGATGTCAATAAAAATGGTAGCCATGGGGCGGGGGGGTGTAGCAGTGGGATGCCAGGCATAGGGATAGAAGTGAGATTCCTTTTAAGTGTGCTTTTTTATAGTTGTGAACTGGAACTATGTAAATGTTTTTGCATATAATATATTAAATTTAAGAAACAAACCCTGTAATTGAATTTAAATTTTTAAAAGGACAAAATAGCAGTTTAATGAGTTTGCCCTTAGCTAGTGATTAACCTCAGCAAGTAAAAGTAAACCATTCCTATTTGATAATTCTCACTGCATTATGTAAAATCATCACTCCTGTGTTTGCATGTTGCACAGGGTCTTTATTTTTTCTTCCTATTTTAATTTTGTATTTTTCTTTTCATACACGGTTTACTTTATGTTGTTGATGTGTGAAATGCAGGATCTACCTTTTGTGGCAGTATCAGTGGGTTACCAGCCCCTGTATGGATGGGCCTTTCCCGAAGAATCCACCCGAACCACCTCCTCAGAAGCAGTTTGCCACACTTTGTCACCAAGCTGGCCCCAGCTCATGGGTGAAGGGTAGACTGGCTCGGAGAGAGCAGCACTGCAGACAGAGGCCAGTCTGACTGCTGGTGACTTTGAAGGGACTCAGAGATAGGGCTAATTGTAAGGAGTGGTTGTGTCAGAGAATGATCCTTGAGGCTGAGCTCGTTTTCATCTGCATGATTCAGTGAGCAGATGTGCTAGTTTGTAAAGAATACAGAAAACTTGCTGGAAAGTGCACAGTCTCAGAGACAAGACCAGAGCCACAGTGGGTCCACTGTGCTCTGTGAGATATACAGGAATCCTTAAATAAATCCTTTGTCATTCAAGATAGCTGGACTGAGTTTGTGTTTCCCTGCCTCAAAGGATTCCTTCTTGACATACTTCATTTCTTTTAGAAAGGTTTTGATCCCATTGAAATCAGTTTTTATTATAAGGATCAAAGAGATAAGCTATTGGTGATCAAATGTGTTCACATCTGCACAAAAATACCCTACTAAAGTGAAACATCTTTGAGGATATTTCTTTACCTAGTACTCCAATAGGGGTTCAGTGAGTATTTGTTAAATGAAACTGTTTTTTTCAGTTGCCCTTTTAGTATGATCTCAGTTTTTTAAAAATTGCTTTTGTCTAAGGGAAGGGAAAGTAGAATCTCAGGGGATACAACTTCAGTTTTAGCTGGATATGAGGAGCAATGGAAATTCTAAAACAATTCCCTAGACATCTGGCCCTCATCATCCGGAGTCTAGGAAGTTCTGTGAAGCGACGTTTGGGCTCTCTGGGGCTCAGGAACTCTTCTAATGGATATATATTCCAAACTAGTAGGCCTCAGTGCTGAATTTTAAAACCACAATAGTCCCCCCACTCCTTACCCATTGCTTTATTTTGCACTGTTTCAGTTATCTATGGTCAGCCAGCATCAGAAGATACTAAATGGAAAATTCCAGAAATAAACAATTCATGAGTTTTAAATTACACATCATTTTAAGAATTACTTAAATATGGACACTGCAATGCCTTGACAGTTGATCTGATAACCAAGCTACCAAGTGACTGACAGGCAGTGTGTACTGTGTGGTTACCATGGAAAAAGGGACAATCCATGTCCTGGGTGGGATGGAGCTGGAAGGCATGAGACTCCATCACATTACTGGGAATGGCTTCCTGGGGACCCATAGACAAGGCCAGTAGTGGCCAAATGCTAGGTCACGGTGGCTGTATTGTTCACATCACTATCTCATCGTGTAGGCTTTGTGTCATCACACAAAGGATAAGTACAGTATTTTGAGAGGCCACATTCACATGACTTAT
This sequence comes from Heterocephalus glaber, assembly GCF_000247695.1. The sequence continues at coordinate 1,246,424 of NW_004624770.1, forward strand.
TACACTACATTTTAATTGCTTTGTTTTATTATCTTAATGTACTTCATTTATAAATTAAACTTTATTATAGGTGTATATTTATAGAAAGATGAGTTTGATATTAAAGTTTTAGGTAGCCATTGGGGATCTTGGAACGTATCCCTCACACATAAGGGGGGACAGTTGTATAACTGCACTTGGCCATCACCTCCAGAGAATCTGATATAATTGGCCCAGTTTGGGGATGGGATTCCTCAAAATATGCCCAAGTATCTCTAGAATGCAGGTAGGATTGAAAAACCGTGGCAGTAGACCTGGCCCATGTCATGAAGGCGGTCTTGCAGCCGATGTGAACTCAGGAAGCTTTTCTGCAGATTTTAGACCTTGGTCCAGGTTTTGAGACCTGTGGTTCTCAGTGTTATCCGTGGGCAAGTAGGGCAGTATCTCCGGAGAACTCGGAAATGCCAATTCCTGGGCTTTAACCACTCCAACAGTATGAGACACTTTGGATGTGCAGAGCAGTCTGCAGGTCACCAGGCCCTCAAGGACTTCCCGATGTCCATGGAGGTTTAGCAGGCAGGGCCCAAGACCAGAATGTGCTCATGTGGAACCCTCCACCTCCCACCCTACAGGCTTTGTCATAAATGTTATTGTTTCATAGGGAAAGGTGCTGGAGGTCTGTGACACACCATTTTTACGACTTATCTTGACCAGTTAACTATTTTGAATTATGACCAGTTTATAAAACATTTCACATGGATAATATTTTGCATATTGCATACCTACAATGGGCCAGGCACTCTAAGCTCTTTCCATGCAATACTTTATTTGGAAGTATTAAAAGTACTTTATTTGGAAGGAGTAAAAGCAAAGTTCAGTTAGAAGCTACAAGAGAGGTTCCATGGCAGGAGAGGAAAAATTCAGTGTTAGGCACTCCTGCCCATTCAAGAAGAATTAAAAAACAAGTAATTCAGGAAATTTTCAGGATCAGTGGCTGTGGAACAGGGAGCAGATGATAAAACCGTGTACATCCCAGAAATTTACCTTTCTAAAAACCAATTCTTAACTTTAGACTTTAATTCTGAAGAAATCCAACAGTGTATTAAGGCTTTAAATACACACAGAAACACACACGCACACACACACAGGTACAGTCTGAAAGGTTTTGTTGCTTCTAAGACAAAAGACTATAGCATTACTTTAACATGTACTTTTGTAAAGAAGTTAAAGCTAACCAAAAGGATACTAGGGTATGTGGAAGAAATAAGCAATTTTTAATAATGTTTTTTTAGTAGCTACTTATCTAAAAACTTCTTTTAAAAGTCATTTCCTGGGAGTAAATGTAATTTCTTTTCCTCTAGGCCCAGAAGCTAAAGTATTATAAGTACTAATAGAAGGAACAAATTGAACAGGAATCATGAAATCAAGGAGGAATCTTTGAAGTCATTTCCTTTATTTTTTTATTACATATTGACTAAAATATATAAATGGAAATTTCAACCCCCTTCTTCTTTCCACTGGGCAGCTGTACCAGCCTTTCAGCTCCCCTCACTTAGGAATGGGGTCCTGTGAGGAGGTACAGGAAGCTAGGGAATGTGGATGGCCTCTAAAAGCTAAAAAAAGATAAGAAAATTGATTCACTCTGAAGCATCCAGAAGAAACACAACCCTAAAAACACTGAATTTTAGACTTCTAACCTCCAGAGGTGTAAGACAGTAATTCCATTTTGTTTTAAGCTACTTCTGAGTTTGGTGATTTGTTATGGTAATGAGGAAATAAATACATATGCCTATATGAATGAATAAGTCACAAACCCTATGTACTATTAGAGCTACTTTATAAATTATAGAAGAACATAGACAATGCACACACAAAATACATGGAGAAATGTTCATCTTCAGTAATTAAGAATTAAGGCAATCTCAAGTTACAATATCTGTTAATGAGGCAAAACATTGTGAACAGTTAGAAATGGTAAAGCTGTGATACCACAGAATTTATTACATTAATGTATTCATGTGCTAGTATTACTCCAAATAATAATAGCTACAGTTCTCGAGAGCTTATTATGTGCTGTGCATTGTTTTAAGCCTCTTTACACGTATTGTGACAACGGATCTTCACAGTAACCCTCTGGAGAGGAAGAATGCTTGTGGAATCTGCCCAAGATCATCCAGTTTGTAATGACAAAGCCAGGACATCTTCCCAGGCAGTTCGATGCTCAAAGCTGTACTTAGTCTAGGAGTTATATACTACTAGAAATGTCGGGTTGGAGATGTAGCTCAGTGGTGCCGCACCTGCCTGGCAATCACAAGGTCCTGAGTTCGATTCCTGATACCAGGAAATAAAATCAAGACTACAGAAATGTCATTCACTTATTTCAAATACAACAGAAGCAAAAAGCTATATGCTCCGAACTGTGTTCATTGCAGTACTAGCTACAAGTACAAAACACTAAGCTGCAACTAAGTATATCATATTAAATGGGTGGAGTAATTCAATGGCAGTACAAAAGCAAGATGGCAATTTAAAAAAATTATAAAGATTACATAAAACCAACTACCCTGGAGACCGAGGCAGGAGGATTGCAAATTCTATCCTATCCTGAGCGACTTAGCAAAACTTTGTCTTCAAAATAAAATTAGTAAGTCTGGGATGTATCTCCGTGGTAGAGTACCTGCTTAGCATGCATGAGTTCCTGGATTCAAACCTCAGTATCTCAAAAAGCAAAAACAGCTGGGGATTTAGCTCAGTGGTTCCGCTGCCTGCTTCATAAGAGCAAGGACCTGAGTTCAATCCCCAGTACCAAAACAAAAACCAAAAAATAAAAAATCATAGAAATACAGAAATTGCTTATGATAAAAAGCACTGAAGCATGGAAAATAATTTTGCTTTATGATTACAAGCTTATATAAATATTTCTAAAATACCTATTAATAAGAATTCTAGTATAGTACAACTACATATAACTACAGTTAAATTTCTTAAACATTATAAAATTCCTTTCAATAAAATAATTACCTTTAAAAATGTTGTCAATTTCATTTTCACAAATCACAGGATTGTTTCTTTCAATTTAATATTGTGTGAGGAGAAAGCCTATTTTAAGACTCATTATTGATTTTTTTACTGTCTTTTAGATGAATATTTTTACAGCTACATCAAGACAATCTTGGTCACAAGTGACAAAATAAATGAATCAAACTCACTTAAAAACTAAAGAAGGAAACTATTGGTGAATGTGAGTGAAAATTCCAGAAATATTCAATGCTTCAGCTGCTCAGCAGCGTTATCAAGACTCACATTTGCCTTCCTGGAAGGGGCTCCCTCCTAAGAGTTGCTCCCCTCTCCAGCAGAGGATTGCTGCCAGGACCTGCCCAGTGGCCTTCTTCCGGACAGCAGCACATTTTTATCCAGGGTGTCCCCCTGCTTTCATAATGTTCTTTCCCTTGTGGATCCCTGAACTAAATGCCTCAGCAGATGGTGAGAGCTCACTGACTGATGTACACCAACGAACTCCTCACCCAGTGCCCTGCTCTGAGCTCAGGGCAGGCTCATATCCACTCACTGCTAGTAGCTACTCAGTGAAGGGTGAATGACATGGATGGTAGTGATGTAGCTCTGACGTTCCTTACACAGCACTTGTGAATTTCCCTGAATGTTTGTCTCTTACCAAGGAACCCCAGGCAGTGTTCATGGGCCTAGTCAGAAGGATGCTTTAAAGAGACACGTTCTATTTTTAAATATTCTAAGTGACTAAATTCTTGAAGTAAATCCAAGGATGCAGAAACTGGTATTCTGTGTTTGAGGTAGGTTGCCCCTAGGAGCTGGTCATATCTAGTGTTTCTCAAAAAATTGGTCCATTTCTTGTAAGTTGGTAGATCCTGGTGCCAGTGCTCCCAAGTCCGAATAAGAAGAGAACAACACCCTGGTATAGTTCCAGAGGTCTGTGAGGGCTCAGATGGGAATTAGATGCCTACCTGGAGCATCTACCCTCCACCCATCTATACTTAATTCATTCCTGCCACATTCTTGGAAGGCATCCAGCTTGGTGCTACTCGAACATTTAAGCACCATCCATGTGCTAGGCACTGTTGTGCAGATACTTGAGAATATAACCAGTATCTTTTCCAATGCACGTTACCAAGGATGTCTGAGGAGCAGTGCTTATTCAGCCAGCACAAATTCTCACCCAGGCAGCTGCCCAGGGCTCCTGTGCCAGCCACAGCATCCTCTCCCAAAGACCACTTCTGAGTTTCCCATCATGCTTATTTCCCAGTTCCATAACCTCCAAGCTCCTGGGAGTGACATCAGTGGCAGCAACAGCAGGTGGGTGACTGCTGAGCTTGTAGGGCAGCTCCACATCTCCAGGGTTTAAGAAAGCCCACATGTGACCTGTCCCCCAGCAAATGGTGACTCGAGAACAGACCTTCAGCAATTGCATGGATGGTGGAAGATGAATTACCATCTGCCATGGCTTTAAATTACTTGGGGCAGTTCTAGCTCAAACAGAATGGGGAGCTAGGAAAATGGAATTGATTCTAATCTTTTTTCCATCTTGAAAAGCAGTAAGAAGTAGTAATGGGGTAAGGGAGGGTTGTGTTCTATGAACTGTGAAATAAAAGGAAGGAATTGGCTATAAAGCCAAGGGTTTGGTGAGAAATAATTCTCAGAAAATGCTGCCTCTGCGGTAGCCCTTGGTGGACAAAATACAGTTTGAGGCATAAATGCCCTAAATTTCCTCATTTGACAGATGCTATCAAAATGTTTCAGGGGGTATTTTAATATTTATGATTTTTATTTTCAAGAAATCTTACTTTTTTCTTGCTGTGTAGGCACACAATGCCAGCTTTGAAGTCATGAGATTAAAATCTGGCATGATTACTTCAGGCTCAATGTAGTTAAAATTGAGTTTATTATCTCTGACTAGAAATTTATCCTTCTGCCTATATTCTGAGTGCAGTTACTAGCCCGTTCATTCAACCTGCTAGCCAGGACAGACACCTGTAATTCTCTCATAGCCTGCAACAAAGCTACCAGTGATTATCTGTTGATTTTGTATTTTAAATAGACACTGAGCCAAAAAAAAAGAAATATAATGAACCATTTCTGAACACCCAGAAGCTGGCCTCAGTGTAATTACTAATGTAATTACTAGTGTAATTATTAATCCAGCTCTCAAAGTGGGCCATGTTGTCTCTTTGGACATAACAATCTCACAGAACAGCACCATCAGACAAGGTCACTCTGAGATCATGGTAAAGTAAGTCAAAGACAAAATCACTGTGAAACCTACAAGACTCCACACATCTGCATCTCCCTAAAATGAGTGGCTGCTGCTGTTATACCAATTACAGCCTTATTTCTGCTCAGGTCTGCCCTCCCCATTGAAATACTGGATTGTGAAATCTCCCTCATTTTCTGACAGCATCCAATCTAGAGTGGAGACCCACTTCCCTAAGTGTCTCCCCAGAATCATCCAACAACAGCCCAGATCTTATGATAGGTTTTCTCTAACCTCCCCTTAATGAGCCACCTGTGGTCCCCCTTGTGTGTGTTTCCTCTTACTGGAAACAGAAATAAACCCAACTGGTTCTCCCACACAGATGTTTTGCTGGTGGACTGGTCTATAGATATTGACACCATTTCTCTCCTTACCATTTTTAGTTGAATTTTGTCCTTTATTCCCACCAACCTATCATACTGCAGCAACTGTATCCTGTGTGTTTTCTAGGCTCCCATGTTTTTCCTCTCCCATTCTTCTTTCATGTTGTCATGTGTCTTAGTTACTTTTCTCTCTGTGCTGTGACAAAATACCCAATACCCAAAGTTAAAGGAGGAAAGTTTTATTTAGCTCACAGTTTGTAGAGGTTTCAGTCCATAATCAGGTGGTTACAATGCAGGGTGGCATGACAGAGGGGCATCGCAGAGGAGGAACAGTCCATGGCAGGCAGAAGGCAGCAAAGCAGTGAAGTAGCAAGCAGCAAGCAACAAATGACAAGCAGGGACCCTCTTTCTGTCCCTTATATCCTGTCCAGTCCACACACCCTTAGGGCAAGTAGCACTCACACCCAGGGTGAGACAGTCTTAATCCTAGCATTGAACCAGAAATCAACATCAGCATCACACATCCTAGATCCAGCCAACTTTAAAATGCCACACCTATGACCACATGAGGCTTTGAGGGGACATCTAAACACAAGCCATAACACAATGAGACTCTTCTCCATCCCCACCAGTGGATTACATGAGACTATTTGCTTATCAAACATGGGGCATAGAAATCAATGTATTGACAACATAAACTCCCAGAGAGGTAAGATGTTTTGACTTGGTTTTTTATGACTTAGATAACTTCCTTTCTTAAAATATAGTTCATTTGCCTGCAAATATAGTTCATTCAGCTGCAAAGTGAGTTCAAGGCCAGCCTCAGGTAATAGTTAATAATATCTTTTAATATACACAGAGTTCTTATAAATCAATATTAAATAAATAGTATCCCCATATCATATGGCTGATGGGAGTGGATATGCAGTTCACACAAGAGATTCTAATGGCCAAAAAATTTAAGACAATATGTTAAGCATTATTATGAAAAAGGTTGAAATAAATATTAAAAGTAATTTTTTTACTTTCCAAATAGCAGATTTTGATGCACTGATTTCAAACTCGCTCATATTTTCAAACTGTTTTTTATGCTCATATTTTCAAATAATTTTGATTACAAAAGCCTATTTACTGATAGCCAAATGGAAATGTGGCATTCTGTAAATAGGTTCATGAGCGAAGCAATCAATATAGGTAATAGATTGAACCTTATGAAGCTGCCAATATTTGACCAATTAATCTACAAAAATGGCAATTTGCTGTGCATTAACCTAATATATGTGGGACATGAACTTGCTAGCAACACAGAACAGAATCACAGACATTGATCTGCCATATATTTGGGGGGAAAGTCAATTTATATGTTAAAAAGTCTAAACTTACAATCTCTTCAGATTGCTAACTTTCTCTATACAGCTAGCTAGATGGAACCAGGATTTCAGGTTTGAATTTGGAGGAAAATGGAGAGGATGCTTGTTCAGCATGTTTGGCCCTGAGTCACATGCCTGACTCAGGTTGACTGGGGGAGCTGGGTTGGAGATTCTGTGCAATCAGTAACTCTTCTTGCCCCAACCATGGGGGAGAACTAAGGTCAAAGCGCTCCTCAGCGGATCCATGTTTCCCTTTGGACAAATTCAAGCTGTAGTGGGTGGCAGATAAAAGTGGCTTTCGCTTTGACCTTGAGTCTCACCACTCTCAATCCTACTAAGGCAGAGACAGATTGGGGCTCCTCTTCCAGAATATACAGTTGTTTTGAGAAAAAGTTCCCAGCTAGGAAGCTCATCTTCAGTGCACCAGAGGGAATGATGTGCTATGGCTTGGGTGTGCCCCACAAAAGTTCATGAGCTGGAACCTCAATTCCTCAATCAATCAGTGTTGGGAGGTGGTACCTAGTAGAGGGTATTGGGGTTATGAGGGTAGAGCCCTTCTGAATGGATTAATGCCTTGGCCTGAGATTGGGTTAATTCTTTTTTTTTTTTTTTTTTTGGTACTGGGAAATCGAGCTCAGGACCTTGTGCTTATGAGGCAGGCAAGGTTAATTCTTGAAGTAATATGTAACTTCCTATCTTGGAAGTAATGGGTTCATTACCTAAGAGAAGGTTGTTATTAAGCAAGGATTCCTCTCATGTTTTGTCTCCTCCAGACATGCCCACTTGCCCTTCTATCTTCTGCCGTAGGTTGAGCCAAAAGCTGTGAGGAGTGGCTGATGCCAGCTACTTGATTTCCCAGCCTCCAGAACTATGAGCCAAAATGAACTTCTACTCCTGATAAATTATCCTGTTTCAGGCATTCTGTTATAGCAACAGAAAACAGACTAAGACACCATGTAACTAGCTCTGGCCAGTGAATACCAGTAGGGCTTACATGTGACACTTCATCAGAGAGGTCTACTCTCTCTTCTCAGTCTGCTGGCTGGATGTCACCAGAGTGACCTTGAAGCCACAAGGCTAAGTTAAACTGGGTTCTAGAATCACCCTCTGGAAGAAAGATAACCTCTGGAGTTACCAGAGCAAGAACTTCTACATTGCACCTGGCATGAGTGAGAAAACCCACTGAAATGTGGGTTGGTTTGTTATATCAGCACTCACCCTAGCCCACCTTAATAGCCTTACCCTTTAACATTCAGAATCGCCAATTGTGCCCTCAACTTACCAAATGTTTTCACTTGGCCTGACTTCGAAATCTCTGTTCTATCTATCTAAGACACCTTCTCCCTTTTCCACCTGAAAAACTACAAAGACTCTGATTGAGTTATGCCTGTTCTGAGTCCTTCGCTATCTTCTTCAGGCCATTGGTTTTTTTCCTCCTTCATATTTTTGTACCATGGTTTTGTCAAACCATGATAGATGACAGAGTTATCTTCTCAAAAGATGGTGAGCTCTTTAAATAAATGCAGGTACTAGGTCTGGTTCTTGAAGTTTGGAGTACCTCTAATAGTGTCCGAGATATATGACCTCTCCACACATGGGTTTTGGATTAGTCTGAGCCATTGGGTATGTGAAGGTTTTGTGGTTGCATCTCTTACTTGGCGCATGGCTGGTGGAGCCTGTCTGAATTTTATCAGAGAGACTGGGTTGCTGCCTCTATGTCCTCTTAGAGCGGTGCTGCTCTTGAAATCAGTAAAGCACTTAAAAGAAATGGTCAGAATAAAGAATGGGGCCCTATCATTTGCCTTTTCCTATTCACTGAAAGCTACAGGAAAATCAGCCTTTTTTATTTCTCACGTTTTTAATGCTGCCAATCATGCTTAGTATGTCTTGCTGGCCAGCCACAGGAAGTTTGGATCTCTCCCACAGTTCCAGCCAGAGACTTTGTAGAATTCTTATGTTTCTCTGTAAAATTTGTATGTTTTGGAGGGAACAGTGAAGGAATAAAAAAAATCAAGATCAAATGAAATGAGAAATGCTTTAATAGGAATGTGTCTTCCTGAGTTTCTAACATAGCTTATAGATGAAAATACTGCTTTTGTAAAAATGGAATGCTATTGGTTACATGAGGCCCAGTCCTCCTCCAAGTCCCTCATGCCTTGGGGTTGGTGACGACTGCGGTGGTGGAATAAGAGTAGGGGCTGAGCAGGGCTGCGATGGTATAGTGGCGCTTGCCAGAGTCATTTGCTGTGAACACCACCTAGGAGAGAAGACATACAGAGCCATTTCTAATAGATCCCCAAAGTGTGAGTCACAGAGATAATCAGAGAGACCCCTGGAAGTCCAGTGCCAAATTAATTATTTCTATTTTGTTATTTAATTTCTTTGGGAACAATGAGAGCAAGAAACATGAATTCAAATATGCTTACAAGCTAAGCTGCGCCTTGTGGAATTCTTAGAGAAGACTTCTTCACTGCTGCCTGGACTGAGTGGCTATAGCGTGACTGATGGGAGTTACAGAGAGCCTTAAGACTCCTGTCCATTTTCTTCATTTCAGAAAAGGTGGGGAGGAGGTAAACTATGATGACCAGTGATCAAAGGCCTGCTAAGAATGGTGACCACCAGTCCCACTGCAAGTTTTGAGATCTAGAATTTTAGAACAGAAAGGGACTGGTCCTCTCATTTTACTGAGAGGCAAACTACGCTTCTGAATTAATTTTTGTACTTATACAAAACGTATAAGTAGCTTAAACAGTGACAAAGCCACACCAGGAAGGTAAGTCTTCTGTCATCAAGTCCACAGGTTTTCTCGCACTGTTCCTTTGTGTTTTGTAAAGTGAAGAAGATATGCATTTTTGTGCATTTTGTTCGATATATTACAGTCAGTGAAACATGGAGTAAAAGTATTATAGGGCTCTAACTACAAGCAGCCTAGGGCTGGGGATTTAGCTCAGTGGCACCACGCAAGGTCCTGAGTTTGATTCCCAGTACCAAAAAAAAGACAAGCAGCCTGTGGAAGATCATGGTGGAATTTTGAAATGTATGTGCATGCTTCGGATCTCACTTAAGCCTATTGATTGGGCAAACTGTGGACCAAATTGTTGCTGCAGTTAATTAGTCTTGTGCTTCTCAAATTTAGAGGCATGTCTGAGACTCAGGTTCTGGGATAGTCTAGGTGCCTGGAGTGAGACAAATGGAGGAAAATTTGGTGCAGGAGAGAAAGAGAGGGCAGTGAGGATGTGCATCATTTTATTCTGTCTATTATAGGTCCCGGTTTGAGCTTTGGGTACACTCTGGATGAATAAGTTTTGTTCCAAATACTGAAAAAGGAAGCCTGATGATCTAGGGACATGAGAACAAAAGATGAGAATGAACAATACAAAAATAACACCTGGGGAAGAGAGGTGGGAATCACCTAAGAATCTCTCCAAGGAGAAAGGCAACTCCTTAAGGCCGAGTCCTCGGAGGTAACCAGGGCAAGTTTCTTATTTCTTTTGGTGACTTTGGCCTCTAGGCCCTCTTGATTTCTCATATTATGAAAGAGGCATAGCATGTGATCACAAATTCATGAAGCAAAGAGGCCTAGTAGGTCCAAAGGAAATTTTCTAATGTTCCTTAGGTCTAATGTAACCTCCCAGGTCCTGGCTAGCTCTGCAGGACGCCAGCTCTCTGGCTGAAGGCACCACACATGCATGGGGCCCGGAGTGAGGCCCTGGGATAGGCACTCCACTCCTTACTGTTTCTTGCTACCTGTATCCATTCTTGCTAATGTATCTGACATTATACCTTGGCTTTCCATTCCAAGGGCAGGGATGTGCGTTTTTGCTTCTGAATCTCTGGCATCTAGCAGAATGCTCAACACCTAGAAGACTTTTATCTTTAAAATGTTGAATACTAAAACAGTGATAAGTGGACAAGGAAGCTAAAGTGTAAAGTACAGGAACAGCATGACCATGGCTACTGTGGCAGTGAATCTGTTCAGGCTGAGGCCCAGGGCAGACTGGTCCTCAGCAGGCAGATGGAGAACCCTGGGTAGGGGCTGTGAGGGTCTTATGGTGGTCCCCTTCTAATCCTTGCACTGTCCCTGTGCTTCAGTCTTTTGCAGCTGACCATGGCAGAGAAAGGCTTCTCTGTAGATGGGCCCCCCCGGAGACTTGTGGATCCCAGAAGTTAAACAGGCCCCTACAGTTTCCCTGGTAACACTGTCTATGCAAAGAACTCTTACATGTTAATTACAGGTCTCATCCATGACTAAGCCAGAGAGAATGGTTCCCTTTCACGCCAAGTTATTTTGGATGGAATTAGTTGATCTTTAACTCTGACCAATATATATGGATTCTATTTTCATGACTGCTATCTGTTTTAAATGACGTGTGGAATTAAGACAAGGAAGAGGCAGGGATAACTGTTTCAGGATACTTATCTCATAAATAGAAAAACTGGTATAAACCAAAGTTTACACATATGGTTTTTTCTTCCCCTTGTCTTCTCACAGGGAAAAGGCTTCCTGAGGTGCTGCGAGGTATTGTAGGTCACAGGCTGAACCTGGCTGGGGCCCTGGTGGTAAATACTCCAGTTCCCCCAGTTACTAGCCACGTGACCTTGGACAGGTTATTTAATTTCACCATGCCTCATTTTCTTCATCTGTGACATGGGGATAATAATAATACTGATTCCAGTGGGTGCATCATGAGGATGAAACGGGCTAAGTTCAGACAGAAACCACTTACCAGTGTGTGGTCCATGACATACACCTGGTGAATTTATCTATTGGGTTGTTGTTTTGAATTGATTGTCTTTATATGCATTGTAAGAATTGCTTAACCAAAACTGAGAGGTTAGATGTGTTTGGAATGGAGAATTTTTCAGGTCTTAAAGAAGTACCATGGTGCATCCTCTCTTTTGTTACAAATGGCTTTCATGGGTTCTGAAGATTTTCTTCTGAGTGTTGTAAATTTCTAATTTTGAAAGGGAGAGGAAACCAGTGTTTTTCAGCACTTTCCTTCTGACATCCTGTGGTCTGCTGACTGCAAACTGTGGTCCCTGGGACTAAAAATGAAACCAGAAACAACTCTCAGGAAGCTGGACACTCACCTCTGCGTATTCATGGAATGGGGAAATGCCAAGCGCCGTCCAGTAAGATTTGGTATCTAATTCCACTTTGTACATTGCTTCAACAAAGTCCCTGTCGGTTGTGAGCCCGTGCAGCTCTCCAGTTTCACCAGTTTTTCTACAAGGTGTGAAAGTCCAGGTTAAGTTAGGCTGAAAGTAGTAAATGGCATGGCAAAGAGAGTGTATGTGTTTGTGTGTGAGATCTATATCCTCTCTCTCTCTCTCTCTCTCTCTCAATTTTTTCCCTCAACCAAGTCAGGAGGGAGAAAACTCTAGTACCTCTGACATTAAAGGGCAAGAAATATGTAGAAACTTTTCAAGTTTCCATTTTTCCATTGTAGATTTATACTCTTATGAGAACATAATACAGGTATAATGTTTACTTTAAAAAGTCCTGCCTGGTGCAACATGAATGTAATCTGGGCACTCGGGAGGCTGAGGCAGTAGGATCACTGCAAGTTTGAGGCTAGCCTGGGCTACATACTGAGTTCAAAGCCAGCCCGAATTACATGCAAGAATTTGTCTTAAAAGTAAATAAAAAAAGAGTGCTAAGGGCTGAGGGTAGGACTCAGCAGGATGGTTCTTGGTGAGCTCACATAAAGCCCTGGGTTACATCCTCAGCACCAAAACCAAAACAATTGGGATTCAGGATTGGTGATTGTATGAATGTTCATGAGCCCAGAAGTGGCTCTGAGCTGCCCAGTTCTCTGTGATACCAGTGTTTCACTCCTGACACCCATAACACAAGTGCACTTTTCAGAGATAGTATCATTTGTACCCAGAGTAGGCAATCTAAAGTACAAAGAGGAACCTGCATCTGACTCTTTGTCCCTTTATATATTTAATCTCTTTGGTATTTCCTAGCCAACAAAAAAATACCAGATAACTTCCATTTCCACACAGGGACCAATGGAATAGCTGAAATGTTAGAAATTGCTTTCCTTTCAACTCTAAATGCTAAAACAGATAAAAGTGAAAGTTGTCTTGAGTCATTCTAATCCTGCCTGCCCTTGTTTCTTCTTTTTACTTCCTCTTTTCATGTGTGTTTTTTTACAAGAAAAAAAGATTCACAAGCATCTCTGAATATTTTTTGGTGTCTCTTCTATCTCCCACTTAAAATATTCTCTTAACCATTTTTCATGTTGTGCCTGACATTTTATATACACAGAACTGAATTAACAAATAGGAACTTCAACTAAAACCATACCCCAAAAATGATCTGCCCAATGACAGGTGAAGACTCATCATATGGTTCTGAGGATATATTAAAATCCAACAGAAGTTCTTCTCTCAGGAGGCTTAAATGTTTAGCAGTTCCTCTTCTGCTTAGCACTGGGGGGCTTTTTCTGTTGCTCTTCCTTTCAGTCTGTTCACTTAGACTCACTAATATGCATTTCCTTTGAAATTTTTGCTAGTAGAGTTAAAAAACTCCATAAGAATTGTAAAGTGGCCAACGAGGGTGAGAAGTCCTCTTTGCACTGATAGTGGGTGATGCAAGATTCATGGGCAGCTGGACGTTACCTTCCATGTTCTTCTCTTAGATGTTTTTTCTTACTAAGCTTGGCAGCCGCCAGCCTTGCACATAGTAAGGGCTCCAGCATGTTCATTAGACAAAAGCCCTGGACTCTGGATGATCCAAATAAACTCCAAGGACCTGTCAATGCTGTCCCTCAATTCCTTTCCTTTCTTTAATAAATTAACGCACATCATGAGTCCTTCCTAAAATTCTAAGAGAAGGACTCTGTCTTGGCTGTCACCCAGGAGCACCAGGGAATCTGTGAAACTCCTGAAATGACATATATGTCTTTGTACGTATGTGTGTGTGTGTCTGTGTGCATTTTTCTGGACATGGAATCTATTGTTTTCATCTCCTTCTTCGAGTGGTTTGTGACCCAAAAGGGTTGCAAACTCCTGCTAGAGTGGATTACAGAGTTTCTCACCCCTTTTCCTTTTTCCTACCATCTGTCCAAAATGATATTCCAGTTCCTGGTCACTCCTAGCTAAGAAAAGCAAGAAGAAGGCATTCTTCTAAGGGCACACTTAACTTGCGCTCACATTTTCAATCTGCTAATAGCTTCTTGCTTTTTTGGGTTTGGTTGTATTTGTTAGTTTGTGCATGCTAAGCAAGTGCGCTGCCTCTCAGTGACACCCCAATTCTCTACTTGTAGATTCTTTAGTAGATGATGTGAGTCTCTCCTTAACAACTGGAAGAGTGGATGGGAAGATATAACCAAGTCCCACAGCAGGGTTCTTTGGCAGCTTACTCACCCAGTGGCAAATGGCTCCCAGGTGTCATCAGCAGCTTTTCTGGACACTTTCACAACCACACCAACAGCAGGACTGCCTCGAACGGCATCTAGGACTTTGACCATCAGAGGACACTTGTCTTCGTCAGTGCTCTGGGCACACAAAAGACAAGTAAGAAGTCAAAAAAATTGATCAGAGTGAAAGGATTTATTCTTTATGGTGTTAAGAATCTGGAACAAAGCCGCAAGTGCATGCTGATCCCATTACCAGTAACACAAGTGTTGGCAATTAATGAGCTTCTTCACTCAGTATAACACAGAAATAATTATTTCCAAAGCAAGAATGGGTTCTGCCTCCAGACACACTGCTGTTGATCAACTGGGGATGTCTGCAATGAATTTCAAAGGAGAAAATAGGCCGTCTTAGAACAGTTGCTTTGTTCAGCTTCTCCATTTGAGTGGAATTACTGAAAATATTCACTGTGCTGTAGGACAAAATAATTTTTCCTGAAGTCATTTTTAAAAAAATTTATTTATCTTAATTTATTTTATTTATTTTTTTTACCTGAGATCATTTTAAAAAGTTGTTACCATAGTAATTCCCCCTTACTAGTTACTGTAAAATAGTATCAGACTACTTTCTTACCCATCTTATAACATTAGTTCTTCTAGAAGACTTAAGACTCAGTTATCTGACTAGAATATTGTTTATCAACAAATATCAATCAATACATGTATTTTGATTAGCCAAAGTGTCAGAATATAATCTATGCAGTTTGTCCCCTAAATATATTTCATAAAAGGATGCTTTTGTGAAATTCAATGTTAGCAGCCTCATTGATAGCATATCTTCATTTCTAGCATCTGCCTGAGGATATCAAGGTACTAGGAATTGCAAACTCAAACTCAATGTACCAAAACAACAGGGCAAAGAACCCCAGTCTGAGCCCTAGTTCAGCAAGGTCTGCAGGCTTCATTCTTTTTGAAGTTTGAATCAATTCTATTAAGTATCTGGAACAAAGCTGGAAGTGCATGCTGATCCTATTACTAATAGCATAAGCGTTGACAACGAATGAACTTCTCCATTCAGTTCCCTAGTATGAGTTGCCAAAGCTGGAAGAAGTCATTTCTATGTCACCTAATGTACATCTGCATTCTATAAAAGGGACTTTAAAGAATCACACACTCACCACAGGGTCAGCTTCAGACACAAATACCAGTCCAGCAAGGCAAAGGAGGAGCAGACGATGAGAGGCCATCCTGCCAAGAACTAGTGGACTTCTGTGATGGCTGCTCCCAGGCTGGGGGCTTTTATACTCCCTGCCCCCAAGCCAGGCTGCTGATCCCTGCCAGTCTGATTCCAAACCTGCTGATTCTGATTATTGACTTAGTCAACAAAGGGAGAATAAGTAACCCACACAAATATGAACCTTGTCTAGGGAGATTACAGCATCAGAACATTAGCTCTATGAAATATTCTTAACTGGTCATTTGACCAGCTAGATCACCAAAACAAAACAACCCAAACAAAACAAAATAGCTCTCCCTGCTTGGCGGATTGCAGTAGGGTTCTTGAGATATTTTTTCCCTTACCTATTTCTATGCATGTTTTCCATGCTCTGTACAATTTCTTTTATTGTAGATGATAGGCACGAGTTTCAATGATTTCCTTCATGTTAAGTAGCATTTAGCTGCACAGGCTTAAATACAGTGCATTAGAAAATTTCATGCACTAGATCTAAGTCCATGAACCATCAAGGAAAACCCTTGGTACTGCTTTATTTTTAAAAGGCTGTTTTAGCCAAACTAAGTCATTTGGAAGTTTTCTGTAGCACTTTCCCTATATTTTGAGTGCATGTGAGTGTGTATAAGATAAAAGTTCAGCTCAATCCAAGGAATAATAGTGTATTTCAAATTGACATTGATGAGCCTGAAATACAGAGAGAACCAAATCTTTAGTGTGTCTCCTCATTGGGCATGCAGGAACAAGGCTACCCACCTGGCTTTTGTCAGAATCAAAATTTCTGGAAGGAAATAGAGATGGGGAGAACTAGAAGCCACATTTGACATCATCACCTACCTCTGGGTGACTTACAAGTCCAGAAATTATAATAATTTGATGATTTATCAAGAAAGTACCAACTCCATGTGTATGTGGATATATTCATGACCTTGTTTATGGATAAATTAAGACAAGTTTTTGTCCTTATAGAAACAAATTTGTAAAAGATATAATAAAGGAGTAAACATTTTGGACAAATACATGTCAAGGATATGACCAATTTGGAGCACTGAGAGTTGAGGAGACATTCTTGGAGATGACAGAGCCTGGTTGGAAAGAAATCATGAAGGATAAGCACTTTCAGGGAGTCAAGAAAAGAACAGGAGGACATCGACTATGGAAATGTGCAGAAGAAGACTCATGGGAGCAGAATGACTTTGGGAAAGGAAGAAATCAATCCAGTTGACAGCACAACTTGGAATGGAATCTTCTGACTGTGGAAACAGATTGAATCTGGAACTAGAGGCCCTGAGTCACCCCATCCTAGTTCTGCTGCTCAATTTCCTGGATGATTCTTTGAGTTACTTAATATCTCAGACACTCATCTGACTCACTTGTAAGATAGAAATGCCTACTTTTGTACTTCAAAGAATTGTTCTAATAATCTTCATGAGATAACATAAAAGCATTTTGTAAACTATAAACCACTATTCTGCTGTAAAAGCATAGTGGTAATACATTATTTGGTTCAACATCTATGTCTAAGGAGAAAATCCTTTCTCTAGCATCTCTCTCATATATTGTCATTTAATATTGTCTTGATTATTTCCCATTACTCAGAACTGGGCTAGAAAGTGTGTTCTCTGACTATGAATTCTAAACATTTGAAAATTCCTTCATAATGCAGCAAAATATTCCATCTGTGCATTTTAGCACTACACTCCGTTCAAACCAAGAATCATCACCTATAGACCTTGTGAACTGGCAACCCTGAGCTGCCACCTGCCCATAGACACCAGCATTTCTTTAAGCAGCTTGACATAGTTGCTAAAATTAAAATTGGGACATGTTGCATAAAACTCTGGATTTCTGGCTTGTATTGAGAAATCAGAAAAGATGGTAGCAACTGGCCCACATTCACATGGCAACAATCAGCAATGTCCTTTGCTAAGGTAACATTTCTAGTGGCACTAGCATACTTGAGCTTTTTCTGTCTTTTTTTTTTTTTAAACACATGTCCTGTTTTTCTCATCTATGTTTCTGGCCAGCCCCTTGAAATTTTGAGTATGTGATTGATGTTCTTCCAACAGTCATTTAAGTAGTGAATGACAGCTTATTTTCTCCTTGCCAAATTGAAATCCCTACTTCTTTGAATGCTTCCCCTTCAGTCATAGTTCCTGGCATCTTTTCTACCCAGAAATTCATTCTCTGACATCTTGCCATTGGTCAATGTTTCTCTTCAGATGTGATGCACCGAAACAGACACCTGCTCCAGATAAGGTGAGATCAATACATAGGAGGTGGAGATGATGGCCTTCCTTGGTAAAGGCACTGTGCAACAGAAGTTGCACCCTGAGTACACTCATGACTGTAGTTTCTGTGATCCTCCCTGATCAGCACAATGCCCACTGTGATCTCTTGGACACAATGATAAAAAATAATCACAGTATATGCACCATCCTGTGCTTTGCTCAATTATCAATTTTATTTATTTATGCATTTATTTTTGGCTGTCATACTAAAACAACTTTATTTTGCATAACAAGTTTATATTTTTAAAGACATATAGACAAAACAAAGTAAACATTTAAACAGATTTTAACTTCTGTCCTAGAATTGTTCCATTAAGTGTCAATCTCTAAACATTTTTTTAGTTCAGTAATCATTAGCTTCAGCAGAGTCCATTACTTTTCTTCTGTTGAATTTAACTGTTGTTTTCTGTTTGTTGGTTTACTTTTTCAAGGATTTCTATTAAACCTTGTTCTGAGACCTTCCTACTTAGCTGTCCATACTTTGTCATCTGTATAAGGTAATTCTCTACTACTTTCGTTTTTTCAGGCTTTACTAGTGCTATTACTTAATCCCGGGGCTGATTGATCCAGAACTTGCGCTAAGATACTGTTTCTCATTTCTGCCTCCCTGTGCTTTGCTTCCTGTTGTGCTGCGTCGCTAGGATCCTGGTGTTTCACCTGCAGCTCAGCCAGCCTCTGTTTCCTCAGCTCCTCCAGCTTCCCGTCCGCCGTGGCACAACCATTGCGGGGCAGCAGCAGTAGCCACTGTCTGGCCCATCCGGAACGATCTCACGCAGGCCCCGCGGTGGCGCAGGCCCCTGCAGCGTTCAGGCTTCACTAATCCAGCCCAGAGCTACGCCCCCACCTCAATTATCAATTTTAACTTAAATGTGAGTACTCAAGTTTGTCCCTGATCCATCTCATCTTGTTAATTCCAACTCACACCCCATCTCATTGACATAATTTAACAGCTGACTCTGTAAGTCACTGAATTAGAGTGCCTTCCAAGCCATCTGTCCTTGGACACTTCGACTTGCTGGCCCTCTCAACTGTCATTGATCTGGAAATCATTAATAAAATGTGAATTCAAACCAGACAAGGAGTTGGACAGAAAGGCAGTTCAGAGTACAGGGAGGAGCCTGAATCTGATTGGAAAAATCACTGATAAATTTTACAGAGACAGAAGGTATTTTTAAGATTAAGAAGAGGAAATTGGAGGAAAGGACTAAAGATCTAATGTAGTCTGGAGTCAAAGTAAAAAGGAGAGGGGGCTTACAGTGTTTCAGGTGAGAGAAGAGAAAGGTTTAAGCAGGAAAGAAAAATAGAAAAAGAATAGGAATACATGATTTGTCAAAGGAATGCTTGCATGGAACAAATGGTAATGACACATGCAAGAGAAATCCAGTGTTTCTTGCCTGAGAGGCAATTGTGATGAGGGGGTTGGAGTGACAGACATAGGGTTCCAAAGATAAGAGGATCTGCCTTTCCTGTGTTTATTTGAGTTTGTGAAAGCTCTCCTCCAGGATGGTTACATGGGCTTTGCAGACTGGGATGAATTAAGGTCACTGGAGTCCTAAGAAGATGCTACCAGTGGCAGTGAAGCTCAGCCGGTCCCAGTACCTGGAAGGAAGCTCCCTGCCTCCATCCCAGGCTCCTAGGGCAGAGAGGGTGAGCCAGTCCCAGCACCCGGAAGGAAGCTCCCCACCTCCATCCCAGGCTCCTAGGGCAGTGAAGCTCAGCCGGTCCCAGCACCTGGAAGGAAGCTCCCCCACCGCCATCCCAAGCTCCTAGGGCAGAGAAGGTGGGCTGCGTGGGCACCAGAAGCAACCTCCCCCCCACCGTGGAAATGAGAAGACACATAAACAAGCCTCAAAAACAGACTTATGGATCACCTACAGCAACCCCAAAGGGAAACGAGATGGAAC
>NW_004624770.1:1268892-1290035 GCF_000247695.1 Heterocephalus glaber
TAACTGATATTGTGTAACAGGAAGAAAAGGTCTGAAAGAGCAGGGGAATTGGGAGGGGTAGGGGAAGGGAAAAAAGGGAAAGGAAAAAATATGAGAAGAGGAAAAAAAAATGGAAACAAAGTCTTCGCAAATAGGGAAGGGTGGAGGGTGTGAAGGGAGGGCAAGGGAAGGGGAAAAAAATAAGAACCAAGAGACTCATGTAACGGTACAAGATCCTAGTGATGAATGTAACTGTATTGTATACCTAAAACTTACCAATAAAGTTAATGGGTGGGGGGCGGGGAGAAGATGCTACCAATATCAGGTGTTCCAGGGCAATCTGAGCAGCAATGAAGATCCAGGGCTAGAAAACAAAAGGATTTTTGAAACATTTAAACTGCAAGTTTATGTCTTTTCTTACTCAGGCACTGTTTTTCTTCACATTTCGGCTATAGTGCTATAGCCTAAATGTTTTATTGAGGTGAAAAAGACTAATTTGATGATAACATTCCTTCTCTTACTGGAGAATATGCAACAGTTAATGAACAACTAACTTAGACTGCTCTTAGTGTAAGATTCATCTGGCTTCTCACTTATAATAGCCTTTTAAAAAAAACTACAATTTTTTGGCCGGGAATTTAGCTCAGTGGTTTCGCTGCTCGCTGCACAAGCACAAGGACCCGAGTTCGATCCCCGGTACCAAAAAATTGCAATTTTTTATATCATGGATAAACTATTTCTTCTTCATTTATGTTCTGAGGGTGCATGTCAAAGGGCTAATCAATGTTCTGTTGATGCTGAGTTGCTTGCTAATACTCTCGTGAATAAATGGATTACCCTGAGATTTGGAGGGCCAGGTGCTTGGATTGGACCTCACAGTGGTGGGGCAGGGAGTGTGAGGGAAATGAAAGCATTAAAGAATTTAATATTGTCAGCTCCCCTTGAGGTGAATACATCCTAGGGGGGTTGATTAATGGTAAGCAAATAATAAAAGATTCATTTTAAAACCATAATGCCAATTTAATTAACAGTCAGATGGTTGCTGGGTAAGCAAAGAATTGGAGCAAAGAAAAGGTGACTAATTTCATGAGAATATTTCCCCTAGATTACAGGAAAGACTAGGAGCTTGGAATGCTTGTGTCTGCCTTACCTAGCTCATCTTTCCGCCAGGGAGCACCGAATGGATCAAAGGAAGAAGAAAGGCCCCTTCCTTTGTTTTCCCTTCCTTCTGTGCTTGCCTAACGAATCGCAGAAGTTGAGGCAAACAGTATCTAGGATGTATTAGTTGCACCACCTTCAATTTTGTATTAGTTGTAGTTTTGTGATTATCCTAATTGAAAGCAACAACTAAAACCTCCCTAATATAAGAATCTTCCATGGTTCATATCTTACATATTGGCACACCCTATATTTGCAGACTGTATCATCAAGAATAGTGACCTGGACCCCATGCTGGCTTGAGAACCCACCCTGTCTCTATCTGGGAGGCTTGAGTTGGCCTTATGTCCTTAGCTCGATGATTCAGAGTCAAGACACCCATGCCTTGGTCCAGGTTTGCATCTGTCTCAGTGATGATACACATTAAGGACTCTATCCATAGACAGTCATTAGGTGCAGTTGGCATTCTGGCTTCTAGAGACCCTCAAAGCTCACTTGCCTCCACCATGAAAGAGATATGAAGACAGAAGAGGAAGTTTAAAAGCTCTTTTGTCTAGCTGTCAGATTTTCCTTGGGTTTCTCATTGTTAGGCCCTGCAGCTCTCATGCTGCTAGTGGGGAAAATAGGCTTGGAGTGGATGGCACTTAGATGGGCCTATCTGCCATGATCTGTGAAGGATGAGCAGGAGCCAGGGTATGGTCTATTGGGGAGGGCAGTATCAGACAGACAGCTTTCCTCTACAAACTCATCCCTGGGATGCTTTATGGATTGGCATAGTTTACAAGCAGGGGTGTGTGAGTCAGTTGCACCAGATAGAATTAAAGATGATTTGATTGATCTTCTGTCTGTACCCACATCTTCCTTAGAATCATCTGTGCTGATTCTGTGGCCTTAATCCAGCATCCATGCTTCAGGATCTAGATTTCAGCCACATTTCTTAACTTTTGACCTTAGAAATATGACTGATTAGAGAGATATTAGAAGTTCAACTAATTAAAAAGAAGCAGCTATTGAGACTATGTTCTGGATATAAGTTGATATGTTAGCTGTCACCATGGGAGTTATCAAGAAGCATATGCCTTAAAGTTGCTCATAATTTAATTATTAAGAAAATACATTTGCCCATTAACCAGAAAGAAGTTGATGAAATGGGCAATAAATAATTCACTGAAGGAGGAAGTGACTTTGGGCTCCTGGAAGCTTCCGTGAAGAGATGAGAGTTAAGTTTACTCATCAAGGTAAATATAACCTAATAGGAGAAAAGGATCAGTATGTGTTATTATTTCCTCCTATAAATGGGGAAACATTTGAGAACCTCAAGTTGATGAACAGGGAAGGGGAAGTTGGTGTATGTGTGTTACAGAACAAGGAAGGAAGGAAACTGCAAAATCTAGGATTAGAACCAAGAGAGAATCTGATGAAAGCATTAGTTTTTTTCTTTAATGTAACCACCTAGTCATTTATTCTTAAGTTCCAGAATTTGCATTTTGCCAAAGCAATTTGCTGATATGCACTATTTTGTCTATCACATTTGCTTTAGAAGCTGTGCATTCTCTTATTTTTTGTATTCTCTGTTCAAGACAAAAATCAAGCAAATTGCACCCATAATTTCACTAGCCTCTGTTCTTTTATTTAACTGTTTGACTCCTGTAAGCTATATATTCCTAAATACATTTGAATTCTCAGTATTTCTGATAGAAATAATATTACTTTAAAATACTTCATTCACAAACTGCTGTGTGATATTTTGTCTACTTTTTAAAGTATTTACCTCTGGTGAAAAGTATGACTTTGTACAAGAAAGCTATTGTAATTGTTAATAGTTACATAAAGATGAGATTGGAGAGATAAGCAGAGGTCTAAACATGGAAATTCTTATCTGTCTTCTTGAAAAAATTGAAATTCACCATATGAATACTACATAGCATGAACTTTTAGTTGAAACAAGACAATATGAAATGATCGGATGAATGATTACTTCAGTTGTATCAGATATCTATGACATGGCTTGGACAGCAATGAACATTGACTTGAAGAAGTCAAATAAGAAGCAGGAAAAAACACTATATATATTAGTTTACTTTAGAAATAATGGTAATTTTTTATGAGATAACAACTTTGTGACCAGAGAGGAAAGAATTATATAGCAGATGCAAATCTAGATCTCTATTCTCTTAGAATCTCCACTTGGCATGGTGATTAATTTGATATAAGATTAAGAGTAAAAAGCAAAGAAATTTATTTTACGTGTACATGGAGACTTTATAATAAAATGAAAACCCCAAAGCATTTATGCATAAGTGCTCATATACTAGGGTGAAGAAAATGTAATAATTGTGAAAAATTTACTAAAATATATGGGGAGGCCAAAGGAAGAAGAAATATTTGTTATCAAGTTTTGTTAATGCAGATTTCTTCCAGCCTTGACTCTCATCTCCGATGATAACAATGTTTACTTCCTCCTTGTAAAAAGAGGGCAACTTTGCAATGAGAAGTTTATCTTTCGCTTTCTGGAAAAACAGGGAAAGTCTGAATGTTCTTCTTATATTGGCTATTTTCAAATAATGTTAGCTTAGATTCATCCTATGTTAAAATGGCATATTTGGATATATTTATTTTTCTATCCTTCAGAAGTTTCCTATGATATTATAGAAGACATACAGGTTGAATGGAAATGAGGATTGGAGAGTATGGAGTTCAGCACAACACAAAGTTCAGAATTGGGTCATGCTGGTTATTGTACATGTTGAGTTTGGGATGTCAGAAAATGTCTAATGGAGATACTCAGTGAAGAGCTGGTATAAATTTAAGATCAAATCAGAGACAAGAGCTAAGATTAGAGAAAAATCACTCAGTAATATGGATTCTAGTTTATATTGAGAGCAAGGAATTGCTATTGTCTGACAGAACAAATTTAGGCAAAAAACCTCTAAATATAAGTATACTATGAGCATACCTACAAATAATCACTTATCTTAATTCAGCTATTTAAACTATTCAATCTCATAGTTGTAAATCAATATGCACAAAATTGTCTAGTTACAATAACATCTTATTAGAAAATATCCAATTAATTGATAATTTTGTATTATAAAGTACATTTCTGTTCTGGTAGGTATTTTATGGCATTGTATTTACACAATAATTTATTCATTCCATTTACTTATTTCTATAATTATAGCTCTTAAAGGAACCTGGATATGGTTCTTAGTATTTTCAGTATTGAATTGATAAGAAAAAATTAAATTAGTTTGTACCAAGCTAGACTCAAAATCACCTTTTATTTCAACAACAATTTCTTCTCCTTGACCAAACTAGTGCTCCTTGCCATTTTCTTAGACTAGACTGTGTTTTCTACCAGAATACTTAGGTTGGGTGCTAAACCAATCAGTGGACTGAGTTAGTCACCACACACCCTAAATCCCAGGATCACACATCTTAGATCCACTCACCTCTGAAAAAGCCTCACCTATGGCTGCGTGAGTCTTTGGAGGGACATCTAGACGTGAGTCACAGCATTCCACCCCTGGACCCCAAAGACCCATGCACATTTCTTTATGAAGAAAGCATTTAGTCCACCGCCAAGAGTTGCCAAAGTCCTAACAGTTTCAGCCTTGCGGAAAAGTCCAAGTCCAAAGTCTCCTCTGAGATTTAAGGCAAATTTAGCTGCCAGCCCCTGTGCCAATGAAAAGAAAGATGAAACCCTTCCAATATAAAATGGCACAGATAAACATTGCCATTGAGTACAAGTAGAAGGAGGATAGAAAGGAAGGGGACCAAAGCAAATCCAAAATCTAACAGGGCAAACATTAATTCCCGTAGTTCCGTGTCTAGCATCTGAGGCAATTTGTGGCAAGATGTGAACCAAAGGGCTTGGGTGGCTCCACCTCTAAGGGACTGCTGGTGATTGTGGCTCCCACAGTTTCTCTTTTGAGCCAGCTCTGCTCCCTCCTTGTAATTTTCCTTAGATGATTTGTGTTCCTGACTTTTCCAAATTTCTGGTGTCTCCACTCCACCTTTGGCTTCACACTCCCAGCTTCACACACTGCCCACTCTGGGGCACACTGCCTGGACTCCCAGGCCGTCTTCTGATATCTAGGTGGAAGTCTTCCTGACCCAAGTCCTGCATTCTGCATGTGTCTAAAACCATCACCACATGGATGATGCCAAGGTCTGCTGCCAGCTAGAGCTGCATCCAGGCTTCTTTCTTTCTTGGCTGTAGGGGTTCAGTGCCTATGAACCAAATCCCTAGGAACAACTTTCCTAGGCCACTGGCATTCTGGAACATGATGCTCTAAGGCTCTCTTCTCAAAGAAGTCTTTCACTTTTGCAAGTTTGATGCTGTAAAGGATGGAGTCCTGCTGATTCTTGTGATATCCTCAGGTCATCTTTTCTATTGTCTTTTTTTGGGAAATACATGGCTTTTTCTTGCTAGTCTTTTCAGTGAACAATTTCTCCTCTGTTCCTTCTTTGGAAGTAACAACTTTACTGGAGCTTTCTTTCTGACCAAACTCAAAATGTTTTAAACCATTCTGCTGAACTCTTTGTTCTTGATTCTCAACATAGGTCTAGCTAAAAGCCCCCAACAGCAGCCATGCCATGGCCTAGACACTAGATTGGCTTGAAATTCTTCTACAAGATTAATTAGTCCACCACCCTTAATCTCAGACTCAGACAAAGTCTCTGGATATGAGTAAAATGCAGACAAACTCTCTACCAAGGCATAACACACATGTTCTGGAGTCCAACAGGCAATGCAGTCTTTGTTCCAAAAGAAACTTTCTGAGCCTGGTCATTACCAGCAGTATTCCTAACAGCCTCTGGTATTCTGAGCTCTGACCAGAATCTCCCATCAAGTGCAGACTCAGATGTTCCAGGGCTGCTTTTTCAGCTTGCATCTCTGCACCTTTCCAAACTCTTCCCATAAGGCAGTTCCAAAGGCTTCTCAGCTATGTGGTGAGGTACAGTCACAGCCATGACCCCACTCTTGGTATGAAATTCTGTCTTAGTTACTTTTCTACCTGCTGAGACAAAATACCTGACACCCAGTGTTAAAGGGGGGATAGACTTATTTGTTTTTTTGTTTTTTTGTTTTTTTGTTTTTTTTGGTAGCGAGGATCAAACTCGGGACCCTGCACTTGCAAGGCAGGCACCGAAACCACTGAGCTAAATCCCTGGCCCGGGGATAGGTTTATTTGACTTACAGTGCATAGAAGTTTCAGTCCATAGTTGGCTGGCTCCAAGGCAGAGTGGCCGAAAGCATCAGTTTTAAAGGACTAGAAAGAGGGGTAGAGGGCAGGCAGGAGGCAATGAGATTCAAATGGAGACAGTAGGAGAAATTCTAGAGCCTGGGATATGTATAATGGACTCTAGAGCTGAGAGGATTCTCAGTGCTGTGCTTCCTCAAGTTTTACACACATGTAAGAATAATGATAAGAATACACACACACACACTTTGGGGTGGATGGAAATGACTTCTATCCTTGGAAGTGATGAGCCCATGGAGTCTGGCTGCCCTAGGCCCCACCTGGCAACTCCAAGGGTAGGAGGGACCATCCTTATAAGCCATTTATTACACATAGATTACAAATTTCAGCACCATCATACTGAGGCCTAGTTAAAAGTGTTTAAGTTATTGAGGGTGGAAAACAGATCAAAGAGGTACTCAGTGGAACCAGAGAAGACATAACTAAATAGATAATGGAAGAAATAAAAAGCTATAGGAGCTTTCAGAGAACACTAATAAAAATCTAGATGAGCTAAACAAAATTATACAAAATATGAATGACCAGTTTACCAAAGAATTAGGGTCCACAAAAAAGGTTTTAATTAGAAATCTAGAAGATTAAAAACTATATTGAAAGTATGGTCAGGAAAACCAATCAATGTGAGTACAGAATTTCAGAACTAGAAGACAACAATGCTTTCAAAGGTCAGCTACTCAAAGGCACCTTAAAAACAACAAGAGAATATGAAAAACAGATCAAACAACTGCTGAATGAAGCAAAGAAGACTAATTTAAGAATAATTGGAATAAGTGAAAAATCAGAAGATAGCTCAAATAGTGTAAAACACCTGTTCACAGAGACAATGGCAGAAAACTTCCCAAATATAGTGATATCTCGGATGTTGTCGGCTCCAAGCTTGAACTTTACACTATTTGAACAGCAAAGTTCAGAGAAGATTTGTTTGCTGTTCAGTGTTTATAATTTTGTTTGATAGTTGAACTGAAAATCCAACTTTAAAGAAGCTGTACCAGCTGAGAGTCACATGTTGCATCTCTCCTCCAACACAAAGGGATGCTTCAGTCTAAGCATTTCTCTCACACGGGCAACATATAGCGCTTGTGTGTGTTAAAGCATTCATCATTGTACTTTTTTGTGTGCTTTATTTGTGTAAAATATCACTAAAGAAAGTTAGTGATACAAGGAGTAAAGCTAAGAGGAAAACTGAGAACTACGATAGAGTTAAAGACAGAAATCATTGCAAAATTTGTTGAAGTCCTGGAAAAATGAATTTATAACTGTAATTTTGGGGCCTCAGAACCAATTATTTGGTTTTCCATTATCTCTTATAGGAAAAATATGTTCAGTTCTCAAAGTTTTCAGGGTTCGACACGAATATGGAACAAATTTAGTTTGACAACTGAGGTATCACTGTATAGGGAAAGAAATAAACACACAGAAAAGTGAGGCATATAGGACCCCAGATATCCACAATCAAAAGAGAACCTCTCAGCACCACATTATTATATTAAAAGTACCAGAAGTCCATCACAGAGACAAAATCTTAAAAGCTTTTTGAGAAAGGCAACAAATCACACATAGATGTTAATCCATCAGAATTACAGTAGAGTTCTTTACACAAAACTTAAAGACCAGGAGGGCTTGGAGTGAGGTGTTTCAAGCCCTAAAAAGTAAAACTTCCAACCTTGACTTAGGTATCCTGCAAAATTTCCCTTCCAAATTTATGGAGAAATAAGGTATTTTCACAACAAGGAGAACCTCAAGAAATTTCTGACCACCAGACCAGCATTATGAAAAATTCTCAAGGATATCCTAAAAAGAGACAATGAAACCAACAATGCCAAGTCAAAAAGAATGAATATGCCAGGAGGGATGAGCAGGTAAGCAAAAGGAAAAAAAGGTAAGGAAATCAGCAACAGGAAAACAGTGCAATGACAGGAATAAGGCAATATCTCTCAGTGATAATTCTCAATGTGAATGATCTCAGTTCCCCAATCCAAAGACACAGATTGACAGAAAGGATCAAGAAACAAAACCCAATGATATACAGTATACAAGAAACATTAAATTAAAAAAAGTGACTCAGATTAAAAATCAAAGAATGGAAAATAATATTCCATGCAATTGGAACCCAGAAGAAAAGCAGGAGTAGCTATCCTAATTTCAAAGTGGAGTTCAAGCCAAGACTGATCAGAAAAGAAAAAGAAGGTCACTACATATTGGTTAAGGGAACAGTTCAACAGGAAGAGATAACAATTATAAATGTATAGGTATGAAATACCATTGCACCCAAAACAGATATAAAGATTAAACAAAATAGACAAACCCTTAGCCAATCTTATCAAAAGAAGGAAAGAAAAGACCCAAATCCACATCAGACCCAAATTATAAATGAAAAAGGTAAAATCACAATGGATTCTGCTGAAATCCAGAAAATCATCAGTAACTAGTTTGAGAGCCTATTCTCTAATCAGATGGAAAATGCAAAAGAAATGGATAAATTCCTAGATACATATGAACTACCCAAGTGAGCCAATGAGGTATCAAAATTTGAATAATCCAATATCAGTCAATGAAAATGAAGTAAACAAAACAAAACAACAAACCTAACAGCTAAGGAAAGTGCAGGTCCTGATGGATTCACTGTCAAATTCTACAAGAACTTTAGAGAAGATCTAACACCACTATTTCTCAAACTGTTTAATGAAATTGAAAGGGAAGTACTCCCAGAGTCATTCCTGGAAGCAAGCATTACCCTAATTCCAAAACCAGAAAAGGACCCAAACAAAAAAGACAACTACAGGCCAGTCTTTTTAATGAACACAGATGCAAGAATCCTCAAAAAGATACTGGCAAACAGAATGCAGCAAATCATCAAAAAGATCATACACCATAACTGAGTTAGATGCATTCAAGGAATGCAGGGATAGTTCAACATATGCAAATCAATAAATCAATGCAGGTATAGTTCAACATATGCAAATCAAGTAATACACCACATTAACAGAAGCAAGGACAAAAATCACACAATCCTGCCAAGGACAAGGTCCTGAGTTCAATTCCCAGTACCCCCCCCCCAAAAAAAATCACACGATCATCTCAACAGATGCAGAAAAATCATTTGACAAGATTCAGCATCCATTCATGATAAAAAAAAACCGAATAAAATTAAAACTCCACAGAAAATAGGCATAGAAGGTCTTTGTGTCATCTGATAAAAGCCATCTCTGACAAACTAACAACCAACATCATAGAAAGAAGCTGAAAGCATTCCTTCTAAAATCAAGGAAGACAAGGATATCTGCTATCACCACTCCTATTCAGTATAGTTCTCAAAATATTAGCTAGAACAATTAGACAAGAGAAAGAAATAAAAGGGATATAGATAGAAAATGAAAAAGTTAAATTATTATTTGCAGATGTCTTGATCCTCTATATAGATGACCCCCAAAACTCCTAGAATTAATAACCAAATTCAGTAATGTAGCACGATACAAAATTCAACACTCAAAAATCAATAATGTTCTTGTATATCAATAAAAACTCCCTGAGAGAGAAATTAGGGAAAGAGTACCTTTCACAATAGCATAAAAATGTGAAATACTTAGGGAATAACCTACTCAAGGAAGCAGAAGATCTCTACAATGGAAACTATGGCATGCTGAGAAAGGAGACGGAAGAAGATATCAAAAAATGGAATGATATCCCATGCTCTTGGATAGGCAGAACCAATATAGTCAAAATACTTCCAAATCATTCCAAATCATACTTCCAAAATTGTTATACAGATTTAACATAATCCTAATGAAAATAATGATAAAATTCCCCACAAAACTAGAGAAAGTAATCCTAAAACCTCATACAGAACCAGAAGGGACCTAGAATAGCAAAAGCGATTCTGTGTATATTTTCTCATAGTTTTTAGAGCTATATTGTACTAATATACATAATACAAATTTTCTTTTTTAGGTATCCAGTTATGTGAATTTTGACAAACATATGTAGTTTCAACAATCAGAGCCACCAGAATCAAAAGGTAGATTATTTCCTTCCAAAAAATTCCCTCATACCCTTTGCCAGTGAATTTTCTCCCCCCCACTCCTGCTCCTTCAAACACTGATTGCTCTGTCCTTACACTTTTGTCTTCCATGGTGTCATATGAATGGGATCACACAATCCTAGCCTTTTGAGACTGGAGTCTTTCAGTTAGTGCAATTTGCTTTAATGTTTACCTACGTTGTGGCATATTTCTTTAACTTTTCCTTTTTGGTTTATGAGTAGTATTCAGTTGAATGGATGTAGAAAAATTTGTTCATCTACTCTTCATTTGATGGATGCTTCATTTGTTTCCAATTTTTGGTGATTAGCTTATTCTTTATTAAATGTGAAAAAGAATGTTGAAAAGATGGAGAGCATATATGATAACTGCAGATAGACTATATGAAATGAAATGAATATATGATAACTGCAGATAGACTATATGAAATGAAATGAGTTGCCCAAGAACTCTGAAAATGATATGAGAGACATACCATGAAGTCATCATGTAATGAGAGAAAAGGAGACTCTTGTCAAAACGCCCTAACAATAATTCTTAACCTGGGGCCCACAAAGTGCTGATGTTTGGGGGGTAGAAATCAGAAAATCTACAAATTGGATAGGAAACATTACATCTTTACTTATGCAAACCTCTGATTGAACTTCAGCATTTCCTTTAATTATGGATGAAGGCAACACACCAGAGTAATAATTAGCGGTACCCATGAATTGGTCACTGGAAAAAATCAGCTGTTTTCACATTACATCTAGTTGAGAGACATGTTTCAAGATATCCTTTATGTTCATCACCACTTTGAAATTATGGTAGTTATTAGTTCTGGTACTAAGTTTTATAATTAATGAAGATGCAAACATATTACTATATCACAAATTAAAATGTTTTTTAGCATTTCAATGCAGTTGATTTCTAATAGAAGAGTAAGAACTGCAGCAAAGACACAGAGTAGCTTACACACCAGCAAGGCGTAGCTGTGATCAAATAGATTCTTCTGGAAAATGTAAAGAAAGAAAATGACAATCATTTCTGGAATTGGCTAGCAGTGGGAGGAAATAAAAAGGTGATTGTGGGCCAGGGATTGAGCTCAGTGGTGCCGCTGCCTGCCTCCAAACCGCAAGTTCTCGAGTTCAATCCCTGGTATCAAAAAAAAAAGGTGGCTGTATTTGTTGGCTGTTTGAAGATTTAGTTGCACGGGCAGGACTTTCGCTGGAATAGGAAAGATTTAGGCAAAGAGTTCCCATGTAGATGTTCTAGGAAGAGAACCCACTACTTATTCTGACCTACTACTTATTATTCCTATTACTTATTCTGGGAGTACTGGATTTCTTATGGATGGTAACTACTTTGAAATTTTTGTGTGCATGGTAGAGTTTGATCACTGACAGTCCATTTCTGAGATTTCTGATGAAACTGGTTCTAGGCCCCTGCAGTCGACTTTGGACCTTGGTCAGCTCAAGTGAACTGGCAAATTCACCCAGGTAACACCCCGTGGGGAGAGGATCGGCTGGGCCCCTAGAAACACACTGACCTCCACAAGGGCCACTCTTGCAATGTTGACAATAGTAATAGGGCTGGTGGAGCGCCACTGACTGTAGAAGGAAGGGACGGATGCAACAGTGTCCTACAAGGAGTGTCACTACAGGAGGCCAAAGAAGGTGGTGGAGTCAGAATGGTTCTTTGGTTTAGAACCTAAGAGAGCTACAGAGGGTGTCTCTGACAGAAAGACTTAAGACAGTGAATCAAGACAGCAACTGAGAAGTTGAAGATTTCACTTACGAAAGGGTAGAAATTGAATATTTAAAGGGAGAAGCTAAATAGGCAAAGTTAAATGCAAGTTTAACTTGAGTTAGATGTCCCTACCACAATCACATGCTGTCCTAAAACAAAGTCTTTGGTGTCCTGGAAGAGGCCTCCTTAGACAACTGGACCTCAAAAATGGAACAACAGGGGAATCTTAGGTTGATCAGCTTCATCATTTATAGATGGAGAAGGATGACTGACTTTTCCACCTGACCTACTAAGTGAACAAAAAGGATTGACCTACATGTTGTGAGTGCTTCCCTTTATCCTAGCAGAGGTGAATGCCTCCCTGTTCACTAGTTTCCTAGCCTTACTGTTGACTTGAACTCTTAGATCACTCCCCTGCCCATTCCTTCCACTGCGTTCCAGACAACACAACGCCATTGAGTGTAGCCTCCTTTTATTCTCAGCCAGTGCCCAGAGTTCTCTCTACTGCCTCATCTTCATCGGAATCTGATCTCTCCTGGTGACTGCACTCTTCTTGAGCTTTCATCACTGGTGCTAATGAGAGTTCCCTGATCCGACCAAGACACCTGGAGCACTCATCACTCTTCTTTGGGACTGGCTGGCCTCCCCTCCCAGCCTGTGTCCTGTGCTCAGGTGTTCTGGTTCTTCATCTTCTGCCATTTCCCCATCCTGTGCCCTGCCCCTCACCCCACCATCCAATCAGAAGGAAGCAATGTGCAAAATTTGCTTAAGGGAAGAGTGATGAAATGACCACAACCCTGCCCTAAAAATTCATTTAATTCTTATGTAACTCTCACTATAGCTTGGTAATTTGTATATCTATACCCATATTTCATTGACTTCTTGTGGTATGTCCTACTCATTGTTGTTTTGCTTTGTTTTATTTTGAGACAAGGTCTCGCTATGTAGTCCAAGCTGGCTTCGAACTCACCATGTAGCACAGGGTGGCCTTGATCTCATGGCTCCTACTTCTTCTTAAAAACTTGGGTTAAACATTTAACCTTCATTTCTTTTGTGAACTATTCTTTGACCCTTGTGCTTTTATCCCCCCATTCAGAAGAGAGTTTATTATTTTTTCTAATTACTCCCCTTATCTTTATTCTTCTAGACTATTTTGACCTTGATCTTCATTTATCTCCTAAGATTGTCCATTATTTACTCTTAATTATGCTTCCAGCCTCTTTCCCCCTCCCTCTTTCCTTACTCTATGCCTGAAAATAAATTCATATCTCTCCAAGATGACACATCCTTCTCAGTCTTTCTGTAACATTTGGCAAAGAGGCCACCTCTCATTTCTACCACTGCCAATGGCTGGTCCACCTTGCTGCTTCTGTGTCATCACGTAATGATAGCAATCTGGTTTCCCTGCCGCTTTCTTTCTAAGACTTTTCAACTTCAAGGGTGCTGATGTCCTTGTCATTACCAATTCCAAAATATTCTGTCTCCTCCCACTTTGACCATTCACTCTCAGGGCTTAACTGTCACCTCTGTGTAAGGGCATCCAACTCTGTCCTTTTTGGTCTTGCCTTGTCTTCTGAATCTTCCAGTGCTCTTTTGTCCCAACAGTGCTTCACTTCAGTATGTCTAAATGTCAACTGTGTACTTCCCTATCCCTTCAAGCCTCCTTCTCATACCCTGTCACTTTCTCTAAGTGAAATCACCATTCTTCTAGTTAGTCAGGGATAGAACCTCAGGAGTTATGCTTCAATTCTCCCTTATTCTAGTGCTAGTCTTTAAAAAGCAGTATCAATTTGATTTCCCCAAGATTTCTGCCATTTCTCACTTTCTGTTTCCATAGCCACCAGCTGAGTTCAAACTTTCATTGCTAATCATACAGTCTTTTGCAATTATGCCCTAGCTGATCTTCTTACTGCTAATCTACTTTCCATATAATCTTTTCTATAAGCTATTGCCAAATTAATTTTCTTAATGCATACCTCTGATTTCATCACACCTCTCTTCCAAAGCTTTTTCTCACCCTCTGCAGCCAGCCAAATAAAGTCCAATGTCCTTTGCCTGACATTCATTGTTGGCTATGACTTGGTTCTGCTCCATTTTGTTTATTGCTATGGTCCTTGAAACCCAGATGAGCCCTAGGCAGATTCTGTGACAGGCCACCCCTGTGTCCTTACTCCTTTCTCATCCATTCTCACTCACACTGTGAACTGGCCTGAAGGAGCAAATGTTAATAAAGTGCTGATAAGTGAGGGGTCACAGAGAGAAAAGATCAGATGAAAGAGTTATGAGAGCAGAAATAAAAGATCCTAGTGACATCAGGAATGGAGAGTGAGTGAGAGCAAAAGCCAAAGATTACTTTGGTATTTTGTTTAGCTCAGGAGAGTGTGTAGATAGTAAAACCATTAGCTTATATAGTTAGACATATGCAAAAATGAGTCTAGTTTTGGAAATGTTGAGTTTGAGGGGATGATATGCAAGTGTCTGTGTCTAGATAGTAACTCAAAATGAGGGGATGGGAGATGAGGCCTAGAAGAAACCAGGCTGGAGCTGGACATTCAGGGTCAGGAGCACGAGTTGGAATCTAGCATTTGGAGGTTACCAATGGATTTCAGCAGTAAGAAGTCCAAGGATAGAACTCTGGTGTAAAGCAAAGTTTAGTGGGTGATAAAAGCAAGAAATGCCTAAAACAGAGTTTTTGCCCAGGCAGTTGTTAATTTTCCTGTGAATGCTTTGCCCCTCTCTTAAACAGTTAGGTCATTTGACCAGATAGGTTTGTGTTCATTATTTCTTTCTTGGAAGAGCAGCTTGAGAGCAGAAGCAATACCTTTTTGATTTTTGTACCCCCTGTCCCCAGTGTAGGGCCAAGCACACAGGAAATGCCATATAAATGGTTACTGAATGATTCAATGAATGAGTGAAGTTACCTCCAGTTGCAGCTAGATTTTGCTTTTTCAGGATCTTTGCCTTCATTGCCTGGCATCTGCTGTTTCTGATCACAGCTCAACAACTGCCATTGTCCTATGTTCTTTTTTTTTTTTTTTTTTTGGTACCAGGGATCAAATCCGGTCCTTGTGCTTGCAGGGTAGGCGGCGGAACCACTGAGCTAAATCCCCGGCCCTGTCCTAGGTTCTTGACTGCATGAGCCAGACTGAGTCAGACTGATTCTGAGGCTGAAAGTTCCTCATTCTATCCACTCACACTGCTCTCAGTTTCCTGCCTGCTGACCCACTGACACCTCCCATTATCACCTACTGCATTGTCCAGGGGTGAGGTAGGAGGTTAGGGCATAGCAAGTAGGCTGGAAATAGGGTATGATCTGTCCGTGTGGGAGAGCTGTCAAATCACAGTGCAGAACAGCTTCTGACGGCCCGGATCTGATATCAGAAGAAAGCTATAAAAGACAGCAGCCACTGGGCTTGTCCCCACTGTCTACTTACTTTTCCAGTGACCCATTCTGCATACAGGGTGTATTTTCTTTCTTCTCCCTTTCACTTCTACTTCTTTTCTCTCTTCTTTTTCACTTCTACTTTTCCTTTCTTTTGTCTTCAGTAAATGAAACTCATTGATCAGTTGTCTCCATCGAATTCTTTCAACAGGACAAGAGCCTGGACACACTAATGTCCACACCAGGGGCATCTACATTTGTTTGAGGATTTTTTTTTCTTTTTGGTACCAGGGATCGAACTTAGGACCTTGCATTTGTGAGGCAGGCAGGGAGCCACTGAGCTAAATCCCTGGCCGTTAGGATTTGTTTCTTTATGTTTGATTCTAGCTACTAATTCAAGGCTCGTTTATTATAGTTCAGCAGGGTGGACAGAAAACTTTCCCCCTGATACTTAATCACTTCCAAGTTGTGCATTCTAGAAGAGAAATTCACCTGATTTATCCCTGAACAGATTTAGAAACAGAAACAAACTTCTCATTCTGAATTTTTGATGAATTTTCTGTGTCATTGGGGTCAGATAAGTAAGCTATTTCTCCATTCTAACCACACACTCAATCCTGCTGGATCTCCCTAGAACAAGAGTAGCAGCATTCTCTGGAACTTGCTGGAAACATAAATTCTAGGGCTTCACTCCATACATGTTTAATCTGGAACTCGGGGTGGAGCCCAACACCAGGTGTTTTAATAACTCCTCCCAGTGATTCTGATGCTAAAGTCTAAAAATCTTTGTCTCTGATGAAACTAGTATTCAGGGGTAAGGTTGGGCCATGGAATCCAGAGCTTGGTTTCTTTAAAAACTTCGTCACTTTCCAGCTGGATAACATTGGCCTAATCTCTTAACCTCTTTTCATCTTAGTTTTTTGCCTCTAGGAGGTAACATCTTTGAGTCAGTTGATCTCAGACTGTTGTCCCATTATTCTCTGGCTCTGTGAATATCTTTAAAGACAACAATAGCAGAGTCTAACAACAAGCTTCAGAGCAGGCCAGGCACATTAAAAGGGCAAGACTCACTGGTATTCAGGAGCATGGCTACCTTTGGTTCTCTCCAAACTTACTCAGAAACCAACCCATTTGGCCAGGTGTCTATGAAGAAAATAGGCCACTGCTCGCCTCCATCAATAGGTGTCAAAGTTCTGAGTTGAGAAAGGTAAAACTAATGATCCAAGACATGTGTGTTCTTTTGACTGAGTCTCTTTGACCTGTGGAGAAAGAACTGTGTGCAGATGTTTACAACTAGGAAAGCTGGTGCACAACAAATGCTAAATCCCAATTTCAACACACGAAAGAACTATCCAGCCAGTGGCTTTGTGTTACCCTGTTTTAGTTACTTGTGAATTCAGTAGAGCAGCCTATTCATTTGAAGAGTTTAAATGACAAGGCTGCTCTGAAAACGAGTGCTGATTCTTCCAGAGAAGTAAACCATGTTATTATCTGCTTTTGTAGTCAATGCAGTTCCTTTGGAACACTATTTAGCTTCTATTCTTTTAATGCATAATCATCCCAACACTATAATTCTTCAGTTGGGACAGATATTTGCATCGAAAACAAAATTAATTTTTCCATAGCTTTATTGGAGTCCTGAATAACCTTCCTTAACCTCTTCCCCACTGCGTAGTTCTGAGAAGTGCTCCGAAGTCATCACAAAGATGAACGCTATTGATGGCTGATTCGTATTAGAGGATCTCCTAATGGCACAGTTGCAGGCAGTCACAGCATTTGTAATCTCTTATTCCCATTCTTGTGGGTACTGTGGGGCTGGAGTCAGCGCCTGAGCCAGGCAAGGTGCCCCATCTTACACTGTGCCCATCGTGGCTGGAGTCCTTTACTGACTTGGCCCCCATCCGGAGACCTCAAGTGCAATAGATGAGACAAATCCATCTCGACTTGGAGCTTCATGTGGTGACTCACACATCTCAACTTGGAGCTTCATGTGGTGATTCATGGCTTATTTTTAAAGAAGGTTACATACATGAATAAGTGGAACATGTCAACACATATCTGATTTTTTGTTAACAGGGTCACTTGAACAAATATTGAGTTAATAACTCAGCTGGGATTCCTATGTAAAAGCAGTAAGTTGACTTTTTGGTGTTACCACTTTTTTAAGCCTTTCAAGCATCTTCCCACTTTCTTATACAAGGGCCACGCTCAGGTCTGTCCACACTCACCCTGGCTGTAAGTAAATTCCTCAGTTGACTCTTTTGAGAGGCAATGTAGTGTAGAAGAAAATGCATAGACTTTGATTTTCAGAAAATATTGGTTTGACTTCAAGTTTATCATGTACTGGCTGTTTTACCTGGGATTTCTTATAAAACTTATGGGACTTAGTGTCCTTCTCTATTAAACAGTGACAAGATTTGCACATGCCTGTTAGGGAGGGTTGAATGCAATGATGGGTAAGAGGTACAGCAGAGTTTATGGCCACAATAATTTATAAATAGTAGACCAGTTAGATAGAAGTGGATTGTGAGGTTGGCAGATCTACCTTCATTTTTATTAAGGACTTTCATCTCTGGCTCTGTTTTTTGTGGATATTCCACAGAGAAAGTTGCAGTCCCATCCTATCTGGTTCCAGGATAGCGATCACTTTATCACAATGCAATTTAAGATCCATTTCATTTTTTGCCCCGAATGCAAATACTGTCAAAATGGAATATGTAAGTCCACCAGAATTTGAATACTTATAATTTACTTGATCATTGCCTTTTGGTTTATGAAGCATGTAGAAAGGCAGACAATTGTTATGGCTTTCAAA
This sequence comes from Heterocephalus glaber, assembly GCF_000247695.1. The sequence continues at coordinate 1,287,258 of NW_004624770.1, forward strand.
TGATGGCCCTCTTTATTTCAGTGGGATACACTGCTCTGGATGGCTAGCACATGAGAGAGCTTGTGAAAATAAAGGTAGCAAATTGGGTCAAAGAGGGAGAGGAGTTTTGTAGTGTTTGTTAATGCTGCGATAGATGATGACTCTTAGTTCTTGCTTCTTCCTAGCCATGTGAGGTGGCACTCTGAATAGTCCACACTGGGCACGGGGAAGCCTGGGCCTCACTGCTTACTGTAAGGTGAAATAGAACAATTTAAGTCATACTTCTAGATTGTACTTGATTGAAGCTCCCAGAAAGTTGGTTGAGGGTGACAGTTGCATCAGTAGTGTTTAAACCTTGCCTTAGGCAGTGCGCTTCTGTGAATGCAGAATGCAGCCCTGGCAGACTGAATGACTGTGAATCTATAAATGAACTCTGGCCTGCAGTCAGCAGCCGCCTCCTGATTGTGTGAATGGGGGAGGGGGAAGAGCAAGATTTGTGTCAGTGGCTCCAACTTTTTCTAGTGTGATGTAATGTTCTTTTTAATGTCAAAACATTTCTGAAACCTGAAATTTCTGCTGGTTAACCTTCTTAAAAACAGATCTATGACAAGAAGTTAATAAAAAGTCAGCAGTGCCTTGAAGTGATTTTGTATTTTATAAACCAAATATATATGTTTGTGTGTGAGAGAAAAATGGTGACACATTTCTGGATGGATGTCACCTTCAAGTCACCTGAAATGGTTGGGCCAAGGATTGGCAGCTTTTTGCTGGAGGAAGCAGAAGACCTAGAGACAGGAAACAAGAGCACTGTGTTCCACTGGAGCCCACAGCGGAGCCCTTGGGGGTTCTCCTGCCAATGCCTTCGTCCAGGAGAGCCTGCTCAGGGCAGGGAGTTCAATCAGTGCATCAGTGCTCCCTGAGGGTCAGAAGCAACACTAGGTCTTGCTACATGAGAAATTTCCAGGATAACCTTGTCCTTGAGCAACTAAAACCATCTGTTGAGAGAGCGTGTCAGAAATTTGGTTTGTATGCTTGAAATCAGAGGCATGTGAAGACACTGGTTGGTGATTCAGACTGAAAAAGCCTAATGCACTTGGGAAATAGAGATATCCACGTCGGGTCAAGGTGTTGATGAAGATTTTGTGGAGGAGTTTTTAGTGAAGCTGAGAGTAAATGACAGCATTCAAAGCCCCAGAAAGGAAGCGCGGAGAATGAAGATAGATCCATCTTGAAATTTTCATGACTCTGTCTGTGGAGTGCTTGTTTTTCCTTTTCCCCTTTCCCTCCTTTCCTTGTCTTCCTTTTCTTACTTCCCTCTCACATCTCCCACTTATCCACCATGCTAGTTTGCTGTGTGTGTGTGTGTGTGTGTGTGTGTGTGTGTGTGTATCTTGCACACAGCATGCGGAGCAGTGTAGAGCTGGTAACTTCCACATCTGAGTGTTTTGGGTCCATGTGAGGTGCTCCAGCTTTAGCTGGGAGAACAGATCAAGGTGGGATCCCAGGGCTTCTGCATCCTTGAGGCCTGGTGTTCATAGGCTCACTGCTCAGTCTTTAGTCTTCCGGTCACAGTTCTGGAAACTCACTCTGGGTCCCCATTAGATACTTCTGAGTTTCAACCCAAAGTTACCACTTCGGGTGCTGCCTAAGCACCTTTTAGAGCCCTTGAGAGATTAAGAGTGGAACCCCTGAGGAAACTGGACTGTCCTCTGAATGGGAGGCTGGACGTGGTTGTCCTCCACCAGCCTGCAAGGGGTCTCCTTTCCTTGCTTTCTGTAGGCTGCGTGCACAGGCTCACAACTGACTCAAAAGGAATGGAATTGGGAGCCAGGTGCTAGAGAGGAACAGAAAGCGTTCTCCAGGCCTTGTTACACCATTTTGATTAGGTTCTTGGCTGCGGTTGGACGTCTAAAGCCATCATGTTTACTTCTCTTGTTATTTCAGTTGCAGACTTAGTCTTTCTGGGAAAGCAGTATAAAAAAAATGGTTGGGGGGATTATCTGGTGATTTAAAGAAAAGGTTGATTCCCTTTAAGAAGGATAATCTGAACTTGGATGTATGAGGATTGCAATTTCAAGTCTTATGCAGGATGCAGGGGGCCAACCTGGCGGGGAAGCCTGTGAATGCAAGGGAAATAATATGTGCACAGTAGTGTATGTGCTTGTAGGAGAGCTCCTGAAAACTGGTTCTTTCACAATGACTTCCTCTTAGCTCTAGGGCTGGAGTTGCTGGGTCAGCGGGAAATCCAGGGTGGGAGGCTTTTAGGAAACATTCTTCTCAAAAAAGACAGGACTTTTAAAAAATTTAATTTAATGCCATTTTGCTACATTGGCATTGTGACTTAAATTATCTTTTCGGATGTTTCTATCTCTGTTTACTGCTGGGATTTCTCCTTAATTAGCAGAATTTGTGCTGTTCTGTTCTTGCCAAAGCCACTTCCAATGCTTAAGTTGTTCTCAGGGTTTCCAGGCCTCTTCTATTTTGAGCAGAAGCCACGCTGGCCTCTCCTAAAGGAAGACTGGCTACAGGTCAGACAGACTTGTGTTCAAATCCTGCATTCACCACCTCTTGGTGTGCAGATGAACTCCCAGTCTCCCAGAGTTTCTGATTTCTGATTCCTGGTTCTTCTTCACATCACTGAAGATGAGTAGGGATTAGAGGAAACAGCCTGGGAAGCACTGGTACACCAAGGAACTGGAACTAGCTCTCAGTTTCTCTTTTTCTTCTTATACTTGAATAGTTTCTTCTAAGGCCTCTTTTCTTTTTTTTAAATTTTATTTTACTGGTACATTTTAGGTA
>NW_004624770.1:1307242-1327382 GCF_000247695.1 Heterocephalus glaber
TTACATGAAGTCCCGGGAGAGGCAAAGCTAAGAGCTGAGTAAATAAATAGAATGTGTGAGGCCCTGGATTAAACCCCCAAGTAATGGAAAAGAAGCAAACAAGTAGATTTAACACACAGTTCATAGACTGTCACAGTTCATTTTGTTTGTTTTTTTTTTGGTACCGGGGATCGAACTGGGGTCCTTGAGCTTTCGCAGCAGGTGGAGAAACCACTGAGCTAAATCCCCGGCCCCAACATTAATATTTTTTGAGGTGATGGTAATTTCACATATTGAAAGAGTTCTTTTTTTTGGAGGGGGGCATATTCAGGTGTATGCATTTATGAAAATTTAGCAAATTTACACTTAAAATTGATGCATTTCACTGTACGTAATTTTATCTCAGGAGAAAAACCACGTAAACAAATCTTGAACTCCAGCTAATGACATGGACCCTGATGTTCTTAGGAGTAAGTGTACTCCTAGCTACGGTGTAATTTAATTTGAAATTCATCATGAAAAATAATATGGGGTTGATGGATGAAGAGAGACTTGGAGAGTTGATGGGTAAATGATAAAGCAAGGGGAGTAAAATGTTAAGCTAGGCGCAGCGCTTTTTGTCTCAAGTCCAACTACTCTGGAGGCTGATGTAGGAGAATTGCGGGAGCCCAGCATTCAAGGCTGGCCTGGCCAACCTAGCAAGTCATTCTTTTTCTCACACACAAAAAAGAAGGAATGTTAATGGTGGAGGGTTATTGGTGGGAACATGGATATTTACTAAAAATTCTTACAAATTTGCTGTGTATGTGAAGTTCAAAAGGATGTTGGGGAAAATGTCAATTGATGTGAAGCAGGTCATTCAGTTAATTTCTATGCCTTTCAGTTTAATTTGAGGGCATTTCAACAGCAGTAACAAAATGCCACATGTAAAGCATTGTGCTGTGTAGTCAAGAAACAAGAGAGAATAAAGACAAACATCTTAGCTCAGAGAGCTCATAAAATTTCACAAAAGAGACCAAAGTGAGCCACACAGCCACAAACCTGTCAGTAGTTTTCTGGAATAGTCTAATTTCAACTGCTTTGTTTGTAAATGTCAGTGATTGATTATGCAAATGATGTTATGTTATTTTGACTGCTTAACTTTGTAAGACTTCCATATAAACAAATTCACAAGTCAAGGAAAAAAAACACTTTTGTTTGCCAAATGCTGTCTTCCAATTTTGGTGAGGGCAACATTTTTGCTGGAACCATATCTTGCCTCTCTGTTGGTTCTCTGAGGTTGTTAACATAACATTTAACATTTACTTACAGTGAGGAAAAAATGAACTCAGAATACGTGCAAAAATCAATTAAAGTCCGAGGAAAAACCAAGGTTAATGTTTAACATTCATGTTGGTTAGAGTTGTCTCTTTAACCGCTCCCCACCTTCCTCCTTTGGACCTCCCACATCCAGCCCACCCTCCACGACGGCCTGAGGGTGCTTCCAGGGATGGGCGGGAGATGGTCCTGCTCAGAATGTTCTGCGGTTCTCGGACGTGTGGAATCTACTCCCACAGCCTTAGCCTTCTTCCATGCCTTCTGCTGCATCCTCTGTCTCTGCTTTCTCCCCGCAGCACTACCAACCTCACGGGTGTGAGCTGAGCCTCTGATCTAGCTGACCCTGGTCTGTTCATGTGATCTCCAATTTTCATTAAAATCCCACTCTCTAAAAAGCCCTCCCACATATCAGAGGTTGGGAATGACGAAGAGAAATTAATCAAGAAAGATAGGAATCTCTCTAACCAGCCTTGGCATTTTCTTTGATGCCTTATTATTTACTACTCCCTCCACTGTATTGTGAGCACCTAGAGGGTAAAGGCTGGTGAGGTAGGAGACGGGACTGGGGCAAACCAGACAGACAACTGGGCAGAATGTGTCAAAGGTCATAAAAACCCATGGCTACATACTGAGCGAGGTGTTTCCTAAAAAGAGAGGACATGCACAGAACATGGGACCCAAAATGACATTAAGTTTAAGACTCAGCACTGTGCATCAGTCAGAAGAGTGCTATTTTTAATTCTTCATTTGAATATGAACTATTTATGACCAATTAGAAGATGCTCTTTTCAGTCCTTCATTTGCATATAAGCACAACCAATCAAAATATTATAGAGAGCTAAGTAAGGTAGAAATATTGTAGGCAGTCAGATAAGGCTGGCCCTTGAGAAAGCCAGTGCAAGAGATGAAGACACATTACAACTGTGGCTGAAGGCGCATCAGTTGGAGGCCAGGCCTCAAGATAAAGATGAAATGACCAGGCCTACATACTTCCCCAAGGGATGAGATAAGTGGTAACTGCTGGTCAAATAAAATCTAGATAGACATCAGTCACCTCAGTAGGCGGCCAAGACCCTCGGACCCATCACTTTCCTTAAAAGTTCTTTGTACTCTCCATATACGCTTGCTTTGGGACTTGCCTCCCCATTGGATCAATATTACCTAAGCAACTATACTTGTAACCTTATAGGCTGATCATAGTTTTGTCCCACTTTGTACCCACCCTGTGATTTTGTGCCTACCTCGTGATTTTGCTCTATAACACTTCCCCTGTGAAGTGGGGTCCCCAGCAACCCAGTCAGGTCCCCTCCTGTCTCTCCCAGGAGCTATCTTTCTCACTAAATATTCCTACTCTTAACCTCCATTGTTCCTTAGAACTCAGTCTTTGATTTTGGGGAACACAAATTCGGTGCCTCTGATATCTAGCAGGTTGGGAGTTAGAATATTTCCCCTATATCAATTGCAGGTCCAACATCATTACTATATTTAAAAAACCTTGTTCTTGGTCATTTACCTTTGGCAGGAAACTAAGGGAGTTTTTCCATAGGACACCTCATACCTGGCATGACACCAAATGAGTTTTTGATAGGACAAATGTCTTATTTGCATGAGGAGGAAACCATCCCAGGAATTTTTGATACAAAAAACCCCTTTCTCCTTATTCTGGGTGTGTGTGTGGGGGGCACTATATCCTTACCAGGGTACTACTCTTGCCCTTTTGCATCTTTAATAAACGTACATCTTCCCTGCCTTTTCAGTGTCTTGTCCAAGTCTTTGTTCAGGACCTCAAGAACCTGGAAAGAATCCCCAGGGAGCCTACCATCCTAAGACTGGGACTTACTCATCTTGATCAAGGTAAAGCCACTAAACAGTGGTCTGTACAGAGTGAGGCTTCAACAAATGTTTGTTCATTTGAATCTAGTTTGGCAGAAAAAAATCAGTTCTTAAAGTTAGTCCACATCAGGCTAAGTATGTTATTGTTTATCCATAGGCATCATTTCCTTCATAATGTAGCATTTTAAAAAAAATCCAAAGGTCATGATTAATCTTCAGAAAGACATTTTGTATTTTACCACCCAAGAGCGCTACGGTTCTTACTAGACTTCTATAATCAGGGCTTTATTTCCCTGGTAATCCTGAAGCATCTCACTTTATCCGGGAGGAGAACAGTTAGTGAAGAAAAGTACTGGCCTTTGTGAGTTTTCGTAGCTCCTGAACTTGGTAAATTGCTTAATTCTTTTTTCCTAGTTTGGGTGCTGATTTTGTCTTTTACTGCGTGTATAGTGCCATCTTGTGGTCGCAGAGCATACAGCGGTCACATTTTCTCTAGTACTGCTGGGGTTATGATTTTTGGGTGTTCACAAGCTTCCATGGCTGTGCTTCTGTTATCCCATGTTTTTCCACACTGGGGATCAAATACAGAGCCTCCTGCATTTTGAGCAAGTGATTTCTAGATCTAGAAGGTTCCTGAAGGAGATCAATATCCTATTCTAAGTATGTTTGTTTAGCAAAATTCAAGTTGGTTTTAGACTTCTGGAGACACAGGGATGGCTCTGGAAACCTGTCCTTTTGTAAAAAGAAATACACAACTACAGTATTTATCATTACTAAACAATGAATGCAGCAGAGATTTTTTCCATAATATTGCACCCCTGTTTTCTGACTGGGGAAGAACTTCCTGTTGGAAGAAGAGGTTGGGGGTCTGACTTCTGGCTCAGATAGAGACAGATGACCGCAGGTGGTTTTTCCTGGGAGATCTCATTTACAAGAGGAAATAGCCCTTTCTTGCTCTGCACCTCTTCCGCCTAACCTTCCTTCCACTGGAAGCCTGCCCTCCTTCCTGCCCATCTTTCTGCCCACCTTGCATCTGCCAGAAGCCCATGTCCCAGCCCACTATTTAGCTCTGTATAAAGTTCTGCCATCTTGCCCCTTTGAGTCTCAGACTTTGTGTGTAGCTTTAGTGGTTATGCACGTTAATAAATTGGTATGCTTTTTTCTCTGTTAATCTGTGAATTATCAGTTGATTTCATAGATTAAAACTACTCAATTTTCAGAGTAAATTTAAAATTCCTGTATGTCCCCATTGAATCTTTCCATGATGATAGAAATATTCTACCTAGATTTATGCTGTTCAGTTGCTAGCCACTTGCCACATAAACATAGCTTGAGAATGTCAGTACCAATCTGAACAGAAAAAAAAATGCAGAGACAAACTTGGCTGCGCACGCCTGTAATCCTAGCACTCAGGAGGCTGAAGCAGGATGATCACTGCAAGTTTGAGGCCAGCCTGGGCTACATAGTGAGTCCAAGGTCAGCCTGAACTACAAAGCAAGAGTCGGTCACAAACAAACGAACAAACAAACTGAACAAGCCTTTCACCAGCTTTATAACCAGGACTCTTTTTGAAGGACCTGGGCCACCTCTTTGAAAGCCAAACACTAAAGATAAAGATAGCACCTTACTTCCCCTCTCAATGGGTGTCAAACTCAAGACTGTAACTAGCTACCTATCATAGCGACCAAAGAAGTTTTATTGTTTCTTTGGATAAGGCAATTAGCCAAGAATGTGTCCAACCAAGGGCACTGGCAGATGTACTCACCTGAGGACAGGACCCTCCTTCGTCTTGTGAACACGTTTTGCTTGGCTGTCCAAAAAGGAGAGTTTTTCCTCTTAGCAATTTCTTTATGGGTTCCAATGATGCACTTCACATTCCGGCTTAATGCTTATTTAACAATAAAACTGTTTCCTCTCTCTTTTACCTTTATGTAAAGGTCTTCTAGGTTGGTAGGAGTTTTTGTTTTTAATTATATTTGCTCAGCAAGAGCAACCAGCTAAACAATCAACACACAGAGGTGCAGTTTAAGGTCAATGGAGGGTCCAGGGTGCAAGCCTAAAATACTAAAATACACAACACAAAAAAGAAAGCACAGTAGAAGGAAAGATAAGTGAAAAAGCAGATGGGACAAAGAGAAAACAAGTACTCAAACATGGCTTAAATTTAACCATGTGAATAATTGCTGCAAAGCTTTCCATTAGAAGTTAGTTTCAGATTGGATAAGAAGCTAAGATCTGCCTATATGCTGCTTATAAGAAATGCGCTGTAAATTCAAAGGGATAGACAAGTGGAAAGTAAAAGGAGCAAAAAGATAAATTACAGAAACACTAAGAAAGCTGGTGTGGCTATTTTAATGTTAGGCAAAGTGATTTCCAGACAAAGAAGATAATTGGGCCAGGGATTTAGCTCAGTGGTTCCATCGCCTGCCTCGAAAGCGCAAGGACCCAAGTTCAGTCCCCGGTACCAAGAAAAAAAAAAAGACAGACAAAGAAGATAACCAGAGGTAACAATAAAAAGGTCAACTCTTCAGGAACACCATCATCCTAAATGTGTTTGTATTTAATAACAACAGGTAAAAAGTCTCAAAATACAAGAAGTAAAGGAAGAATTACTGTACAGGGGGAAATAAAACAACAATGGGTAGAAGATTCTAACAGTCCTTTCTTAACAACTAATAGATACAGTAGAGAAAAAATAAAAACCAAAAAAGCAACCAGTAACGATGTAAAAGATCTAACTGTACTAAAAGAGATTTTGATGTGCTAAAGATGGAAGATTTAGTTATCTGGAACACTCCAATTTCTAGGTGATGCTTTATGAGCAACGTCTTCCTTTGTTGCATGTTTTGACTCAGTGGTGATTGGAATGTGGCCTGCAGAGATCAACTAAAAGCTGCTCCCTTGTGCCACTTGGGGTCTTCCTGCTGCTGGATGCTTGATGCACTCGTGTTGCGAAATCCTCATTAATGTACTCTGAAGTACTGGCTGAGTGGGAGACCCGAATGTGCCTCCCCAGACAGGACTTTCTAGCATAAGGATTACTCTGGGCTGATTATTAGAGAAACTGCAGACACAGGCAAAGCTCAGAAGACAGAATACGTTTTCCTTTTGCAAGGGACACTTATGTAAGGAAAATGTCCAGTTGAAAAGTCCTTCTTTCTGTGTGGGGAGAGGAAAACTCTAAATCACAATTTGTCAATGAAGATGGGACTGACAAATCTACATGTCAAACCTCACTTTTCTTAATGGTCTTCTTATAACTTTCTCTCTGCCAACAACCTGGAACCCTCTTTTTGTGTTTTAGCCCAAGTTGAGTATATGCTGCTAAACTTAATTTGGCTCGAGGCTGCCTCTGTACTGTGAGTCCCTATATAACCCACAGCCACCTAGCTTGGTAGGTAAATAAACTGAAAGCCTAATTTATTTATTTTTTATTTTAAAATTAATTGTATTGGTACATTTTAGGTACACAATATAATGACATTCATCATTGGAAATTTGCACCTTTAAATAATCTCTCCTGGTTCGTATTTTTTCCCCATCTCCCCACCCTTCCTTCAACCCCTCCCTCCCTCCCCATTTACTGAAAGCCTAATTTAAGAGTATGTGGGTTTTTTTTTGCAACAAATAGCTGAGTCTCAGGAAATCAGAGGCCACCACTTGATTAGAGCACGTTCAAGAAAGGCAAATGCTAAGCAGTAACCAAAAGCTCTTTTTGTAGCTCGCTTCCATGTTGTCTTTAAATCTGCCTGTCCACTTTGCAGAGCAGAATTCCCTGAACCTCTTCTGGCACCAGGACTACCCAATTTCTCGAGTTGTTGTTCAATTAAGAGGTTGACTTTATTTATAGCTTTTCAGTAAACCATATAAACCTGTTTTCACCACCTCTGTGAGTTGGTCATTCGAGTTTCTCCCCTGCATGTGAGTTATACATACTAACAGACTTCCTCTCATTAATCTGTGTTTTGTCACCGAGTCCTTGGTGAACCTGGAAGGGTAAACGACTACAAGCAACTACAGCAGCCTCTTAAACATTGTAGAATTTCATTTCTTTGGGTCAGAGGTGTGAACTTTCTGTGGCCAAATGCAATAGGTTTCTCCTGAGTCACTTTGTGGGCAGAGTGATCTTGAGTTCCTTAGGAACAAGGCTGCCAGGTCTGGGTAAGAGATACAAGGTACCTAGTTAACTTTCCAATTTCAGGTAAACAACAGAAACAGTTGATCCCTAGCTTTGAGGGTTCAACAGTCCTATGGTGTGAAACCAATATGCATTCACTAGACACTACTAGGATGCTTGCTAGGCTGGGAGTACTCAATGTATTTTTGATTTATGATATTTTCAATTAATGATTGGCTTATGGGGATGTAACTCCATCATAAGACAAGAAGCATCTGTACTTTTGTTTTTACTACTGGATATACAACAAAAAATTCGTTATAGATCTAAAATTCATATTTAACCTGGCCATCTTATATTCTACCCTACGTAGGAAGAGAAACAATGCTCTTTCAAAGTGGGTGGCTGTATATAGATCTAATGAACTGACAAGGTGAAAGAAACACCTGCCTTTAGCGTACACTCTCCCCTAACAACCTAGCTGTATTCCTTGTAAAATTGGACTGGCCAACAAGAAGGCATGAAGACAGGATTGCTCCAAAGGTAGCCTTTTATTTAAATATACAAATATAATCTCCCAAGGAACAAATGTAAAAACCAATGCAAGTCACCTTTTCAGAAACAAACAAACAAATCATTTAGAACACACGAGAAACAGGTTAGGGTTTTAAGCCCGCCCAAGGAGGAAGCTGAGACCATGTTTCGTTTCCTCTGAGAACACAGGTCATATTTACCCTTGCACACTGTGGAGATAGGTACTCCTGTTGCAGACTTGGCAAAATATGTCAGACTACAACTAAAAAAAAAAAACCTCACGAAAATCACTAAATAGAGCATAAACAATTCCAGATCATGGAAGAAGAGTGACCTTCATCTTACCACAGCTTACAATGTCTAAAAATATTTGCCCTTACAGTGAGTGAACAGTGCTAAGTCCTTTTATAACACAATTCAAGTAAACAATATTTTTAAAGATCTACCAAAGTATAACTTTAAAGTTTCAATTCCTTAGCAAATATCTCAAAAATCAAGAAATTAGACAGTATTCAAAAATTATGAACATTATTTTGTGGTTGGAAATATTTCTATTAATTACTAATATCCATATATATTTTGAAACATTTCTGTTTCTGGGAGTAATAAAATACAATCTTATTTAGGAGCCAAACAACCTACATAACTTTTTAATTTTTTTGTTTTTTTGAGACAGGGTCTCACTATGTAGTTCAGGCTGGCCTTAAACTCACTATGTATCCCAGGCTGATCTCACAGCGATCCTCCTGCCTCAGCCTCCTGAGTGCTGGTATTACAGGCATGTGCCACCATGCCCAGCTATATAACTTCTTTAACAAACAAGGCAAGGGCACTAAGCAAAATCAGGTAAAATATTTAAGGTCCTTATGATATTCACTACTCCTGTACTAAGTCATGACCAGCTAGTTAAAGCCTTTGAGACATCAAAATAAAATCATAATTTGAAACTCATAACTATAGAAATATATAGTGTTTTAATATTTTTGGCAATGGTACATAATGGTTTATAAAATTTAGTTTAATTCCACAAATATTTCTTTGGCACTCATGTGAGTCACAGAGGATATAAGGCAGTGAAATAGGCACTATTTCTACCACAGGGAAGAATACGGCTGGTTAATTTAGCTGCACTAAACTGCAGCTACTAAGAACATAGCTAGAATATTATTATTATTATGAGTAAAATTATATTATAGTTACAAATGTTGTCCTGGATTATTCAATTGAATTTGAAGTGTTCAAAATTTTCATGACTATTGAAGACAGGAAAATAAAATGCCATTTTTCAGAGCACATGACATTATGTACATGTACATGTCACATGGACAGAAACTTGGATTTTCTTTTTTTTTGTTTTTATAAACTTTTTTTAATTTATTTTTTTGGATTTTCTTAATATCCCAGCATTCAAAAATATAATTCACTTCACACAAATTAAAAGAAAACCAACAACAAAACTGGGATCCCAGACTGTAGTGGATCCTTGGATAAATGAGTTGTCAACAATCTGCTAGGTGCAGTAATGGACAGAATACAGCATATCAATGTAAAATATTAATAGGGTTCACGAAGAGACCCAATCGTTTTCCCGGTTTGCTCTCCTGGACGGTGGTGTAACTCGGTAAATTCTCAGGAGCCAGATTTACTCTATTTTGTTTTGTGACTATTGTTTGCATAACTCACTAAAGGCACTTAAGAAACAGCATCATCACAAGGCCCACTGTGATTCATGAAGCGCTTCTAAAATACAGTCCCAGAAGCAGAGATGGTGTGGACCTTTGAGTATTAGTGACGGAGAAAAAATTTAAGCTCAATGCATATGTTTCTGCATGTCTGTGAGGCTCATGAAGAGCCAGGCAGGTGGAAAATATGCCTGTAGCCACTGAGTCTGTGGCTGGCCGCCGCTTAGGCATAAGAATGCTGCACAGTACTGTGCTTGGTGACCCTGGTGGAGGACGTGGTTATGGTAGAATCTGAATGGCCAGATCCTTCCAAACCAGAATGTGGCAGAGGGCCAGGGACTCCAGCCCCAGAAACCATGGCCCTCCCAGCCTTCCCTGAGGCTTCAGTGGCAATTTGGTAACTGGATTCCAGAGTGGAAGCAGGAGTTAGCACTCTTTCTGTCACTGTCACATTCTGTCCTACCGCGGCCGCACTGGGCGTGGCCAAGGTGGGCGCAAGGACGCTTTCTCTTTCCCTCACCATAACGTACTGTGCATCCTGCAGATGCTGGGTGCCTCCCAGAGGATGTGGGACGCCCCCATTAGGCTGGATCACTCTTTCAGTCACCACGACATTACTCTCCCCAGCATACTGCTGACCTACCAAGGTGGAAGCTGGCGCATACACCCTCTCCGTCACGACAAGACTCTGGGGCTGTCCGGGACCCAGGACCACAGTGCTTGGTGGCATAGCGGAGCCTGTGGTATAGGACGTTTCTGTCATTATGATATTACCAGAAGCCAGTGGATCAGGAAGAGGTGGCGCCACCTTCTGACCCTGCCTGGAGGATACCGATCTCTCGGTGACTATTTCCTGAGTGAGCTTCTCTGCTTTGGTTTCATGCAAAGGTTTGGGAACTTGAAAGCTGCTGCCAGAGGAGTGGGTATTGTCTGAATTAAACGTGGTTTGCTCATAGAGCGAGTGTGCAGCTCTGGTCAAATTTGTTTCTTTGACAGGTTTTGGCCTCTGCTCAATTTCCATATCCACATCTATTTTTTGACCCAAGCAAACCTCAGCTAGTGTCTTGAATTTAAGTCCCAAATCATCTAAGAAACTGTCGTCTAGTTCTCCTTCAATAAAACTGCAACAGCCAACGGAACCGTGAAGAGATTCTGTTTCTTCCTGAGAGTACACCAGAAGGCAGTCTTTGGCCACGTGAATGTCATCTTCCTCACTGTAGGAAGCTGCCTTCTAAAGTGGAGATAAAAAAAAAGAGGCAAATAATTAGTGATAGTGACTCTATATTTCTGTTTAGGAGTGTTAGGTCTCCAGATGAATCGATCCATGAAATAAATATCCCTGATTATTCCTTATTCTGAAGTCTACTTTGTCTCTAAGCAACACTTTTTCTTTAGTCCTGCTATTAATTATTAATTCCAGGAATGTGTTTCCTTATCGCATCTGAACATTTCTCCTGTAACTCTTCTCATTTTTTGTGAACTCCCCTGACAGTGAAACTAAGCACTATCATATCAAAGGCAAGTTTATTTTATGATAATCAGTGTATGCAAAAATTTTTGTTTTTGGTACCGGGGATCGGACTCAGGTCCTTGTGCTTGCGAGGCAGGCAGCAGAACCACTGAGCTAAATCTCTGGCTCCAGTGTATGCAAAATTTAAATGGATTGAGCTTGTGAGTTTCGGGCCGGGACGTAAATCCGCTGCCTTTAGCCTGCTCCAACACAGGCGTTGTACTTTCTGGCCCACTGACGTCAGGCAGTCACGTGACTTGCCCGATCAATGACGTGGGATTGCAACAAGTGGGGGAGGCTTCATAAGCCATGGCCTAGTTTTGATACTGCTCTTTTCCCAGTGCCACAGAGACACCCGGTGGGTCTCAGCCCTCACTGCCCAAACGTCACAACTAAAAAACAAACAAGAAAACAAAACCCCTCAAAGTCCTATTTAGATCCAAGGTAACGATTACCCTAACAACACCACATTCCCATATAAACACCCCTCACCCTCACACACATAAAAACCAAGCCTTACATCAGAGAAATAATCCCTTAAGAATTCCTCACTGACTGCACCAGCAGAAGCGGCTCGGGCTCCGGTTGCATCTCTGGAAGCCCCCACGGCTCTCACGGTCCGCATGGTCTCAGCACCGAGCTGGGCTCCTGCTGTTCCCGTCGCCTGGGCAGCCGCACCGCTGAGGAGGCTTCTGTGTTCTTCCCATCTCCCGTTCGCCTCGGTCAAGTCATGCTGCACTCTGGAAAAGGAAGCAGAGCTACTTCCTTTCCTGGTGGCTTCCTTGGTTATTGCACCTCCTACTCCATTTCTTGCTGCAAGATTCTCCCCGTGATCCACGGCCAGGAGCGACGGCACCACCTGTGCGCAAGCGCAGACGACACCAGGTCAGAATGGAGGGTCAGGGTGGTTGTCAGAAGGATCGGAGCTAAGTGGGCATAAGACTTCCCCAGAGGTGATTCAGGAAAGATATTCTGGGTTGAATAACTTCTATGTGAGTCTTGTAAAGATCTTCATTCTGCCTTCTTTCATAGCTGAATATAAACCACAAACAAAAACCAAACTTCCTCTACTCTACTGGAGCAAATACCATTTTAACATTCCTCTAGGGTTTCATGCTTTCTGCTATGGTCAAAGAATCCTTAATTTTGTTTTTAGCTGGACACATGGCCATTCAAAATAAGGACTATATTCAGGTGAGGTGGTGCACGCCTGTAATTCCAATACTCTGGGAGGCTGAGGCAGGAGGGTTGTAAGCTTGAGCTCAGCCTGGGCAACTTAGTGAGATCCTGTCTCCAAAAAGGAGGGCGGGAGAGGCTAGGAGGGTGGGAGAGGCTAGGAATGTAGTTCAGTAGAAAGGCCCTGGGTTCAAGCCCCAGTGAAATGGTGTATGCAACTTCATAAATATGTTTACAGAATGGTTCTTCACTCTTCTCCCATCTGCTGGCTTGAATGTGATAGTAGCTAAATATCTAAAATATGAGGACTGCATGGGACCTAAATTCATCAGTGGAGGAGGGGGCAACAAAAGAGAAAGAGCTTGGGGTAGCACGTGAGAGGAATTACTTTACTGATCCTGGACTAGTCATATTTCTGTTTAAACCACTGTTACTTTGAGACTGACACTTGATGCTGAATTATATCCTATTAGGATTGCACATGGCAGATGAAGATGAGAGAGCCAGCATGCAACAGAGAGGAGAGAGTCACATTACATAGGTAAGGGGATCTCACAATGTTTTGCACCGTTCATAAGGGTTGGAGTTTACCTCTGTCATCTGTATGTATGGAGGGGAATGGAAAAGGAGCACTTCCTGGTTGTGAAAAACTTGCCATTTGATAGTGGGATGAAAATTTCTATCCTGGATTCCTACACAGCTTTGTGTCTGTGGTGGTTAGGCTAGACTGTGTCAACTTGAATGGCTTGGGAGTCACCAACGGGACTTGTGGAACACAGTTCTGGGTGTGTTGGGGTGGGTCATGGAGGAGTGACCTTGGGTACTGTATCTGGTCCCTTGCTCTGTCCTCTCTGGCACTGCCCCCCTCCTCTACTTCCTGGCCACTATGAATTACCATCTGTGCTTCACTACTCCCTTCTGCCATGACGTTCCTGCCTTGCAGCCAGCAAACCATGGACTGAATCCCCTAAAACTATGAGCTAGCTCAAATCTTTCCTTCTTTAAATTGTGGATGTCAGGTACTGTTTTGCAGCAATGGGAAAGCTGACTAATACTTTGTCTCTGATCCCTGCTCTATATTCTCTGGGTCACTCCCCAACCATGGTTACATTCTCATAAACACACCACATATCACAGTGCAGAAAAGCACAGCTCTGCCCTGGCAACCAACACAAAATATATTGTCATTAGAAATAAAGGCAGGTGCACAAAATCTGTAATGACTACTGTTGGAAAAGCAATCTGCTTTTGATCTGCTGTCACAACACTATAATCAATACAGACTTCTGTGACCTCACAAGTGTTTCTTGTGAGGATTTCTCCCCACCAGCAAGCAAGCAATCAATTCTGCAGCATACTCCAGTTAGGACCCTCTAAGTCTATGTACATCTACCCGGGGATGGTGATAGATCTCAGGCTGAGAGGGCTTGGTCCCCAAGACACTTGCCCCTTCTCCTTTCAGATATCAAGAAACTATCCTTCCAAGATTCCAAGGACTTTTGGAGTTGTACAGCACGAAATGGGAATGAACATCAAATGTGTATCTCACAATAGTACAATGATATTACTCTCTCATGACCAAAGACATCAGAAACACCTCCCAAGCCCTTTAAGATCAGAAAAGATGACACGTTGCCCTGACGTGACCCAATGAACCGACCTTGTCTTCAGGTGGCGCCCCTTCATTGTTCCAAGGATGCAGCATCTCTATAGTGCCAGGTATGGGGGTGAAGCCTTTGGCGCCCTCTCCACAATGACACAGCAGCAGCAAAAGTGGCACAACTGCACGGAAGCAGAAGTGAGTATGAGAAGGTCAGCCCTCACACATTTCTTAACATGAGCTGTATAAGTGGAGAATTCGCACATCACTTTTTTCAGTGGGATTTTTTTTACCCTGATCCAACCTCTCCAAGCTTGTTTTGGATGAGTTATACCAAAGCCCGAGGGCAGAAGAAGAGAGACTTACAGGCGTAAAGGCCTAGTTCCTCACAGAGACTGTTTATGGTACTGGGTGGAACATCATGACTGTATGTGATAATATGCAAATTAGCAAAATTAATATAAAGATTAAAAGAATTTTTTTGTAAATTCACCATCCAAAGAGAGATATATTACAAAGACCAAAAGCTCTTGAAAATAATTTTAATTTGTTCAAATATTCTAGAACACTGAAATCTTCAAAATATTTTACCTTAGAGTGGAATTTTGCACAAGGCATGGCTCTCTGAGATCTCAATTAACTTTTTCTTTTTTTGGTACTGGGGATCAAACTTGGGACCTTGTGCTTGCGAGGCAGGAGGTGGCACCACTGAGCTAAATCCCCAGCCCCAATCTCAATTAACTTTTGAATTATCTGAGCACTATTTCCACATGATTCTGCACAGGCACTGCAGCTACTGTGATTAATATAGAGATTGAAGTCAGCCAGTGGCAATTCAACAATTTCAACCTATTCAATATGCATTGATCGAATGTCTATCATGTGCCAAGAGTCACACAAGGCTCTAGGGAATCCGAGAGGAGAAGGCCATGCAAGGATCCCCCAGGGAAAAGCTGCAGTCCCAGCTCCAGGTCCTACCTACAAACATGGTAAGCTGAGACGAGCCATTTTCTCTTACGGGTCTCTATTTGTAATTACCCATGAAATGCAGATAGTGGTACACAGGTGCACTGTAAACTGTTGAGTGCTGTGTATTCCATTGGACCCCTGCTAATGGCTTTATCGGGCTCCCCCTCCCTCACTGAGATGGTCCAGGCTGTCTGCAAGGACGTGCTCTGCCTAGGTTCAGGGTCTAGTGGAGTGAATTCCACACAACACCTGCTGCAGTCTTTTCTGCTTTCATGAAAGGAAACCCCGGTGTCTGGAGGGCAGGCAGGGAGCAGACCAAGCAGCGGATGTCAGGGAGGCAGAGCTCTGACGAGGTGAGTGCGCAGTCAAGATCACCTGAACAAACTTGTGCAACAACCTTTTATCTGTATTCCCAATTCATGCAGCAAGTCACTTCTGAGGACCTACTATGTGCAGGGCACTGTTCTGGGTGCTTGGGAAAGAGCAGAGAAGAACAGACAGCATCCTATGTGCCTGAGCTTATCCAAAGAAGGACACCAGCAATGTTTATGGCAAAAGGAGCTTGAGGACCATGCAGTGCCTTGGTTTTTAAAAAATCAGAATACATCTGTGTAAGACAAAACTCTGAAAAAGTGCTTGTTATGGTTTAGAGCCAGAATGTCCCCCAAAGCCTCCTGTGTTCAGAAGTGGGACTTTTGGAAGGTGCCTGGATCCTGGGGACACTACGTTCCTCAGCAGCGGAGTGTGCTGCTTGCGGGAGGTGGTCTGGTGCAGAGGTTCACTGGGGCGGGAGCTGGCGGCCATGTCTTCCTTCTTGTTCCTCCCTTCTCGCTCTGCCTCCCGGTTGCCCCAGGATGTCCAGCTCTCTTCTGCCCAGCCCCTTCCACCACGCTGTTCCTGCCTTGGAGCCAGCTGACCCTGGGCTGAGAACAGGAGCCAAAATAAACCTCTCCTTCCTTAAGATGTGGGTGCAGACTATTTTGTCCCAGTGATCGGAAGTGACTAAGAGAGCCCTGTAATATGACTTGGTGAACTTATCAATTATCAGCGACTGTTTTTCCTTACCCTCAAATGTGTTCAAGAATCACTGTAAGGAAATCAATGACTACTATAGTAAGAAACTGCCAGTAGTGCACTCCAATTACCACAGGAGCTAAAGAGGGGCTTTTAAGACTTACTCAGCAAGAGCAGAAGGGCCAAAATCATGAGTGCCACCGCTGCGGGCCCCAGGCCCACGTAGGAGCCACGCTGCGCCTCCACACAGCCACTGCCCTGCAGGCACTCGCAGACCATCAGCTGGAGGACCTGCTGCTCTGGGCAGCTGAAGCCCTGATTGTCCGAAATCAGCAACGGGATTTCACTTCTCCCGAGCTGGCGTTCACCCTGCTGTAGCAGCACACTGGTACCTACGGGGATAGGAGAGGGAAGGTGGTGAGGACGAGTGACTTCCAAGCAAAGGGAGAGACCAGATTACAGGAGTTCCTGACAAGGCCCCAGTTGGAAGTTTCGTTTTTCTTTAACTCCTTATGACTGTACGCTGTGCACATGTTAAAACTTACCACAGACTTCGAATACACAGCTTAAATGGCCAAGGGTCTGATTTGGACCTTCTGTTTTCATGATGATGAGTTTAGCTAATATGTGTGGCCCACCAAGTGCCAGGCACTGTTCCCTACAGTGCGAATACAGTGGCAAGCCAGAGGTGAGTTAGGTAACACTAGATGGCTTTGATCTTACCGTTTCTTCTTCTTTGTTTCTTAGTGGTGCTGGTGATCAAATCCAGGGCCTAGGCAGGCACTACCGCTGAGCTACATCCCAGGCCTTAATTTACCATTTCTTAAATAAATCAATAGTATGTAGCAGTTTTCAAATGCAGACAATAACAGAAGAGCATCACCTCCGTGGTATCCATTCCCAGTCTTAATAATTTTCAACAATGGCTAATCCTGTCTGCTCTAGTTCCTTCCTTTTTGTTCCCAATGCTATGTATGGAAAATTTTTTTGAGGGGGGAGTACCGGGGATCAAACTTGGATCCTTATGCTTGTGGGGCAGACAGTGGAACCACTCAGCTAAATCCCCAGCCTTGTATTCAAAATTTTGAAAACTTCAAATCTACAAGGTTAAAAGAATATTATAGTGGATACTGATATAGCCTTCACTAGTTGTGCACATTTTGCAATGATACATTCTCTCTATACATGCATAATTTGGAAAAAACTTTCTGAACTATTTTGAGGTAAATTACACATAGCAGGACAACAGTGTGGACTTGCTAAGATGCCGGGATATCAGTGAAAAATATATTATTGATATAAAAATACTACTTAGTGTATAACTCATTGGCAAACATTTCAATTGTCATAATGTCCTTTCACAATGGCCTATAGGTTTCTGTCCACTTTCTCTTTTGATCCTAGATCCAGCTAGGGGCCACACATTTCTTTAAGTTATCACATCAGTTCCTATTCATCTGGAATAACCCAGTCTCTCTTTTGGTATTTCAAGACCTTCACATATTTAAAAGCCACTTATTTCAGACTATTCCATGGTTTGAATTTGTTTGACTGCTTCCTCATCACTGGATTCTGGTGACACATTTTTGGCAAGAAGATGACACAGAAAGTGTTCTGTGAATGACCTCTTATTTTATCTTTATTCTTTTTTTTTTGGTTTTTTGAGACAGGTTCTTGCTATGTAGTTCAGGCTGGCCTTGAACTCACTATGTGGCCCAAGCTGGTCTCGAACTCACGGTGATCCTTCTGCTTCAGCCTCCCAAGTGCTGGGATTATGGGCGTGGGCCACCACACCCGGCTGATAGTTTCTTTTGAAGTATGAAATAGCTTCTCATTTTAAGTTCCAAATTTGATGGAATTTGGTCTGTGTGGTTAGAAACAAATGTTTACAATGATCTCTCAGGCACTGGGGGATTTGTCTAAGAAGTATGAATTCAGGAACACCTGGCCTGGAAGATTACAACCGTGAAATTTGGAGAAAGCGGCTTCTGTAACTCCAGCTTTCTTCTCCACTGCTACACAATAAGGTGTTGATTCAGCTCCTCAGATTCATGAAATCAAATGCACAATGGACTCTGAGGAGGGTAAATGAGGAGAAGGCGCTTTCCAGTCTACCAGTTATCACTTTGGAAATAAGAAGGTTGACTTAAATACGACAAATTGTTTATCTTCTTTCAATTGTGAGCAGTAAGAACAAGAATGTCTGGCTTATTCGCCTATGGAATTCTCTGTATTTAAAAATTTTCCCAGGTAAATAAAAACAGATGGAAGCTACTGCTTATCCCAATAATTGTTGACTGGTTACCTTCTTACATAGCCATGAAGAAAGCCTGGTTACAGAGTCCTCTTTCTCTCAATGGCATCATCACACAAAGAACAATCTCAGTGACTTCCAGTTAGAATTCTGTGACACAGGTCCCAAAGAGTTTTATAGTCCTAGGACTATGACAATTCAAGAACTCAAATCCTAACTCCAGCTCTTAATAGCTGTTGTCTTGGGAATGGGTAAATCTTGTGTGCCTTTGTTTCTCTATCTATAATACACTGACGATGGTAACACCAAACTTCTAGAGCTGTTAATATTAAAAAATGTTTAAAACAATGTCCAGCATCTCCTAAAAGCCACCTATTTCTTAGAGAAAATAAGTCCATCTTGGGATTCCAGCAAGTTCAATATGAAATTCATTTAGATATCCATCAAACATTTATCCTGGTGGGAGTCCCAGACTTGGCTGAGTACGAGCTGAACACTTTCAGGTTTGGAGGCCTGTGATGAAGAATCATCCGGTCCTAGACCCAGGTCTCACACCAGCTGAGAAACGTGATCTTAAGGAATCTCAACTGATCACAGTGGTGACTGTTGTCATTCATAGGGAGGCCAACCTTGGCTAACCTTGGGCATAACTAACTGCTTCAATGGAGTACATTGTGTTTGTGTCTAGATGTCCCCAAAGCCTCATGCAGTCTTGGGGGTGCTTTTTAGAGGTGGCTGGATCTAGAATGTGTGATGCTGGGATCAAGGGTGTATGATTACTAAACCAGTCCACTGAGTGGTCTGGTACAATTCTAGCTAGGATTAAGGGTATGAGTGCTACAGTTGAACTAGGGCAGGTAGATTGCTTAAAATATAAGGAACAGAAAGAGGTCTAATGTGCTCTTGCCTGCCTGCTTACCATGGATTGTTTCTCCTCTGTGATGCCCCTCTGCCATGCCACCCTGCCTTGGAGCCAGGTGACTATGAACTGAAACCTCTACAAACTGAGCTAAGTAAACCCTTCCTCCTTTAACTTTGGATGTCAGATAGTTTGTCTCAGCAACGAGAAAAGTAACTAAGACATACATATATCTCAAGAAGACCCAGTATTAAACAAAAGCATACTTAAGCAAATCAGGCACACTTTTAAAATATTTTTGTGTTGTCAGGAATTTATATTTGTTTTATTATACTTATAAAATGTCTAGGAAAAGTAGCCCCATTAGCATGACAGCTTTGTAACTCCAATTTAATATGTTTGATTGTATTACTGACACAGATTTATGGTTTTAGGTTGAAACATCACTATTTTGTTCAGTATTAAGACTTAAGAGAATTCCAGGTTCAATTTATTGGAAATATTTATTTATTTTAAAAATTAATTTTATTGGTACATTTTAGGTATTTATTTATTTATTGAGACAGGGTCTCATTATGTAGTTCAGCCTTGAACCCATGGCAATCCTCCTGCCTCTGCCTCCTCAGTGCTGGGATTACAGGGATATTCCACCATGCCCAGCTAATTTATTGGAATTTTAGAGAATAAGGAACATAGGGAAGATTTATTGTCAATTCAGATCATTGAAATATATAAAGAAAAGGAAACCAAATATACTAAATTTATAATGCAGTTTGAAATGCAGAAGGTATTTAACTTGTAAATTGGACCAAACATTATTCAAAGCCTCTAAAAGGGTTGTAAACATTTGCCAGACGTAAATACTACATTAAACCTGTAAACTAAGAAAAACCTGAGTACTGTATTTGAAAATTCTCTGAAATAAACACTGATCCCCCTACCTCCCTGCCCTGGTACTGGAGATCAAACTCAGGACCTTGCGATAAACACTGATTTTTTTAAAACACAAGTCTTCTGGAGAGACTTTCCACCTTCAAGCCCATTTTAAAGGTCATACAAAGGCTCATATCGACAAGCGGACACTTCTGACATAGGGACACAGGGATGTGTCCATGGGCACACTGGTGTGTGGGGCATCAGACAGCACATCTGTCTTGCTGTCCATCACGTACTGATTTTTTTTATTTTTTATTTTTTCCCCATTAACTTTATTGGTACATTTTAGGTATAAAATACAGTAACATTCATCATTGGGATCTTGTACCATTACATGAGTCTCTTGGTTCTTATTTTTTT
>NW_004624770.1:1340097-1369113 GCF_000247695.1 Heterocephalus glaber
TTCCCGGTACCAGGGATCGAACTCAGATCCTTGCGCTTTCGAGGCAGGCAGCAGAACCACTAAGCTAAATCCCCAGTCCCCTATCCCACCTGTCTTGACCAGTCATGACTTACCTTAACAAGGGTCACAATCCCTTCATTAGTTTGAGCATCAGTTTCTATGTGGAAATAACCCCCTTCATTTCCTGACGCAAATGTAAAATTTGCTAACCAGTTATCAGAGCCTAATTCATCTGCATCTGTCACTTTTATGCGCATAACTTCTACATTGACTTGATTTTCTTCAATCATCCCTTCATACTGCAAAATATGAACACAAGGATTTTTATTTTAATGTAAAACAAATTTTAAATATGAATAAATACATATAGTTATTATAAAAGCAAGTTACCATTTCACGTTCCACTACAGGTATATTGTCATTGACATCCAAAATGCGAATCTGAACTTGAGCTTGGTGTACTGGTTTGTCTGTTATTTGTCCATTGTCATCTTTTGCTTCCACGGTCAAAGAATAGCTGCTGTGTTCCTGGAGAGTTACAAAACATATCCACTGGGGTTAAAATGAATCTCTCCCAAGTTTGTCTTTCTAATTTTAGTTTGCTTTATTGTTAGAAAATGGACCATAAGGCCAGGCATGGTGGAGCACGCCTGTAATCTCAGCAATCAGGAGGCCAAGGCAGGAGGATCACCTTGAGTTCGAGGACAGCCTGGGCTACACAGTGAGGCCCTGTCACAAACAAAGAAACAAAGAAACAAAGAAACAAACAAACAGGACCATAATGTATTTTACCTGTAAATAACTTTTGTGACTTGCTGTTTTAGGTATAAAGATGCTATTTATTTTCAGTTCGAGCTTTGTACAAGGGCAGAAAAACCTCTGGGAGTTATTGTCAAATTCTTAAATTTGTCAATGGCACTATTCTCAGGAGATGATTCTCTTTAACTGTCTGCACAGAAGAGCGCTGTTCAAAATGTAGTGTTTTACGCTGGATGAAATGGCAGGAATTGTTTTGTTTTCTGCCCCACACTGTGTTCTCAGTTAAACGCTAAACCAGAAAACCCAGTCCTAAGAAATCCGGGCCAGTGAAGGTAATTTGTCCAGACTTCCCCAGAGATGGGACCCTTAGGGAATGTGTTCCACAGAATGACTGTCACTAGGATGTCCAGCACTAATGTCACTCCAAAGTGAGCCCTTCTTCTCCGCGTGTCCTTCACTATAGCTCTATTCAGGGTGCTTGACGTCTTAGGAGCCTAGTGGCCACTTGGTGGGGGGCATGGGTATTGAAGGGCCTCTCGGTGCACAGAGGAGGGAGGGGGTCCTGGGCTCTGCTGATGCCTGGCTTCAAATGTGGCGGCTCTGAAACTCACTGGCCATGCTGGACACACGTGTAATCCCTTTGACCCCTGGTTTCCTTATGTCTAAGATGGGGATAATAACTGGATCTGCTCGCAGGGTTTCTATGTGGATTAAATGCGTTAATCCATGTAAGGGGCTTAGGATGGCCCATGGCAAGTGGTAAATGCACAGTAAGTGACAACCGTTATTATTGGGCACATTTCCCACACGCTGCTAACTCACAGTAACATGTTCCCATTTCAACTTTATGTGAAAATGTGTAGAGTAGAATTGCAGGAGTAATAGATCATATGCTTAACTTTTGTGAAACTCCAACAGGAATGCTGGCCACAATCCTTCCCTGCTGAGCAAGTGAATTTTCCAAGTATGCTACAATGCACGTGAATGATGATTTGTATTCATAACACCGTATTCTAAAATCAATATTTTATTCTTGCACACTCATGTATGTAGCTTTTAAAAACTCCTCTATTGCCCATTTTATTTTAAGATTTTGAATTAGAAAAAATGAAATGTTTGGGAGAACGATCCAGGAAACCCAACCAAATTTTTTAATATGGGTTTTAAAATAATTTTTTCTTCTATGACGATTTCTACACCTGAATTAGAACCCTGTACCCTGTCCCCATGCCCAGCCCCCTCTCACCATCACCACCAAGACCACCCTGCCCCCCATCTGTGCATTAGCAGTGGAGAGACTCCTGACGTCTCCTCAGATGGTCTCAAACTCAGGAATGCTGCTTTAGGAGTCTTAGTAAACAGAACATAAATGGAGGACAAAAATGACACTGTCTTTATGTAATTTAAAATTTTCGAATAGCCACATTCTAAAAAGTAAAAGAAAATAAGTGATATTAACTTTAAACAAGTATATTTTATTTAATGCATGATATACAATATGATTGTTTTAACAGATAACAAAAAATTAAGATGATATTCTATGTCTTTATGCTAACTCTTTCAGATCTGGTGCATCTTTTAAATAGCTCAGTATGCACACAGCACATCTGAATTCAGATGCAGTCACATACAAACAACCACTACCACAGTGGACAGCACATCCTTTTTAAAGGAGGACAATTCCTAGAGTTATCCCAGGAATGAGGAATACAGAACAAAAGAAATTTAGAAAAGAGAAATAAAGAGAGAGAGGAAAAACTAGAAAGGATAGCAAGGAATATAAAAGATGAGTGACATTAAACATTAATTTACCTCTCGGTCCAAGGCAATGCTGGTTGTATAAATCTCTCCTGTATCTTTATTAAGGTAGAACACTGGAGGATATGCAGGCTCCTGAGATACAATTCTGTAGGAAATTTTAGAATTCATAGTATTGGGCTCATCTGCATCCGTTGCAATGATTTTCATCACAAGTGTATCTGGCATTAGAAAAAGAGGGGTCCGAGGTAAGTACACTTGCATATGTTATTATCTGATTTGTAATTTCAGCTGCTCCCCAAAGGGGTTCAGGTACTTATCAAAATTACGCACTATTTTACCATGATGAAAAATTTAACTGGATGAAGAAGGAAGTGTAAATGGAATACAGGAGGACAGAATACGAGATGGGGGAAAGGCTGAGATTAGGGTGAGGTCCTGCAAAACTGCTACAGGAGCCTCATAAAGTTGTTCTCGCTGCGAGAAATATGTATGAGCTGATACAAGGCCCCAGTGTCCATTAAAATTAAAGACAAATCAAGAGAAGTACAGCTACTCTTACTTTGATCAAAAAGAAATCTCTACTTCAAGTCCTCTATAGAGCAATGCATTGAATAATGTCGACAAAAAGTAGAAGTAATGTAAGTCAGAGGTCTTTACACCCAGTGAGCAACAGCCAGCCAGGAACCTGTTTTAGTACACAAAGTTCTCCTGGAACACAGCCACACCCACTTATTTACAGTGTCTGAGACTGCTTTTCTCCCGTAAGGGTAGTTGCTATGGAGACACATGTGTTCCATCAACCCACCATCTTTAATAGGATGGGTAAGAGATCTTTGAAGTCATTTGAATGTATTATAAGAAAAGCAGCTCTAAAAGAGATAAGTACAGTTCACTTTGGCCTCTCAGCATTGGTATTTGACAGACTTGAGCACCACTGTAGTGATCTTATACTGCAGGGAGTTTAAAAAGTGCATCAAATTAAAAAGTTATATTTAAAATTTAAAAAAAGAAAAGAAAAGAAAAGCAGCTCTGATCCTACAGCAATAGGTTCATTATTATTTGTCCTGCGAATTAATACTCAACAAAGCAAATGGGATTTACACAATGGGGCAAAATGGCATTGGTTATTCATTCATAAAAAACTAGAGACTCTTTCTTACGTGCTGCACTCAATTCTTCAACAGACCCAACAAAGACTTCCTCCGTGAACACAGGCTCATTGTCATTGATATCAAGAACCTTAATGCGCAGTTCTAGTGGTTTTTCTAGATTGTTTCCTCTTGAATCCAAAGCATAGCCCATTAGCTGAAATCACAACATAAATAATAAATAAGATTTTAAGTTAAAATAATTGAATTGCTATAGTATAAAAAGTCATAACTACTACTGAAGAAAAGTGACAGATAAATGTAAAATTGTTCTTCTTACCAGAAAAAATGGTGTTTCTTCCCGATCAAGAATGCTGGTAACATTCAGTTCTCCAGTGTCTTTGTTAAAGACAAATATACCAAAAGGAGGCTCTGTAATCCCTACTCCAGTGTATTTGTATGTAATTTTTACTCCCCTTTCTTCCGCAATATCAGAATGTATCTAGCATTAAAAACAACAAATAGGTTAAAATCCCTTATCATTTACATGTAAATACTTTTAATGGATAGTGTTCTTGGGATGTCATCACGATGCTGGTAGAAGGGAGGTGGCACAATGTGTGTGCTGGTGCCAGGGCACCTGGGTTCTAATCCTGTCACCGCACACACTAGGGACGACGGGATACTGAGTTACCACTCAACCTTCCTGTGCCTCAGTTTCCCTACCTGTGGAAGAAGGACAATGATACCGCTTCCCTGACCGGGTTATGTGAAATCGAGAGAGAGCTGGTGTTCATCTTCAGGATGGGGTCTATTTTAAATGTAGCACCTGTGGCAGGAAATAGTCAAAGTCATCTTTATAAACTCATTTGATCATCTGGAAAGTATGAACAAGGTATCTTCCAGGGAAGGATTTAGTTAGGCTACTTCCCTGCTTGGGATGATTGAGCAAATGAATGATGTTTCTAACTTACTGGGTCTTCTGAAATCACCATCTTTATTCTCTATAAACAATTTATTCACATCTCTTATTCTTCACTGGTAAATTTCTTTCTGTGACCCCTTAATGGGTCCTGAAATCCTTCTTTCTACATCACTAAGGAATCAGGGAAGAGCAGATGGGGGCCCCAGTCCCCTACGCACCCAGCCCTGCTGCCAAGGCCTGATGATGCCGCGAGTATCTGTGGCAATAGTTTTGGGGCAGGGGAATGGCAAGTGCAAAGGGAAGGAGGCTGCAGGGCGCTGTGTCAGTCTGGGGACGCGGTGAAGTCGGGGACGGGAAGTGACAGGCGCCGAGGATGGAGAGGAGGTCAAGGGCCACGTGTTGCACGGGCTTTCACAGAGCGGGAGAAGGAAGTTCTCTCTCCTGCCACACTGCAGAGCTCTGCAAAGGTCTCAGTACGGGGGTGAGGAAGGGGAACAGGCTTTAGTTGTCTTTTAAAAATCTGCTGTCGGTAATTTCTGGGGAACAGACTGCCCTGGGCCAGGCTGGGAAAGACTGAATGCGGGAGACAAGAGGGAGCTGTTCTGGGGTTGTGGGCCAGACATGACAAGGACCAGGACGATGGCAGTGGCAGAGGAGAGGAATGGAAAGGGGCAGTCGGGAGTAGAAGCAAAGGCACTTGCTACCGTTTTGGTTTGAAAAACTGAATAGAATGATAATGCTATTTACAGAAACGGGTAGAACTTAAGGAGAGCAGCTTTACGGGCAAAAACCAATCAAGGTTCAGGTTTGCGCACGCCAACTCAGAGACACATAGTACTAGGACTATTGCGTAACTGACGAAGACACTGGACTTTTGAGAGTAAAGGGGAGCTATTCAGTTACTGAGCCAGGACGACCGGCATAAATTAACTGCCCCGGGCAAACATGGACATCTGGTCATGAGTTCTTTCCATTCTGAAAGCTTTTAAATGATAACATACTCTTTTGATTATTCTAACATTCTGTGTTAAACTAAGATCAAGCAAGTGCCAGATCCCTTCATTCTGAATGGAATCAAAACCTAAAGTTATATGTATTTTTGCCAGTGACGCTGCATCTTCCAGAATAAGAGTGAAGATCTTAAAGTTGGCACTTTCTTCTAAAAAGCTCTGCTAAGTTTCAATTGTACCTTAAATATTACAAAAAATCAGCGGTTTTATAATTTTCCTTTAAAGTGGACATAAACATCCTCTAACAGCACAGTTGTATCATGTGCATCTCATGCTCCTGTTCGAACTCGGAAGGTACCTTGGCAATGGGGTTCTTTCTGGACAGGTCCTCTCCCTCCCGAAGAGACACTGGGGCAGTGATCCAGGCCCGCTTCTGCCGCACGAGGTGAGTGTGTTTGGGGAGGAGCCTGCTATCACTTCGTGTGTTTAAGGTCTACAACAGCAAAATATCGCCAAAAAATTAGTATGTGGTATTCTGTAATTTCCTAACCTTTAAAGGTAGTGCCATTTGTAAGACATGTTTTGCACCTCTTAACAAGCTTCATTTTCAAAGAGGAAATGTATGTATAAGCAAACTTTATAAGCATCCATGAGACCGTAACCAAATCAGTAAAGCAGTAGGTCTATTTTTCATAGTAAGAAAAGATTTCCCAGAGTGAAGAGTTCAAAAGGCTGAAGGGTTATTTACTGACCTTATAAATTGGCAAATTAGAAATAACAAAGCATGTAAAAAAAATTTTTATCACTTGCTGAAGATGATGCTTTACTCTTCCGTAATGATTTATGGTTTAAAAGTAAATTACTAATTTGGGCATGCTGGCACATGCCTGTAATCTAAGCACTCTAAGAGGCTAAGGCAGAAAGACCACAAGTTTCAGCCGAGCCCGGGCAACTTATCAACTTAGCAAGACTCTATCTCAAAATGAAAAAGTAAAAAGTGCTGGGGATGCACCTCAATGCAAAGGCCCTGGGTTCAATCCCCAGTCCCCAAAAAACAAAAACAAAAACCCTATTTGCTTCAAGACTAAATTTTGGTAAACTATTGAAATAAATCTAACCAAAATGATGAACTGCCAGCTAATGAGTCTCCTGTTCTCAGGACTGAGTAAAGTATGAAATTTCCCATTTTCTGTCTTTCAAACTTTAGGTGGAAAACTATTCTGTAACTTTTGAGTTGGGCTTTATAGGTAAGTACATATTTTATCCAAAGAAAATTTCAATACAGATGATCTTTCCATAAGATAAGAAATGATTATTGTACTAGGTTTATCTTATTTTACTCATGTTGTTGCTGTACCTAAATACAGATTTTTAAATTTTAAAGTATATGTGGTGGTTATCATTAGGTCACTGTTTTTTCTTTGTTTACATTTAATATTTTTTCTCAACTTAAAAACATACATTATATAACAAAACATTACAAATGATAGCAGTAAAACTTATGATGTCAAAATGCAAAACTTCTATTTCTTCACTTATTTTTCACAAGGCAGCCACTGTTAACAGTTTCATGAACACGTTTTATGATATTTTATGACTGCACAGGTGCACAGGTGGGCACGCGCAGGCAAAGGTCTTCTTCCTGTCAAATGCTGCATTCTGGGATACCCGCTCTTCTGCAGCCGTGTGAATGGGAATGGTGTAGTCAATCTGTCCACCATGAGATTAAGCCTCTAGGTCCCAAAGATGGAAATAATCTCCTTGGTTCCGTACCTCTAAGTGAAGTCCATTTCCAAACGTAAAGCAGATCTGTAAAAAGAAAAAAAAAATCAAGAACAAAAACAGAAGTTTAACCACCACCATCTTTTGCCAAAACGAAACAAATTCTAATTTCCCTGCTGTCCTTCCCCAAGAACCAGGGCCAGTGGGAAGTATCTACATTCTTCTTGGTCTATGCTGCATCTTCCAGAAAATGACTAGTATCTTACAAAACAAAATAAATCGGTTATCTGTCTTGTGAAATGTCAGCCATCCTCATATCCTGTTCTTGCCCTCCTGTGCTTTTCATCTCATGTTCTCTGGGATTCACTCACTTCTCCTTGAGGCTGTTAGTATGAGATGAGAATCCCCACCGACTCCCACCATCCCCATGGGCCACACACACACACACACACACACACACCCCTGCCCATGTTCTGACTTCCCAGTACCTCAAGGTCCTCACTTCCACGTCTTTTCTTTGGTTCTTCAGAGGCACTGTCACAATTTGGGCTTCTTCGTAACATGGTACTACTCTAATTAATTAGTTGTGTTTATGCTCAATCTCTCCAACAAAGTCTCATCTTGCTTTCTGAATTTTGCTTCAATTTCTTTCCAGTCCGTGAATCTCCTGCTGGCTTACTCTAAGCCAGCGCTTTCTACTATGATTCAGTTGGTCAACTGCCCCATGTGAACAGGGCTGATGGAGAACATGTCTGTTACTGCAGACCAGTGGACTACTTATTGCCAGCCACTCTAATGATGTTGTCAGTGAGTCAGGGAGCCTTCACTTTCTTGACCCTCTGATACTCCTGCCTCACATAAAGCTGATTATTGTTCCACTGATTCTCAGCCGGTGGTGGTAACATGGCTAAAGAAGGCCACAGGGCCTGATGGACTCCTCACTCAGACTAGAGCAGCTCTCTCTAGATGATCCCGCCATCCCTGCACAGGGGTGGGGCTCCTGCCGGGCGATCACACGCTCCCATCTGCCCCGGAGACTGCAGCCTGACACCTGTTGACAGGCACCCCATATGTTAGCCTTCTTCCGATCTGCAAAAGTGCGTCCACACTACAAATGACAGTCACCTCGGCTTTGTTTCCTCTGGTCACATCCCTGCCATGGCTTTCCAAACTCAGAACTTTCTTGTCATCCTGACCACACCTCTGGATTTGCTCACGCTTAGGTGCCGTCCTCCCATTTTATCTGACACTGAATCTCCAGTCATCTTCTCCTTGCCCTTTCCCCCCGGGGGGCGGGGGGGGGGAGAAGAGTCCTGACTCCTCTCCAAGGGTAACTACCAATCAGTGTGCTTTGTCTGCAGCCCTTTTATTTGTTCTCCCACATTTCCCTTTTCTACAATCTTGGTCCTTTCACTAACTTTTCATCTTTCCTCTCCATTATCTGATCAAACATATTTTTCCCTTCCCACTGGCTAACCAAACATATTCCAGTCCTTCTTATTCTAAATAGACAGAACCTCCCTTTGTTTCTGCTAACATTTAATATACTGCTCCAGATCCCTCCCTTATATAATCCCAAGCTGAAATAATCGCCTGTATTTATGGCCTCCATTTCTCCACCATCTATTTCCGTATTAACTCATCAGATTCTTTATTTGGATTTTCTGTCTTGTTTTCCTTTTCCCATCTACACGACCAGTCATGGATCCACTGAGTCCAATTAAATTTCCAAGTCTTATTCACATCCTTTACATGCTTTTAAAAGCATTCTTCATGTGGGCTCTTCACTTTCTGTTTTTCCTCATCTGTACATGTTCTTGTCTCCTTGTTCTAAAAAGAAACTCCAGGTCCCAGTGGATGTCCAGTCTCTGGGATGAACCTTCAGGCAGACGAACCATCATGGCTAATTTTCTACCTTATGGCCAGATACATTATTTCTTCCTACTGCTTCCTGTAGTACCCACCTAGCAATGGCTAGCAATGTCTCTAACCAAAGTTGTGCTCACTAAATTCATGTCTTTCCAGGGTGGCATGATATGAAAAACTGAAGGCGATGCTGAGGTAGATCGCTTCTGTATGCTTTCTCTGTTGGAAGCAGTCAAAAGGAAGGCCCAGTCCCGGGTCCAGAATCCCTCTGTCAATCATCAGAGAACGTTCTTAAAACTTATTTCTTGTCTGGCCTCCAAACCACTAGGCTTGTCTCTTTGGTACAACCCATGTAGGAACATTTACTACTTTCTTTTGTCCCTGGAATCTTAGTGGCCCAAGTGAAAGGGTATAATAATCATGTGTTATCATAATTGAATTCCATTATTTTGACCAAATACCACGTTTTACTAAGAGACAGGCAAAAGGGAGCAGTTTATGGTACTCTAGCTAAAGTAAACTTATCATATGAACATCTTGACTGACTCCACTGGGATGTATTTCTAGATGTTATTTGCTCAAAAATGCAGAAAAAACATCACATGATTATAAACAGTGCTTCTTACACTCTAATGTGTATTCCACTCCCTGGAGATTCCAGTTCAGTAGGTCTGGAGTTCAGCCCTACACTCTGCATTTCTAACACACTCTCAGATGATACCAACATTATGGGTTCATGGATTACACCTCAAGTCCCAAGGCTGCAGAATGTGACGGGAAGCACCCATTGCTTGTTTAGCTTTGAGAACAAAGAGTGCCTGTATTCATTACTGTCCCAGTGGGGAGCGCAAGAAACTTAGTCGCTCTCTATTTGCTTAATATCCTGAAGCAAAGCACAAGACTCATTTCATTTTATTAATTTACTTTTAAAAACATTTTAAAGAATTTTAAATTGAAAAAATGTCTGAAAGCAGAGTGAATAGGATAATGAACACTTTACAGTTGACATCCAGTTTCAACAATTATCTAGCACGTATTTCCTTTTAATTAAGGAATAATTTAATTTTAAATACAGGAATAATTTTAAATTTACAAAAATGGTACAAAGATAGTATCAAGAGTTCCCTTATCCATTTCCCCCTCATGTTAATGTTTTAAATCACTGGAATTAAGAGGTTGATAACATTTAATCAATGTACTTAGAGAAGTATTTGCAAAGTTTCTCCCTGGTAAAGCCACTATTTTCTTTTTTCCCTACTCTAATCTTTGTAAGTAAGTCACAAAGGGTAGCCCAACCTGGGGGCAGAGGGGAGAG
This sequence comes from Heterocephalus glaber, assembly GCF_000247695.1. The sequence continues at coordinate 1,350,484 of NW_004624770.1, forward strand.
GAGAAGAAAATAATTGAGCTTCATCTCCTATGAGGGTCATGTACACATACTTGGAATTCTTTGGCAAGAAAAATTTGTCTTTTTCTGTATTTATTTGTTCAATCACTTCTAGCCATACAGGTTCATATGTATTTATTTTATTCTGTGGCTTACAGCCCAATATTATTTTATTTTTTTTGTTCTTCACACACTTTCAGTTTTGGCTGTGGAAAGACTGGACAGGTTGGATTCTATGTCCTTGGCACGTTCGCAGCTTTCTGTTTTTGAGTACTTCTTACTTTCTAGCATCATACGATGTGCCAGGTTCATCTTGTATTTCCCCCGTCCCAGCCTAAGAGCCATTTCTCCAAGGATCCTTGTTTCTGAGACTGAAGAATGAGATATAAAACCCAAGGCCTGGAGACAGCTGTATCACACATATTATAAGATTGTTTTATCGCCATTTGTTCAGATAAGATTTTTTCTTTCTTTTTTTTTTTTTTTTTTGAATAGGAAACTTGCGATAAATCATGTGATCTTATTGACCAAGTTTAAATTGAAATTCTCCACAATGTCACAGCTCTCACTGACGCCAGAACGGGAGCAGGAACCGAGGGCTCCCTACTTTCTTTGCTTTGTTTTTTTTTTTTTTTGAGTTAGGGTCTTGCTATGTAGTTCAGGCTGGCCTTGAACTCACTATGTAGCCCATGCTGGCCTCGAACTTGGTGGGATCTTCCTGTTTTAGCCCCCCTGAATGCTGGGATTACAGGCATGTGCCACCATGGCCAGCCCAGGTAAGATCTTTACTTAACTTTGTTATTACTATTAGACTCTACTTTCTTTTTTATTTTATTTTATTTTTTTGGTACTGGGGATTGAACTCAGGTCCTTGCGTTTGCGAGGCAGGCGGTGGAACCACTGAGCTAAATCCCTGGCCCTACTACTTTATTTTTTTAGAAGTGGTATCACCGGAAAGTTGGAAATCATAACTGGATTTAAATCTTGATTCTGCCAGACAAATTGCTTTAGTCCAAGTTTCCTTATCTGTAGCATGAGAATTAGGGCAGTGATACATATTGTGGCAGACATCTTCAGTCGTCTAGCTCCAAGTCTTCTTATCTCTAGTGTTCACAGAAGCCCATTTTGTTCAGGTATGAGGTCAAGCCTGCCTAGATCCTGGGGCCAAATAGTCACTGGAATATGACCCAGCATGGTGTTCTCACTCTGACAGTGGCTGATTTAAGTAAAAATGTTTAAGTACATTTTGACTAATAAGGTAGCAGGAAAGATAATGTTCACTAATTAAGAAGAGAAGCAGTTACTACATAGATTAGAGGATCAGCAACTGGAGAGGGGTCCTGGTAGCAGCCTGCCACCAATGTGAGCTATCAGAACCAGCTGACCTTACACAATCAGCTACTTGGCCCATGCCTTCTGTCTAAGACTCGCCAGCCTATTGCAAGAGAGGACCTAGGAGTTCTTCAGTGGGCTCAAGGAACACACCGCTCTGGCTGCTTCAGGGAGCTTGATCCCTGGTCCTCCACAAGTGTCCTTAGAGTTTGGCATCAAGTGACAACTAATCATCATGGTTCCCATCTGCACAAGAAGGGGTTCTGCCCAAGAGAGGGTTCTCTGAGATTCCCCTCCAGTACTAAGGTTTAGGATTTGGAGACATTACAGGGGTGGAAACGCCCCTTCCAGGACCATCTCCAAAAACTTTCAGGGCATTGGGCAAAAATACAAATGGAGATCAACTTACTCTAAGTCTAAATATTTTGAAGCTATCAATAACCATTAAATAAAATATATCCTATATTTTCATCCTAACAGATATCCATCACAATAACATTTTTAAAAATGGGTAAAGCTATAGTTTATTGGTAACATATCAAAGATATATGAATTTTAATCATGAATTGACATAGTTAAGTACAGTATTATGTTGCCTGATTTTGAATAATAAAGATGTACAAATTTTAAAAAACAAAAAAAGAAGAGAACCAGGCACACACCTTTCCTTTTTAAGTGCCTCTGGAGAGCAAGCATGTGGCAAGTAAAACGGTTACTACCATCTTCTAACCACAAAGGGAAAGCTGACAATATGGCAGAGAAGCCAAAGTGAAATGATAACATGTTTGATGGTACAGAATAGGTCAAATCTACAACCACTGTATTTTTATGTGATGTTAAAAGATTTTTTGCTTAACCTATTTTTAATTGGGCACCACACCTGTGATTTTGGGGCATGGCTGGGATCGAACCCAGGGCCTTGTGCATGCCAGGCAAGAACTCTAGGACTGATTTAGCTATCCTCCCAGCCCTATTACTTCCATCTGAAAGCAGCCCAACCAATACACTCATTTTGCAGCATCTCTAAAGAAATAATACCTGAAATGTAACTCTTGCAGTGGCTGGCACTCAGTAAATAGAATTTACAATGGCCTGCCCTCAGTTCTAAGTCTTGTATGTTAACATTTTTTAAATTTAGTTATTCATATCCTCAAATCTCTGAGTTCCTACAATATGCTAAGTGACAGTAGGATGTTCTAACCCTATTGGATTCCTACATGCTGGGGAGACAGGCAGAAGCAGGTTGTGATAAGAGCTATAAAGGAAATTACAGCAGGGCCAGGATGGGAGAGTGATTTAAGAGACTCTCAGTAGGGTATACTTCTGCCTAGAGCACTCTGAAAGGAATTAGGAAGCAAGTCAGGCACAGCCCTGCAAAAGGAGGAGCTGGCCATGACTGGGGTGGTCAAGGTTAGTAGTGCTGGAATGGGGGAGGATGATGCTAGAGGAATAGGCTAGCTCCTGGTCATGGAGAAGACTCTGGATTTTACTCCAAGTGTAAGAGGAAGCCATTGAAAGTTTTAAAGCTTGGAATGGTACAAACCAATTTATATTTGAAAAAGCTCATTCTGGCCACCATATGGAGAATGGGCCAAAGCAGGCAAGAACAAATGATGCAGGCCAGTTAACAGCAGTGCAGGAGTCCAGGCAAGAGGTAGCACCAGCTTGGACCCTGGGGGTGGCAGTAAAAATGGAAGCTAGTGGGTAACTTTAATGTACATCTGGGAGGCAGAGGCCACAGAGCCTCTGGATGGGGTGAATGAGGGAAGAGTTGTTGAGATGACCTTCAGAATTTTGACCTGATTACTGGGTGAGTGAAGGCATTATTTCCTATGCTGAGAAAAGATTTGGAGGAGTAAGTTTGGAGGATACATGGGTGGGAGGCCCTGAGGAAGGGGGTGGGATGGGAGGCAAGGGCTATTTTTGTGCTTTATGTGAATGGCCGGGTGGATGAGTTCGGAACTCAAAAGAGCAGTGATGGGTGGAGGGACGATCAGTGGGTTTTAGCAATGGGGCTGGGATGCAGAGAAGAGGTCTTGAACATCTTCAGTGGAATATCTGTTTCTTCTTAAAAAGCTGTCATTAAATTGATGTATGTCTAAGGAGCCAGTGTCAAACAGACACAGCTAATTTACACTGTCTACAGGACGCTGGCCACCTTGAGCTAAATCCCTGGCCCCTGGCCATCTATCTTGATCTCACTGCTGGCGACACTGTTTTCAGACTGGGAGGATTCAGTACACTTGTTATATGTGCACTCTTCTGTAACTCTAAAAAGTTAAAAAATGGAGCTACACCTTAATTTGAATGTATCTTGGAAACCAGGCAATATGGTTCCACTATGTGCATTTTTATAGCCGCTACTGCAACAGCCTATTTTCCAACAGTGAAGCACAATGTACTGAAATATCTGCTTCACACTCAATGTACAAAACCCCGCAAGAATTATAATATTCTGTCAATTGTAGAACTCTATGCTTAGTCAACTGAGGAGTTAACCTTAGCTTGTCCTTGCAAATGCAAATAATTTAGACGTATTTCCTTAGGATTCTGTATCTCACAGAACACATTTTAAATTTAGATGAGTGGTTCTCCAATGGGTGCAGTTTTACCCTGCCATCCCCTCTCCTTCCTCCCACCACAGGGGGTGGGGGTACTGCTCACATCAGGGGGAGCTGTTAAACCGGGGGCAGGGGGATGGGTGTTACTGGCATCTAGTGGGTTGGGACCAGAGAGGCTGCTCAACCTCCCACAACACACAGGACACACAGGACACACAGGACAGTCCCCACCACAAAGCATTATCTGCCTCCAAATGACACCTGTGACTTATTTTTCTCACAAGGAACTTAGTGGCAGAAAGATTCATATGTGACATGCTTGAAGAGGAAAATGAGATTTCTAGTCTCTGTATCCAAAAAAAAAAAAAAAATTTTTTTTGAGACTTGGTCTTGCTATGTAGTTCAGGCTGACCTCAAATTCACAGCAATCCTCCTGCCTCAGCCTCCTGAGTGGTGAGATTACAGGCATGCATTATCACACCTGGCAACTCAGAGAAGTTTTTAGGTGAACCAGAAATACCTTTCAAAAGCTTCTCCAATTTATAAAAGTTTTTTTTTATTGTTACTGTTGGCTTCTATGTGTCTTATAAAAATTGACCTTCATGGTAACTAGAAAAAAAAAAATTGGCAGAGGCATGAGGAAAGGTCAAATACCACTGCAAAACACTTTGTTCTCCAAGTGAGCACCTTTACAAATGACTTCCTGTTCTGAAGCCATTTTGATGAGTTTCTTCCCCAAGCAGAATCCAGGAGGACTCCTGAGTCACAGGAGGACAGCTCCTCCTGGCCGAGGTTCTTTTTCTCAAGTCCTCCTGTTCCAAAGTAATGATCTCGAAGCCTCCTTCTGTGGTTCTATAATTCCATGGTGTGGTGGCCCCTTAAACTTCACCCGCACGCTACTGTGTAATTTACTGCAGATGAAATGCAGAGGGATACCATAGAACTTAAAATCCTCCCCTTTCGACTTCGAGGCATTATAATATTTTGTTATTTCCATTCAACCAGAAATAACTTCATAGAGAAGGTAAGCAGTGTGTTTAATGGGCAAGCTTCCAGTCTCAAACGGCGATGACCTAGCAAGTGCTGGCTGCTCTTTACACTCGGCCCACGTCAGGACCTTTACGACACCTGGATCACGTCCTCTTTCATCTACCTTTGAGCAGGCAGAATGTTTTACAATGCTTTGTTTCTCCTTTTTACTGTATAGAAGGCCACAGCAGACCTTGCCTTAAAGATCCTTGGCTCATTATCAATTCATTCAAAATGATTCCAAATTTGGCTTAAATAATCTAAAAGGAAATAAAACAAGATAAAAGTAACGAGTGCCTCTTGTTTATTTCCTCTGGTAACACATCCCTATTTTTCTATTTGTGTACACAGGACTGGAGATAGGATCTTTAATAGCTCTGTAGCCACAAAAAAAGGTTTTAGCAGGATCTCGATAGTCACAGAAACTCACACATTCTGAAGAGTTTAGATGACCTCCTACAGTCAGGGTGGATCAGTGATTTTGGTAGCTACTCAAATAAATCTGATATAGACCAACTTTACATAGAATTTCAGCTTTTTTCTTAATCTTTGTGGTTTTTTTTGAGGGGGGAGAAAATAGTCTATAAGATTTTTTATTTTATAGTTAAATACCATGACATATTTCAAAAATCTCACTTTAAAGGTACAACATATAAACGATCCTGACATTTATATTTCCATAGCAATCTCAATCAATATTTGATTCAAATATACAATTTTCTCAACTAAGTAGAACTCTGAACTCTTTAAGAACTCTGAGCTTGAACTTTAGATATAGTAAATGCATCTGACTAGCAAAGTACAGTATATGATTTATCATAATTTTTCGCCAGCTCTTCAAATGTCTAGGGTAATCTCAATGTAACAAATATGATTTTAATGAGTCATACTGAGGTTAGTGCCAATGAGGAAGACATTTTCTTTGGTGTCATTTAATTACTTAGAGAATTTTACCACACAGGGATTTACCAATGCTGTGCTACACTCGACTTGTTAGGTCATGCTGTGAATCCTTATTTCCAGTAAAGTTGTGGACGGCTCCAGTTTCCCTCCTCGGTATAGACGAATTAACTGAAGGCCCAGAAAAGTCAACACTATGTTTTTCAGAGTTGCTAACAAGTAGTTAAAAGTAGGTGTTTTAATATTTCATTTTTCTGCTCCCAGGTATCTTCTAATAGAGAAGCTAGCCGTGGTTCTCACACTTGTGTGGCTTGGGGATTATCTGTTACCACACAGACTGCTGAGCCCACCCTAGGCTGGCTAGTTCAGTAGGCCTGGGGCGGGCCCAGGAACTGGTATTTCTAATAAGCTTCTAGGTAATGCTCCTGCTCCTGGAGAGACAGCTTTGGACGGCATTGTGCAAAATCACTGACCAGCAAGGGAAAGGGAAGAAAAGGGTACACATGATTCATAGCTGATAGTGAGCCTTCAAGGCAGAAGTGTGAAAAGAAGTATTCTAAATCAGGAAAGTCAGGAACTGTGAGTCCCGTCACAAGATTATTTTACTTTACAGGTATTAATCCCCTGCCATAGGACTGCTTTAACTAGTGTTTCCCCTGGTTTCTAGTTCTTTTCTAGTTTAAGTTTTACTAATCCTGAGCATTTATCATTTTCAAAATATTTTACCATTTTATTGTTATGTGTTTTCTGTAACACCCACATAATGCTTTTGGAATCAGGCAAAATATAAATAAATGTGAGCAATACATTTCACATATTTCACATAACAAGATGGACAAAAATTGTGGGTTGTTTCCTTTTTTTTTTTTTTTTTTTGCTGTAAAGGATTTGTGAAAATTACAGTAAGAAACAAAATGAAGCAAAACCGATTGTTTTTTCCTCCCACAGAGAAGTTCAAGAAAACCAAGGGCTGTAGGTTGTCCTTTTTTTACCATTAGGTGGCACTGGTCTGTCAGGAAGGCAAACCTGAGGAATCATCAGAAATTGACCAACAGCCCGGAGAAGGGGACTAGCCATGTAGAAAATACCTAGGGCTTCAGAAAGTGGATACTTTTCTAGGATTAGATCTTTGCAAGTGAGTAAACCTTGATTTACATTTCTTCTTTTTTTTTCTTTTCTAGAATGATTGTAACTTGCAAATAAACCTAATATTCTACTTTCAGAAGTTTTGACTGTACTGACGGCTCCCTGCAGAAAATGCCAAGAGGGGAGACCACCAGTGACATGATGGTCCCAGACTGCCGGACAGGAGCTTGGGCTCAGGCAAACTCGGTTCTATTTGGCTTCACTCAGTGCTAACACTCACTAAATTCAGTGCCTGGCATCCGGGATGTGCTCAGAAATGTCACATTCTCTTCTCTATGCTGCTCTTCCCCCCACTGTAAGCGCTAGGATCTTGGGGCATAGTTTGCCTGCCCCTGGAAGACGATTGGGGACACAGCAAAGCACAGTCAGTGACTGCTGAAGGTAAGAAAAGCACAGTAAATGTACCACCCAGCCTATCTGGGCATTAAAAATTAATCCTAAACAAGTGACATTCAGACTATTATTTCAGCTTTTCAAACACAGAAAGCTACTTTAACCCCTATGTTTAAAGACCAAGGGATTTAGCTAGTTTGCAGATACATGATACAAAGATCTTGATCTAATGAAGTGTACAGTTTACCAGGAAAGAAAAAAGTATACAGCAGTTCCCCCTTGTCTAACAGGATATGTTAGATGATCCCCAGGGATGCCCGAAATATTAGGTAGTATTGAACTGTTTTTTCATATATATATATATATATATATATATATATAGCTATAATAAAGCTTAATTTATAATTTAGGCACAGTAAGAGATTAACAACAATAACAGAAATAGACCAGTAACTAATAATATATCAACTATAATAATATATCATAATAAAAGTTATTTAAAACCTATGAATTATTTCTTCATGTTTTTGTACAGGTAACAGAAACTGCAGAAAGGGAAATCACAGATGCGAGGGTCACTACTATAAGAAGAAGTACTATAATATGAGGGAGGAAACCATAATCCCATAAACACCTACAAAAACAGCTCTCGGGAGCCCAGGAAAGACAGGAACTACTCTCTACTGGGGGGCGGAGGTAGTGGGCTTGGCCTTGGAGAAGAGGCAGAATATGTCTGTAGAGATAGTTAGAGGGAAAATGCACAAATCAGAGACAGTATGAGCCTGAACAGGAGATGTGGGGACAAAGCGTGGGGAGTGCAGCTTGGTATCTGCACTATCTGAGAGGGGCAAGAAGAGACTACCAGTTTCTCAACAACTGTGGTGGGTGCTACTGGCATTTTAGACAGGAAAATGCTTCCTAAGTGCTCAAGCCTTCTTGAAGGTTTAGCAGCCTCAGGCTTTGAAAACAAAGTACCAGGCATCTGACAACCAAAATGCCTCCCTCTCCTCTTCCTTCCAAACCAACCCTCCACTCCTGCAGGCTGTGTGGTCTCTGGGCTTCTCCGCCTGTCTGATCCAAGGAGACCAAGCCCTGAACACCTCCTTCTTCCTTTTTATTAAATCAGCCTCTTGTTTTTCGTTCTCAACCAGCCAGATCCTATCTATCCCTTCTTGACTCTTTCCTGACCATCTCAACCACAAAGGATCTTTTCATTTACTTAGCAATTTGAACATCTCCCTAAAAACACTCACCTGGCAAGAGCCTTTGTTGATTTCTGTTAGCTTGTAGGTCAAAGACTCATCTACATATGCTTCTGTCCTAATATTCTATGTTAAAACAACAATGGACTTTTCTAGTTCTTCCAAAGAACCAGGCATTCTTGTCTCCAGGCCTTGGTATATATTCTCTCAACCTGGAACATCCTTCCTTGTTCTCATCCTGTCATCTCACTAATTTATAATTATGCTGAGAACTGGCGGGAATGCCCAGTTTCTGTGGGCTCTGTATCCTTATTCTTCTTATCATTAACCATTGAGAAGTTGGCCATTTCCTTGTTATATCACTTACTAGACTGTAAGTGCCTGGAAGGCAGGCTATAGCTGTTTTTTTTTATAATCTAGGACATTGCCTAGCTTCAAGCAGAGTCACTAAATAGTGGTCACATGGACTTAGTTTCTTTTCTTGTAGGCATTTCTCATCTTACTATTACATTATGGTATAAATCCTGGTGTTCCAACTTTCCTCACCCTGATCATCAAGCTTTCCATATAATACAATTCAGTAAATTTTACTTGTGATTTGAAATAAAAAATTTCAATGTCTTATGAGGTATATTTCTGATACTTTAAGATAAGCTAAACTGAAAAATATAAACTGAAAAATCATATATAGATGAGATGTTTGAAAAGTGCTATCAAAGCCGCTGAAATCTACAGTATATTGATAAAAAGAAAACAAAAAATGCAAAAACAAATAGATCTAAAGCTGCTTTATGATTTCAATTAAGGTTTCTAATTTTTATTATAATTTGGCAATTTTCAAAAATACCAATTCCTACTCAATGTGTTATTCACATTGTGTATGCTTTATTCACAAATAAGCTATTCTGCAAGATTTAGGCCAATTACTCTCACTCGTACACCTGTCTTCTAATTATGTTGACTGGGAAATTTCTATCAGTACATATTTCTGGATCTCACCCTTACAGATTTTAATTTAGTTCATTAGGTTTTTTTTTCTAATGATAGGGAGACTTTTGACCAACAAATCCTCATTTTTTTGTAAAGTATTTTGCTTTAAATTCATAATCAAACTTGTTAAGAATTGCCATTTTTTTCATTATCTACTAATTTTTAGAACAAAAGCAAATGCAAAGTTTCTAAAATTCCTAATAATTGAATATTTTTACTGGCTTCAATATTTACCACGAAGTTTATACTTACTTATTCTTAAATCTGTGTAGCTCAGTTGCATATTAGAACATTAAGCACAACTCTGATGTTACTGGTAATTTAGAGATAGTGGAATCTACTTGTTATGGGTAAAACAGTGTCCCCTAAAAGAAGATATGCTGAAGTCTTAACCGCTGGGACCTTCAAATGTGACCTTATTTGGAAGAAATGTCTGTGTAGATTTAAGCTCATCAGGTTGGACCCATAGTCAGTATACTGGAGTTCCTATAAAAATGGGAAATTTGGATACAGACATGCACAGAGGGAAGATGACAGAAGGGACAAAAGACAGAGCTCTATGTGAAGATGGAGGACTGGAGTGGCACGTCTCTAAGAGAAGAAAGTCAAAGGCTGCTGATAAACCACCAAACAGAAGAGGAGAGGAGGGAAACTCACAGATCTCAGATGCAACAAGGCTCTGCCAATACCTTCATTGTGGATTTCTGGCCTCCAGAACCGTGAGACAGGAAACTTCCGCTGTTTTAACTCCTCAGATTTTGTACCTTGTTACAGCAGTTCTGGCAACCTGACATTAAACATGCTTGCTCACAGTAGTACCACAGGTTGCCTTTGAATCTTAAGATGGAGTGTGATTGCCAAGGAGTTTGATTGCCTTTGATTGTCAAGGCAAAACTGGGGCAATCATCAGAAAAATCACTCTCCCAAGTACCTTTCTTATCAATCTGGTGAAGCCTATGAACCCCTCTTCAGAATAACATTTAAAAATTTATAAAACACACTGGATTATGAATAAGCCCGATAATATCAAAAAAAGTTACAGAATTAAAAAAAATTTTTAAATATGATAAAAATAAAAGGCTATTAGTGATATTCAGAATAAATGCCATTTTGAAACTGGAATATGTAAAAACAGTTGTGAATTCCATTGTGATAAAGACATAGATCTTGCCAACCCTACTACACTGTCATCCTTATAACTTAGAGAAATACTAAATTTCAGTTAGAGGTTAATGGAAATATATACGCAATCAATCCCCTGGATCTCTGGGAACTCCCTGAGTTCTGTCAATGGACAGTCTGAGAGTCAAGTGATCCCACATAAAGAAGGCTTGCAGAGGACAGGTTTTCAGGTTTTATTCAGATACCTTGTTTTCTCCAGTTTAACAGAGTTGTCCCGAATGGCTGTGTGACAAAGTGTGGCTGACACTCAACTGTGACCCTCTGATGTGCCTCCCTGTGCTGCAGGGGAAAACCAAACACCCCATATGCAGCCAGAGTTTCTCCTTCCAAGGCCTGGCTCTACATGAGATCTGGGTTAGCTCAGTGCAGGCTGCCATCCCTTTTCTGATATGCTTAGCATGAGAAATATTTCCGGTTTCAGTTTTTTGGATTTTGGAATATTTTCCTAGACTTTCAGATTGAGCTTTCCTAAACTAGAAGGCCCAACTCTGAAAGGCAAGACTTGTTGAGCCCCAACATGCTGTCCAAAAAGATTTCTTTGGGGGGCACTTAGGATTTTCGGCTTTGAGATGCTCCTCCTGTATTTACATGATGTTTGCAAGAATGACTGAAGCGGAAGCTGTGTGTGTCTGCTGTTTTTGCTGGCATGCACAGACGTGGTTGGTTTTTGCAGCTGTCTTATTTTGGCTCTAGTGTCAGTCTCCAGATCCACTCATGCCAGGGGGCAAAGCGCAGGCTTCGCCCCTGTCACGTAGTCAATCAGGTGTGCTGTGGGCCTGGCTCTGGCAGGAAAAGTACCATCCTGATAACTGCAGTTTCTCACTGTGGTTCAGGACACAGAGAGGCGGCAGGTTCCTACCCTGGGCTCTGCTCTGTGGCTTCAAGTCATGACCCACAGCTCAAAGTGGAGGGGGTTTCTTCAATCTCCCTACCCTTACATAGTCAAATTAATGTCCTGAAATAAATCTCATTACTTTAGTGTGTCAGAGAAATTCTGTCATTCGTAACTGTACTTTGGACCCAATAGACTGCGATTTACATTCTTTCTTATAAAGGTCCTGTTGCTTTCTATTCTTTACTCTAACTCTGTCTTTCCACCTTTAAATACATTGGGAACAAAATGCTGAAAAAAATCGACTATTCTCTGACAAACAAACAGAACAAAAACCCCCCATAGTTACTTTTTATATCCCCAAAACTTATCTATATGGAGAACACACACACACACACACACACACCCCTTATTTTCTTCTTCCTCCACAACTCCAGAATGGCAAGAAACTCATCTTTTGAAAGTCGGAATTGTAAGTAGAGTGCTATTTACATTTTTAATTTTACTAATTACACAACAGAACTGACTATGCTTTTTCTATCTCATCTCGGAGAAGTACTTGTGAAATCTCTAGAGGTTGAGGCCACACGAATACCAGCACTGAATGTGTGACTTTATCAAATCCCATTTAACAAACCCTGTCGGCCAGATATACTCCTTAATTATGTGCAGTCCCTTTAACAAACAGTTTAAAATCCTTCTGAATATAGAAATCAAAAGTAGGAAATCCAGAGCTCGAGTCTGAACGTGGATTCCCGCGGTTGAAAAGCTCTTCGGTAACCTCTGGATGGTGGGGATTCTACACTTCCATTTTCTGTAACGTTTCGAATGAAAAAAGTCCTGAAACGATTACATGCTTATTTCCTTTAGTACTAAGAAATTGTTTTTACAACCCGACTCAGTGACCTTTAAAGTTAAAAATGTGATAATAATCCAGCTTTATCGAAGGACAATAAAACGCTGTGTAAGTCACAGGTCTTAAACTGTTTTGAGCTCTTCCTCTGCCCTCCAAGAACACAGGTATTTTCCTGGTTTACCCTGGAAACCTGCAGGGAACTCTAGAGAACGTGGAAGAAGGCGCCAGGGTTGCTGCCCGCAGCCTCCGGTTCCCCGTTCGCAGTCTCCAAACAAAGCCCCGATCCCCAGTTAAGGTGTCCCCCGCCCACAAACCAAGTCAGCAAAGGACGCCAGGTCCTGAGTGTGGCGAAAGGAAAACCAGAACCGATCCCACAGGTCCCAGCCACCCCGCGGCGCTCAGCCGAGCGAGTCCCGAAGGCCGGGTCGGTGTCCCCGCAGCCCGCCCGCCGCACTCACCAGCAGCAGCAGCAGCAGCAGCAGCGGCAGTGGCGGCGGCTGCTCGCACCGGCGCCCCGGGCTCCACAGGCTCCGCACCATCGCGCCCTCGCCTTCGGCCCCGGCCCGCTCCTTCGCCTCCCGCGCCCCGCGAGCGCGCGTTCGGCCTCGCTCCCGCCCGAGGGCCGCCTCTCCCAGGGGCGCGGTTCCAGGCGTGGCCGCCGCGGGAAGGTGCGTCCCGGGGCGCACAGGGCCGCACGCGCACCTGGGACAGTGACGCGGGGACAGGGACGCTGGGTGGAGAGACCGCCCAGCCCCGCCCCGCCCCGCCGGCCTCGGCTCGGCTCTGCCCTCCTCCTCCCCGAGAAGGGCCCGGGCTCGGAGCCTCAGCTCCCGCGGGCCATAGTCCGGGCGCAGATCGCAGCCCGCTACCGCGGAGAGGCCCGGTGCCCGGAACCTGCGTGGGGCCCGGAGCGCAGGTGGCGCCGGAAACGTCTGGGGCGCGTGCGGGGCGGGAGCCGGACTGCGGAGTGCCGTCCCCGCGGAGCCCGCTCACCTCGCCCTGGCCCGGGCTTTGCCTCCAGCGAGTTTGCAGCTCGTCTGGCTCGGGGGCAAACAGTTGTTAGCAGACTCACAGGAGGTCAAAACGGACAGTTCTTGGACCCTTTAAAGGCTGGACACTGCTAGGAGAAAACAGCCCAGCGTGTTAGGGGGAAATACATACTGTTATGCTATAGAGTACAGCTTCGCTCGCACACATCGCACCTTGTCAGGATCGAATCCTCTCCAAGAGGAGTAGCCTGGACAAGCCACTCCAAGGCTCATTTTCCAGATCTGTGAAGCGGGATTTTTGGAGGCCAACACATCGCGCTACTGTGCGAATTAAATCAGAAAATCTGTGAGGTATCTGCATGCCTAGCACTTAAAGAAGGTTCAGTAGACGAGAGCTGTTAAAATTCTAACAGTATTATGGCAAAGGCAGAATGCTAAATCGAACTCTACTTGGACAGCAGAGGTTGACTGTGCACATCCAAGTCCCGGAATCACTACCAGTTTAGGAAACTTCTTAAAAGACGGTTAGCGACTGGTAATGAAGTAGCAGAAGATCCTAGGTAAGCATCGAGGGTCGATGGGAGGCTAGAAGGATCGGTTTGGCGGCAGAAAGAGCAGTTTGAGCTGCAGTCAGAAGTGCCTGTCCTCCCCCACTGTCTCCCACCTTCCAAGCCCGGATTCCAGTTTTGCCGGTTTTTAAAATCCAGCGCAATTGCGCTCTCAGGAGTGCCTTTCTTCCCCAGCTCCCGCCCCCACCTTTGAGCTGAGAAACTCATTCTCCTGTGTTTGTTTAGTTTAGCTACTGCTAGCTTCTGACTTTTGTTCTTTTTCCTTCTGGGTACTGGGGATTGAACCCAGGACCTTCTCTCTAAACTACATTCCTAGCGTTTTTTGTTGTTGTTGTTTTGTTTTTTAATGTTGGGACAGGGGCTCACTAAATTGCTGAGCCTGGGCTTGAATTTGAGATTCTCCTGCCTCAGCCTCTGAGAGTCCTGGGATTATGCGACTTTTAAAAAAATGGTGGATGGTGAAGTAGTTGAGTAACTAAGAAGAGTTTCTGCCTAGCTTACCATGCTGCTTCCGGGGCCTAGAACGGTGCTCTGCACCCTGAGTCTGGAGGGGAAAGTGTGTCTCAGTCTGTACTCCTCTCTCTTGAGCTAGCTGTGGGTGGTACCAGAGCTTGGTGATAATTCCCATTCCCCCCTCACGCTGGGCTTTACCGGAACATGTTCACAAACCACCCCCGGAAGCTATATATCATTCCCAACTAAAATTAGTGCTCTTGGCAGTTGAGTCCTTTCGGCAAGTTTTTAGGCCTCGTTAACAAGATTATGGGTTCTGTTTGGCAATGAAAATAATTGTAGCTTCCAGAGTGAGAAATAGCTAATACAAATTTTATTTCTGTTAGATTATTCAACATCCCCTAAAAGCTGTCAGAGGCAGTTTCAAGTTAGTACTCCTTCTGCACAACATTTACTCCCAAGCATGGAGAGAACGTGCCGACGTGTGTACTGCTTAGCACCATAGCATCTTGTCATCCTTGGATTAGTTCATCTTTAAAAATTCTGAACCTTATGACTCAATAAGTTGAAGGGACTTGTTGAGAATCAGGTGATTAATAAATAGCGCTCTAGCCCTAGGGTTCTTTATGCTAGGATGGAAGTAAATCTATTTCATAAATCTATGTGCCCCAAACCAAATATGGCCTTTACCAATGAAGCACTAAAGATTGATACAAAATAAATTGAAGTTGCTACGATGTGAAAATTTTATCTTAGAGGAACAGAACTTACTTGAACATTATGGTAAACACTTCCTAAGATGCTTGTAATGCATTAGTTCAAAGCATATTTTTTACAAATAATTAGCTTTAACATCTAGATATATTCAAAATATGAGTTAATATATTCCATAATGCTTTACTCCCTACATGAGAGTGAGAATAATCTTCAAGTACTTAGCTCATTAGAATAAACTCAATATTATCTAAACAAAACTTTTTAAAAAAAAGGTTTTTAAAAAGTTTTATAAAGACTATGAAAATTGGGGCCGGGGATTTAGCTCAGTGATTCCACTGCCTGCCTCATAGGCACAAGGTCCCAAGTTCGATTCCTGGTACCAAAAAAAAAAAAAGACTAAAAAATTAACTGCCATCTTACTTCTAACATATCCTAGCATCAAAGATCTTTCTATAAATTTTTTTTGAGATGGTCTCACTATGTGTTCCAAGCTAGCCTTGAGCTCATTAAGTAGCTCATGCTGGCCTTGAACTCTTGACAATCCTCCTGCTTCAGCCTCCCTAGTGCTGGGATATACCACCATGCCCAGCTATACACTGACATTTTGTTGGCTGGAGTTCTCATAATAGCTGACCATTTAATTCCAGTGAAAATCCCAATGAGTATATGATAAGAATTAGTATTTGAGAAGTCAGAGCTAAATCTGGCTGCTATCCTATTGAAATGCCTTATAACTAAATTGTAGAAGCCATTATATAGAACAAGGTTCTTGTGATCAAGAGGCTTATTCACAGAACATTGGTTCCTTAAGGGATACAGAATTAGGAGTGTAGCTCGGGGGAAGAGCACTTGCCTAGCACTGCAAAAATAAGTAAATAAATAAAGGCACAGAAGATAATGTGAAATACCTCCAGGTAATGTGAGAAAGTACAAAAAAGAAGGAATCTGGTTTTTGTTTGCTTTTGATTACTTATTCTACATTTAGCTTATCCTGGTTCTAGAAACATTTAACTTGCATTTTACTGGGAATGCAAAGATAAGTAAGTGTTCCTACACCAAAGAAACAGTATGTGCAGTATGTGTGAAAAGGAAGAGAGTCACTAACTCCCACTTGAAACCAGAGACAAGGCTTCTTGGGGGGGGGGGCTCAGCTGGTTCTGAGAGGGTGAGCAGAGTGGGTGACCACACATGCTGTTGGGGGAGAGTTGGGATCCAGTTTTATCTGTGCAGGAAGCTTTCTGTTCATCATGTTAGCAGGAACAGGGAAATCGGAAGTAAAAGCTTTTCTTTTGGTAAAAATATTGAACTTGAGATATTGGAACAATATAAATTAGAAAAGTTGAGCAAGGCGTTAGAAATGAGGCAGAGCACACAATTGCAAATAGATTTGGGAGGCGTAAAGAGTCACCTTATTTTGTTCCCATTGCCCTGGCTCTTCTTTCTCAATCCATGTCATATCCTCTGCCTACTTTTAAAAGAATTGTTTTGTGAGTTGTCCTTTCATTTGTTTTTTTCTTACTTGATACCAGGATTGAGTAGCTATGGTAGTTTTTAGGGGTATCAACCTCAGCATGTGGATACAAAAGATTTCCTCCTCCTTTCCTTCCTCTTCAAAGCAAGCTTCTTCCTTCCTCATATGCCTAACTCAGGAAATGTCAACTTGGACAGCCAAGTCGGACCCTGGAGTTACCCTCCATTCTCCTTTTCCATACTCTTCATATCGAGTTATTTACATCTCTTTCAGTTCTCTTTAGCCCCGTTCAAAATGATTTATACAGCTTGCATATGGCAGCAATCACAGTATGGTTTATGATTATTTCAGCTAAGTCTACTCCTCACCCATTTTTCAAGATTGTCAGTTCGCTGGGAGCAGAGGCCATAGCATGTTCACGGTAGGCTCAGCCCCTAAGGATTCAGCACATAGTAGGTGATCCATTTATTGACGCAAACCCACATACCAAGAGGAGTTAAGTACAAGTGAGAAAGGAGTATTGTAAGGAAAGGTATTTGGGGTATCCACCCTGGATGACTTAGAGTCAGAAAACACTGGTCTGTGTTGTGTTGTGCGTGCATATTGGTTTGTGCGTGTGTGTTTTCCCAACAGCACTGCAGCCTAGGGATAGAACAAGGTGTGAGTCAGGATCCTAGAGTACAGTAGCCGGTAGCGGAGAGGTGGCAGTGTCTGAGATGTGCATGGAATTGAGTGTGGCCAGGAGGGAAATGGACTTGGTGAAGCCGGAGGACTTTTTCGGCCAATCAAAGACACTTCATTGCACTGGGAGTGGAGAAATGGGAAAGGCTTGTCCTTCCCGTTGATTGTGGCGAAGGAGCCAAGATCCTCAGATGCCACAGAAGCCCAGGCTTGGGTTTCATCACAGACAGTAGGAGCCTGAAATTCTCATGGATTCTCCAGCTGGATGGACCAAGAGCACACCCACGCTAGGTGTGAGAGAGAAGTGTTGGCAGACGGAGGGTAGAGGGTAGCCTCTAGTAACAGGGTGGGAAAAGCTCTGTTGCCTTTCTGAGTTAGAACTCACAGAGCAACAATAAAAGCCCAGCAGACTCCAGGCCTTCTGGCCCAGCATGGAGAAGCTAGCACATCCTTAATAAACACTCACTGTCACTGGAGCAGAAATAGCCTTGAAACACAGCCACAGACACCAGCACCTCATAAGAGTGAGAGAGGCCCAGCAGGCACAGAGCAGTGAGTCAGAGTGCTTGTGAGTCAGTAGAGCGGACGAATGCTTCAGGTGCAATGTCCCTGAGCCTAGATCTTTTATGGAAATCGCTAACATTCTGCATGAGGTAGAGGAGAATTAGGGGAAGATGCAAACGTTGCAAAATAAGATTTGGTGCCATGGAGAAAACAAAATAGTCTATTCTTGAGTCTAAGTAGAATGCTAACCACGTCTTAAGAGATTTTTAAAAAATAAGTCACACTGGTTTTAAATGGAATAAGAGTATAATAACCCGGATTGAGGTGTATACCAAGCAAGCCGCTGCTGGGAGAGTCAGCCAGATCTCGATGTCCCGCTAGGTTGCCACTCCTTCCTCTGAGTAATGCCCGATACCTTGCAGCTGAAGGCCCCTACATCACCCCGAGGGTGGTGTGTTACTCCATTTTGCATTACTTACATATTAGCCTAATGCTGCACATGTACCATGCAGGCTGTACCTCAGAGCTTTTGTGCTTGCTGTTCTAGAAGGTTCTGCTGTAAAAGTGAGGAAAAAGTCTCCTTCCTCCTCAAATGTTAGCTACTCAGTGAGGCCCTTCCCTGACCCATGACATTAAAACTGTCATTGACTTGATGCCCAGTGTTCCTCATCCCCCTGACCTGTTTTACGTTCTTTCTTGATATATCATATTCTCAGAGTCTGTATTCTCTTACTATCATGTCACAATTTTCTTTTTTTTGTTGTTGTTAAATTCTTTTATTGGTACATTGTAGGTATACAACACAATTACATTTCTCACTGGGAATTGTACCTTTACATAATGCATCTTGGTTCTTATTTCTCCCCATTCCTAGCCCTCCCTTCAC
>NW_004624770.1:1379812-1391222 GCF_000247695.1 Heterocephalus glaber
TCCTGGGTAGGAAGAACCAATATAGTGAAAATGGCCATACTTCCAAAACTACTATATAGATTCTATGCAATGCTGATTGAAATTCCAAAAATATATTTCACATAACTAGAGAAAACAATCCAAAAATTCATGTAGAACTGGAAGAGACCCAGAATAGCAAAAGCAATTCTAGGCAACAAAGACAAGGTACAGAGTATCACAATTCCCAACTTGAAACTATACTACAAAGCTACTGTGATAAAAGCAGCATTGTACTGGCAAAGAAACAGACCTGAGGATCAGTGAAATAGATTAGAAGATCCAGAAACAACTTCAGACATACTCAGCCAACTCATCTTTGACAGAGGAGCCAACCATCCTCACTGGAAGAAAGATAGCCTCTTTAATAAGTGGTGTTGGAAAAACTGGATTTCAACCTGCCAAAGATTAAAACTAGACCCGTATTTATCACCATGCACTAAGCTAAGATCACAGTGGATTGAAGATCTAAATATTAAAACAGAAACACTAAACTTGATGGAAGATAAATTAGGTAGAACTCTTGAAGACATTAGCATAGGAAAAGACTTTATGAATAAAACCTCAGTAGCACAGGAACTAGCACAAAGAATCAACAACTGGGATCTCATCTTATTAAAAAGCTTCTGGAGTGCAAGAGAAACCACCAACAGAGCTAAGAGACAACCAATAATATGGGAAAAAAATTTTAGCAGCTGTACCTCAGACGAAAGACTACTATCTAGAATGTACAAAGAACTTAAAAAAATAAGACCTCCCAAATTTAAAGAACCAATTCAAAAATGGGGATCTGAAATGAACAGACATTTCTCAGACAAAGAAGTAAAAGCAGCAAATAAACATATGAAAAAATGTTTAATATCACTGGTCATTGGAGAGATTCAGATGAAAACAACACTGAGATTCCATCTCACCCCAGAAAGAATGACTGCTATCAAGAAATCAACCAATTACAAATGTTGGCGGGGTTGTGGGGAGAAAGAAACCCTTCTCCATTGTTGGTGGGGGTGCAGACTGGTGCAACCACTGTGGAAATCAGTATGGAGATACCCCAAAGAACTAGTAGTAGAGGTCCCATTTGACTGAGCTATTCCCCTGCTGGGTATCGTCCCAAAAGAACTAAAAGAATCATACCACAGTGATATATGTGCAACCATGTTTATAGCAGCATAGTTTGTAATAGCTAAAGCTTGGAAACAGCCCAAGTGCCCATTAACTGGAAACTGGATAAAGAAGATGTGTCTTTTTTTGTAAAATACAGTACTACTCAGCCATAAAGAATGAGAAACTAGAGACATTTATAGCTAAATGGATGAATGTTGAGGCCATACTCTTATGTGAAATAAATAGGACACGTGTAAATACCGAATAATTTCTCTCGTGTGAGAAACTGAAAGTGTAAACAATGATTAAAATGAATAATTGATAATGGGAAATAGGAAGAATAGGTCCAGAGGGGTAGGCGAAGTGGGAGGGGTAGGGGAAAGGAAAGAAGGGAAAGGAAAAAATATGAGAAAAGGAAGAAATAGAAACAAAGTCTTTGTAAACAGGGAGGGGTGGAGGGGGTGAAGGGAGGACAGGAAATGGGGGAAAAAACAAGAACCGAGATACATCATGTACAGGTACAAGTACCCAATGATAAATGTAAATGTGTTGTGTACCTAGAATGTACCAATAAAAGAATCTAAGAAAAAAAAAAGCGATGGAGTGTTGATTTTACACTGTGTGTGTGGTATAGCACTATGGATTAATCCCAGGGTCTCACAATACTAGGCAAGCATCTACCACTCTACCCACCCCCGGGTGACCTTGAACTTGCAGTCCTCCTGCCTCAGCTTCCTGAGTAGCTGGGGTTACAGACACAGGCAGCTGTGCCCTACTGATTACACATTTTCAACTAATCAACAGCTTGGGGATGTTTGCCCTCAGCAAGAATCAAGTCTAATGAAATTAGGCCTCTGCATTATATCTTATGTAAATAAAGTTAGGTAGAAAAATCTAAGGTGATTTTTTAAAATTAGTAAAACCAGAGAGCAGATTCCTTGGATGCCAAAACTTTGCCTCCATGACACACACTGAGCAGTAGTGTCTGGTCCATAGATTTTAATAGTGGAAAGATACTACTTCAGCTGTACGAAGCTATGAGGTTACCTGAGACAGTGTGTGTGTGTGTGTGAGTGTGTGTGTGTAAATGTGTGTGTAAACCTGTGTTTTGTCTTGGGGGTGGACCATTTTATGGTTTAGACCTAAAATGTCCCCCAAATGTTCAGAGTGGGCCAGGTTGGAAGGGGTGGGTCAATAGGTTTATGACTTGGAAGGACATACTACTGTCAAACCTGGCTTCTCCCTTCCTCTCTGCTTCCTGGCTTCCATGGATTGAGCAGCTTTCCTCCACTCTGCCCTGCCACCGTGCTGTTTCTGATTGGAGCCAGCTGACCATGGACTGAAACTGAGCCAAAAGGAACCTGTCCTCCTTTAACTTGTGGGCGTCAAGTATTTGGTCCCAGCGAAGGGAAAGTGACTAGGATAGACCATCTCAGTCTTATTTCAGTTCTAGTCACTTGGACATAGGAAGATACAACTGAAGTTAATCTCAAATTTTGTGTCTCAGTGTTCATTTTAGGTTTAGTAACAGTGTCTCTTCAGAGGAGTGAAACCATGTCATTATGCCATTTACATAAATATAAGATTACTTGATTCTTTTCTGCTTTATAATTAAGAAAGTTCATTGCAGTTCTCTTTGATTCTGAAAGAATATGAATACTTCTGTCCTCTATGGAAATGATATACATAGTCATTCGCTATCAGTGTTTTTTTTGAAGTTATCATTATCCGTTGCTCTGTGTTGTCACCAAAATTCACTGTTTGCTAAGTGAATAATGATGAATTTAGCACATAGAAACCATCAGAAGTGTTCCAAGGCATAAAACTGAAAATATTATGGTGCCACATACTTTGTTGGAATAAAAGTAGAAATGGAGATGACTTCAAGGGGTAAGAAAGTTGTAGTTATTAAAATATATCCTTTTCCACAAATCATGGAAACACTGTTGGAAGGACCCATTTATGCTCATAATTTTTACACCTAGATTTATTTCATAGTATGTCTTCTAAATAGTGTCCTACTAACTTGCAAATAATTCTTGAAAGTTTACTGGAAAAGATTGTGTGACTTCCAGGTAGCTTATTTCAGTGCTTATAACTTCTTTCGTAATAGAAACTGAAATTTAAGTTCAGCTTAAATGCTTGTTTCTGCAATTTAAATTCTTGTCTTTAGTATTAGCATTGCCTACCTATCTCCATTATCATATTTTGTCTCTCTCTTCTCATATATTTATATAAAAAATATTTATATATGTATATGCTAATAGCACCCTGCTTCTTTAATCTTTAGAATTAATATCTAGATTTGTAACTCTTTTTAGAATTTTCATTGTTTTCTTCATATTGGCTCTAATTTTTCATGTGCTTTGACCTGAAAGTGAACAGATTATTCTGAGCGAATAATGGTTACTATTGCTGGACCACTATAGATATACTTTTATATTTGTGTCACTGTATTATGTAACTGGAGGAGGTTACTTCTCTTTTCTGCGTCTTTCTTTTGTGACCATACTCTGTCTTTTTTTCCAGTACCAGGAATCGAACTCAGGACCTTCCACTTGTGCGTGGGTGCCTCTCATCTTCCTGTTATGGTAACTACATCAATTTACACTTTGTTTTTAGACATGATTCTCTTTAGTTTTAACCAAATCAGTATTGTGTCTAGACTTTCTGTTTTTACATTTGTAAAAAATATCAATGTATAAGAGAAAAATAAAGACACCAACCGGAAAATAGCTGATATCTTGGCCATGGAAGAAATCTCAGCCCATTCTGGACCCGGCAAAGCAGGACTCTCAGTATTCATTGAGGAAAACTTGTGGATTCTGGCACCTGGAATTTAAATGATGGTTTGTGTTCTTTTCTCATCAGTTCCTCCCTTCCATAAAATCATCTCAGACTGTGTTACTGAACAAGTGTTAAACCTTATCATCTCCGAAGCAGAATTCTTCTCTGTAGACCAGAAAGCACTGAACTGGCAAGAGCAAGAAGGATCCTGAACTTTTACTGTTTCTTCACGCTAGTCAGTTAATGTGGTCCCTTTCCGCTCTTACCTGATCTTTGAGGTCTTCAGATTAAGATAAACCCATTTTGCCATTTTTATTCCTTGAACCTCCTATGGCAAGGAGTTTGTTAATGTTATTGAAATTTAACTAAATTTAACTATATGACTTTCACTGTTTGGAATTGACCGGGAACACTATGTTATCCACCATTCTCCACTCAATATTCACTTTAATCCAGGTTTTTCTCCCCATATCCTGACCTCACTGTACAGATTTAAGGAGGAGGAAGGTAGACATAAGCGAGTTCTGGGGGATTCATTCTGTGGCATCCCTTAGAGGGGGACATAAAGGTAGAGGTGGATATTGAGAGACCAGTCCACCACTGGGGCAAGGGACTTTCACCAGGCCGGGCTACAGTTTCCCATCAGAGTAGACTGGAAACATTACCTTCTCTTTACTCCAACTCTGCTCTTTGAGTTTTCATAGAATGTCCCAACTTTTGCTTGGGAGCCTATTCCTACATATCAAATAAACAAGAAATGACACAAAGCAACCAGGTAGTAAAGGCTTTCTGCCCTGACCTCATCCAGCCCCTCATGCACCCAAAGTGATACTGAACCCCCAGATATTTCCCTCCTGACTGGGAAGATGCAGAGAAGGTTCCAGCTAGAAAAAAAGAAACATTGTAAGTACTGTTAAAATTCATATGCAAATATTTTATACCATGTTTACTAATACCTATTCATTATAGAGAGTTCAGCTTTATGAAATATTCAGGGACGTACTCATGCATTTATTGCTAAAGAGTTTTATTATGACAGTGTTACATTGTTTATGTTTAATATATGTATTTTAAAATAAAGCCAAAGAATGGTTAAATTTTTTTTCTGTTCCAAACAACCTTTATTTTTGATGAAAAAAATGCAGACACATTTTACATAGAAAATTAATTTTTAGGTCACCTTAAACACCATTTTTTTAAAAAAATTAAAAACATATTTAATTGCAGTTTTTCTCTAATATAACCTTTACTATTATGACCTGGCTTCCCCAGCCCTTTAATAACATAGCTAAATTCTTGTTTCATAAATTGGTTTTAAGAAGCAAAGCTAAAATGCTTTGAGGATCCTAAATATACCTTTGAATTTTAAATAAAGGCTATTATGATTATTAACTTAACCCTCATGCATAAACAGAGGTGCAAATCAACGTGTGTGTGCTTTAGACCCCAGATCGGGCTGTCTACTGAGAAACAGGAAACAGGATTGGCATCAACAGTCACTCAGTAGCCTGCTCCAGGGGTCTGGCTCCTCTCACCCTGAGAGGGGCACATGGAAAGCCTTGAGGCACCCTTGTCAGGAGGCTCGGGCCACCAGTGCTTTCAGGGCTGGCCTTCCGGGCATCATGGTGCCAGGGAGAGCCACGCACCAGGAAAGCCATATTTAGGCAGTTGCTTCCTTCTGGGCATCCTCAGACTTGTACCTTTCTAGGTTAAAGACATAAACACTCGATTAGTTTGCAATCTATCTAGAAAAATGTATTTCAGTTTTTATTATGGCAAAAAAAGAAACCCAAGGAAATTTAAAACTTTGTATTTGATATACCATTAGAAATAATGGAACTGAACAATGACTTAGTAAAGACTCAGCTAAGACAATAATGTCAGGGAGCAGTGAGGTAGGGCATTCTCTGTGGGCTAAAGGGCGAACATCTTGAATGACCAGAAATGACTTGAAGAGCTGCATTGCCATTAGGGTAACCTGCACAAAATAAACTCTAAACTTTCACTAACCTAACATTCTTACATTCAAGCATTGAATTGCTATTGCAGTTTAATTTAGAATCAAAGGCTGAGAAAACAGTTTAATAATCACATTTTGGTATCCCTTTTTGACTTAAAAATTACTTTCCAACTATTTTCCTGAAATGCTGCTTGTAATACATATTTACAGATTTCACCATGTGCTATTCTAGTCTATAGTTGCTTTTGCTTATAAGAAAAGCTATATTTTGTCCCACAAAGTCTATAGATATTAATAAACCTTACTGCCTGGCATATGTAATTTATGCTTACCCACTAACACTTAAAAAGTACTGAGCTACTTTTACAAACACTAACACAGGATTTGCTACTGAGACATACAGAGTGGAGCTTCAGTGTATTTTCATTGGATAGATCCTTTTGAGGATTAAAAATGCACAAAATATTATTTACAGCATAATACATTTTCATAAATGGCCTATGATTATTTCTATTTCAAAATTGTCTTCTTCTGAGCATAAATGGGATACAGACATAGCAAGTTTGATACACAAGCCCATGGCCCTTAGCTTGAGAAAGGATGTACCAGGGTCAAGAAGATGGGAAAACACAACTTTTCCCCAAGCAGTTTAAAATGCATTAGCAAATATTTTGTGATTCTGAAGTAATTATTAATGATATTCTTGTATCATTATTAAAGACACAAGAAAAAGTGGTGGAGACAAGAACTAGAATTTTTGACTCCAAGTGCTTCATCCACTAAACCACATTGCATCTTAAAGTGATAAGAACTTTCCTTTGGCACTAAAAGCACAGAAGTTTAAAAATGTTTAGAAAAATTTCCCACACAATACAATTTTTAAAAAAGATTTTTTTTTAAAAAAGGTAAAAGTTTACTGTAATTTGAAAAATATTAGAGAATTAAGAGTGAGAACATATCCACGTTTGTTGTATGAACCAGAATATTTAATCTGTGATCATGGTTAATTTATGAGAGTATATAATAAATGTCATAATAGGCCAAAACAGTGAGCTTTGCTATGTTATTTTAAATAATTTTGTCCAAATTATTGGCCAGAATGTTATTTTTGTTCATTCTGGTCACTGACGGGAACAAGTATCTTCAGTACAAAGCATATTGCATGACCCTTGTGGGTCTGTGGAACTGGGGATATTGGAAAGGGGACAAATCACCCTTTCTGTCATTGTTACATTTCGTGTGAGAAGTGGATCAAAGACTGCAGTGGTAGGTTGCATAAAGGAACTTGAAGCTGAGTAAGACTCTGTTACCAAATAGTTACTATGCTGCAGAGGGTCGGGTATGGGAATGGCTGGCTGGAGCGACCCATAGGTAGACAAAGCATGAGGTTCTTGACTGCCAGACAAAGTCTGGTACCTCTCAAGTCCTGACTGCTGGACTTCTATGAGTCGACTACAGGAGTCCACTCCAAGGGATTGACCACAAGGCTCAATCCCTTGAGGCTGATCACAAGGTTGACCCTTGTGGTCAATCCTTTGGAGTCTACCACAAGATTGACTCTTGTGGTCAATCCCAGGACCACTGTATTGAGGGGGTGAATGAGCTTGTTTGGCTTCCTCATCAATACCAAGGGTTATCTCTGCAAGTTTTTTAAACTTGGGGCCAAGTGAGTCCAAGAAGCTGTCATCCAGGTCATCAACAATAAAACTACAGCAATCCAGGGATCCCACGGGAGAATCAGGAGCATCATCTGTGCCTTCGTTATCATAGATCAGCAAGCAGTCATTTGCTTCTTGGATACCCTCTTCCTCTGCACAGACAAATGCTTTCTAAAGATGGAGAGAAAATAGAAAAGAGCAAATTTTTTAAAAAGATTACTGGGCCGGGGATTTAGCTCAGTGGTTTCACCGTCTGCTGTGCAAGTGCAAGGACCTGAGTTCGATCCCTGGTACCAAAAAAAAAAAAGATTACTGAGCAATTTAATACTGATAATAGCATTCATTTCATTATGAATGGCCAAATTAGGTAATCCACAGAAGTAAAGAAATACTCTTTATACGAACAATCTAAGAAGAAATCTTGTTCTAAAAATTATCTGTGATCTGGACAATAGTGTGGTTGACATTCCATCAAAATTGAGAGTGGCCTGGGTCTCTTGATTTTGCATGGATTTAGGTCCACACAGCAAATGTGAATGATGCCTGGACTAACTGTGAGGTTCTCTGTGTATACTTGTGTTAATATGTTTTTGTGTTGGGGGATCAGAGTGGGGAAGGTCTCCCACTGTGCAGGGTCTGAAACAGCACTCTCTCTGTTTAGGGGCTCTGTGTAGATTCTACATTCCTTGTGGGACCCTGACCCATAATTAGGTCTCACACTGCACCTTGGAATATCCCGAGTCTTCAAGCCAGATAAGCACCTTCATGCCAATCTTGACTGAACTATAGTTTCAGCCTTGAAATTCTCAGACACTAACTCAACTGAAGCAGGAGATTAGGCCATGGAAGACTGGCTGGAGAAGTAGGTGTGACCTGTTATTTACAAAATCCCAGGACACATGTGCAGAACAGTCCCCAAAGCCTGTGTGTGGACTTCTCAGGAGAACTCAAGCAGGTTTTTGACAGGATGGCCTAGACCTGATGTCAGCTTGAGGAGGGGAAATCTAAAAGATGGTGGACATTGAGCTTTTGCTGCTGTGTTCTTTCAGGGTGGCCTGCTCTCGTCCTTATAGTGTACTTATTTTCCTACTTTTACTTGGCCCAAATTGCTCTTCAGAGCCTGTTTTTTTCTACCTTTAATAAATGTAAAACTTTGGGGTTGTCTTGACCAATTCTTTGTTCAGGACCAAAAGAATCTAGAAACCACTGTCATGCCTGACATAAGTGAGCCCTTCACAAACAAACAGGACAAAACAAACAGGCTGCTTTCAGCAAACAACAGGCTATTTCTCAGTAAACAAAAGATAATCTTCCCGGCGCTGAAAAGTCCAGTGATTGTTTACACACCTGTGCTGACTGTCTTTGGACTCAATCATAAACATTTCACCCCAGATTCCTTAGCCCCTTCAATACAAATATAGGCCTAATTCCTTTCCCAGATAGCTGTTAATGTCTCCGTCTCAATATTAGCCCATCCACCCACGGATGAAAGCTCTCCCAGCTAGCTGCTGCTATTTCTCCCTCTTAATGTCACCCCATCCACACACAGATGTAATAAACTCAGCTTTTAACAGCTAGCTGCTAGAATCTATCCTCCATTTTAGACTATTCACTGGAATAAGCTTTTCTTTTCCTCGCAAAAGCCTGTCTGTCTCCAGCAAGTGGTTCCATGTTTATAACAACCACCTCTAGAAGGAGACTCCAGCACACCAAAACCTGCTAACAACCCTAGGCGAGGCCCTTCTGAATATTCATCTTATTTCACTTATCTTTGGTCACCAAATCAGAGGGAAACAACCTGCCTCCCAAAGTCTTCTCTGATCTGATACCTTTGTCCCTTTTCTGATCTGTTTCCTGAAATTTCATTCCACTCATCACTGGTCCATTCCATCCCCCCTTTTCCCTTTATTTTTGGGTCATTTATTTAGTGATTCTTGTTTTTTTTTTTTATGGACTCCCTTGAAAATGCAAAGAATATCTCTTAGGAAAATACATGCACATGGGTTTTGACATGCTTTATGGTGTAGGAAATACAAAATAATTGCTTTGTATTCTTAAAAAGGCCGCTGCTGATTTCAAAATACAAAAGATTTTGCCTTCAGTTATTTTCCTAGTTGGAAGAATGAAGGGCCAGCCACCTGCTGTATTTTCTTCCTTTGGGGCTAATTCCCCATTCAGTTTGAACAGTGACCCAAATTTGACAGCCACCTGAAGTTATCTCTATTATTTTGGCAAAAGGAAACCTGTTTTTTGTCCCATATATTTTAATACGCTGTGAAAAATGAACTACAAAACTGAAGTTTGTAATCAAATAAAAAGATCTCTAATGTAAATAAGATAACAAACCCACAAAGATTGCCATTCACTCACCTGGGAAAAGTAGGAATCTAGGAAATTCATGTTTATGGCCCCCTCTGCATAGTCCTTCAGGGTTCCCCTGGTGGAATGTCTTGTTCTCATAGTTTCAAGTCCCAGATGCCCCAGGGGACAGGGGCCTAGTGCAGCTGCTGCTCCAAATCCCGGCACAGCTCCAGACCCTGTAGCTGCTCCCACCTTGGTGGTCAGTTCCATTCCAGAAACACCTTCCACCACTGTCCCTCCGGTATATGTATTTGTACAAACTTCTGAAAATAGGGGAGAAAATTCTCTAACATCTCATGCTGTGGTTTATTGTAAACGCCCCCCCACCCCGCCATCTTTGATGTCCATAAGCAGTTGCCATGTAAAGCAAGCATGTGGGAAAAAAATATAATTATGTGATTAGAGGTGACATTGTGTTATAGGAGAGTAACAGAGGAGGTGACTAAAGTTCTGAAAACAGACTAATTAAAAAGGTGTACAGAGGAAATTAATTTTCAGTGACAAGAGCCAGAAATAGAAAAGTGAAAACAGAACGTTCAGTACACATCCATGTAAAGCTTCTAAGGCAGGGCTTGTTTGTTTTCATGAGAAAATAAATTATAATTAAGCATTTTGGCTTCAGTATAGAAACTAGAAGAAGCCAGAAATGGTGGAGCATGCCTGTAATCCCAGTACTGGGAGGACTGAGGCAGGCACATTGCTGTGAGTTCAAGATCAGCCTGGAATACATAGCGAGACCCTGTCTAAAAAGAAAAAAAAAAGCCAGAGGAAACCTACAGAATACAATTGTGCAATTAGTAGATGCTAATTTGGTGTCTTGATGCATAAAGAAAATTAATGAATTGTGACTATTCTACCAGTTATCTTTACATGATGCTTTCATGAACTATTTTTCCAGACAATTCTGAATATAGTTTTTGCTATGTAATTATAATAGGAGAAGCAAGTGATGATAAGAGAAGCTGATAAAGGCATCTACACATTTGTAGAAAGCTTGGGTGATTTTGAAGGTTGCCCACTTGAAAGTCCATTGATTAGCATCAAATTAGGAAAATATTTTACTTTTAGGCCTCAAGTGTTATTGTTCCTCTAGTTTAGCTGTGGCCCTGGGATAATTTGAATAAAGCAATCACTTGGTAAAACCAAAGAAATAAACAAATTCACTTACAACAATATAAGTGATCATGTCCTATTATGATTATATATGAGAATTAGTAAGTGCCCCTATTAACAATAGGCAGAACTGGGTGGTTGATGCATAGGTGTCTTACATTTTCCTTTTATTTTCTATACATGTAAAATATTTCTTAATTAAAAAACTAGTAATTACTGGGTATGGTGGTGCATGCCTGTAATCCCAGCACTTGGGAGGCTGAGGCAGAAGGATTGACTTGAGTTTGAGGCCACCCTGGGCTACGAAGTGAGTTCAAGGCCTACCTGAACTGCATAGAGAGACCCTGTCTCAAAAAAAAATTAGTAATTAACTGCCCGAAAGCTATACTTCTATTTTTTTTTTTTTTTT
>NW_004624770.1:1391322-1427769 GCF_000247695.1 Heterocephalus glaber
TTTTTTTTTTTTTTGTACTGGGGATTGAACTCAGGACCTTCCACTTGCCAGGCATGCGGCAGCACCACTGATCTAAATCCCCAGCCCCTGAAAGCTATACTTCTGTTTATTAAAGTTTAGAAAAAGTATAACAAATCTTTAGCTATTTAAATGATGGCACCAGTGAATAAATTGACATATCAAGGCCAAATCTACATCATGCAACTGACATACACAAATATTAAACTTTGTGTTTAATATTTAATATTTAAAGCTTTCCCCATATTTCAGTATTAACAGCTCAAATATGCAAATTAGTAAGAAAATAATAATTTTGAAGAGTTTTAAAAAATATTTCTGTTGTAACCCATTATTGCTTTCTAAAATAAATTCGATGTTCACTCACCAGAATTCTCCACAATATCTACTCCATTAGTTGTTATAGGTGGCACACAAATATTTGTGATTTCCTGCAAATCATATTAAAAAAATAAAAGCACTTAAAAGTGAACCAGATTTCAGAGTGATGCAGATGAACTGTGGCCCATTTGCAAGTGATAACATTACAGTAAGTCCAGATTCTTGCGAGAGTCTCTGTTCGCAGGACTTGAAATAGGAAGAGTTAAAACCTTAAAAGCTACATCCACTTCAGCACTGCAGCACTGATATTCAACTAAAGGTCAGTAAGTCTTCTTTTAAAATCCCTTTACCCCTTCTCTTTTTTAGTATATGTGCTGCCAAAGTGAGCACTACCCCTTCTCTTGTCTCAGTGTACACATGATCTTAGCCAAAAGGCCGAGAAGTGATCTTGTCTCAATGTAAATACAATTTTTTCTGTATATGATTGCAATAATCTTTCACAAACTGAATCCTCACCTTGTCCTCAGGTTGAGCTCCTTCAATTCCCCACTGATGAATTGTTCCTTCTGAACCATCAGGAACTGGAATAAAACCACCTGCCACTCCCCCAGTGGGACCCCTTTGACAGTCACAGGTTAGCAGTAGGAGAGGGACCACTAGCAGAAAAACAAGGCAAAATATCACATTTTTATCATCTGGAAGCTATCTGATATGACAAAGGTCAGAGACATTACAATGAATACTTAAAACACTTGAAAATTCCTAGTATAAAGTAAAATTAATTTCTACATAAAACATTGAGTGTGCTATAATCACTCTTTGTTCAGTTAACTCATTCATTATTTGGAGGGATAAATTATGTCTTCATAGACTATCATAGTATCAATAACTGAAGTAACTTAGGTAAAGAACAGTAGTGAACACTATGAAGATTTGCTAGTATTGTTAGGGTGAGCAACATTAGTTATGTAAATCAGGTGAGTCCTGTATGTAGTATGAAAAAGATTAGACCAAGTGCACAAAACAGATTTGACATAATGAATGGAGAATCTCGAAATTTAATCTAATGCTCATGTAAATGACACTTTATTGCCATGTTCAATTCTGTAATTTTATTAAATGTGTGGGAAAGATTATTTGGAAGGGTGATGAATGCAAACCTGGGTGGTCAGTATTTTTAGACAGGTAAATTTTCAGAAATCCTATCATTATATGTGCAAAGTATATAGGTATTTGATATATATCTATATCTATATCTGATGTATATCAGAAAGTTTTTCAAAGTGTTGAGTGTATTTTTAGTCTAAAATACATTTTGTGTTGTTCACAAAATTCAAAACATGGCATTCTGCAAATGATAGGATCACATGAAGGAAATATTATTGTGGAATCACAAGATATTTCCTCTGACTGCCATTTGGAGTCATATTCCCATGTGTGCAGTGGTCTACAAGACAATCATATAATTCACAATTAAACATTTCAAAATCAAACTCATTACTGCCACATTATATATCAGTGCCTCGGCAGACAGCGGAACCACTGAGCTAAATCCCTGGCCCCATTGCTTCACTGACTCTTAAACATGACTCCTGGCTGTAATCTGGGTTTATTATCCAATCTTCCCACTTGTAACTCTCTTAGTCTAATCAAGCTCCTATAACAAAAAATACCTTTATGTGGGTAATTTTTTTTTTTTGTCCTGGGGATCGAACTTGGGACCTTACGCTTTTGAGGCAGGCTGCAGAACCACTGAGCTAAATCCCCGGCCCAATATGGATAATTTATACATAATAGAAATGTATAGCTTACAGCTCTAGAAATCAAAATGCCATCATATTTGTTGTCTGCTTATGTGAGGGCCATTCCTCATACATGGCATCTTTTATGTGCTCTCATATTGGCAAAAGGGCGGGGGCTGAGACACCTCAAACATCTTTATAAGGGCACTTCTTATTCACAGTGTGTGCCTCAGGAACAAATCACCTCCCAAGAGTGCTTCTCTTTGATAACACTGTAGTTGCAACTAGGTTTCATTATGTGGCTGGGGGCCCATGTTCAGATCATAGCACATAGTCCCCAATCTTGTTGAAGTGCTATGGTAATGTTCTACACACTTACTTTTTCCTTTCTAGTCTCATGGTGTAGCTCTAAAAGGGTCTCTACCATCTCTCCTTAAGTATTACAATAACCTCCCAAGTGTGCTTCCTTTAGTAGTTTACAGCCCATGCTGCCGCCAGATTATCTCTCTGAAATACATTTTTTTTATATTCACAGATCATGCTAGTGTTTTATTCAAATACCTGTATCAATTCTTTTTCACAGCTTAAAATACAGACACTATGACATGTGTGTGTAAGCCCTCTCTAACTAGTTCCAGAGAGAGAAATACGGCATGTGTGTGGGAAGCCACTAGCTGTAGCTATAACAATTTATTTCTCTTTTTAAAAAAAGCAAACTGAGCAAATATGGGAAAACATTAATATTTGTTAAGTCTGAGGGATGGTTATGCATATGCTTATAAGTAATTTGCTGTACTTTTTGATGGTTTTAAAATATTACATAAATTTAAAAGAAATTTAAAGGAGTTGTAATAGAATATATCATTATGAAAATTTGTTTTAACCTTAAAAGTCTATGTTTCTATAATATGGGGAAGTAATTGTAAATTTGTCAAGGATTTTTGTTTATATAAGAATTTGTCTCTAAGTTTTTTAAAAAGAGGCCTGTTATATTTAATATACTATTTAATGCATAGGATTTTTATTCAAGTGTAATTTTCCAGAAACCTGTCTGTTGAATAAAATAAATTTCTTGAAAAATGGTACATGTGTGTAGTTTACCTAAGTGTGTTCAGTAAGACATTTTATTAAGTGTAAAATCTTAAAGGGAATGTGTGTTCAGGTGGTAGGCTCTTTTTTGAGGAAACGCTAGAGTAGAAAATAATTTCTAGGAGACTATGGTCTATCAAGCTAAAAGCCTACGATATCCTATCTTATTTTCTCTGAGTTTATTTGACCATGGCTCTCTTTCTTTTAGACTCTCATGAGACTGAAATATGGAGAAAACACCTGAGTACCACACATGGACTGAGAATGTGGCTCTGTGGTAGAACACTTGCCTAGCAGGCTTGATCCCTAGCATTGAAAAATTAAAATGAAGTGTCACACTAGAGGATAAAGCCATTGTTTTGACCATGAACATTACTGGTAGTATGTGAAGCACCTTCATGATTTCTTTTTCTCCCTCTTGATTCTCATGTGCTGTTCTAAATATCTGCATATATGGCTTTGCTATATTCATATATATTATTAGCAAGTGATAAGTCCAACATTTCAGATTCTTTCTGAAAGATGCCATTGCCCCCCAGCTTTGCCTACAGAATGACCAGAGAGTGGCTCTTCCCACATTTCACAGATGAGCATGGGCAGTGTAAAGGCCATTGTGAATGATGCCATGCCGTGGACAGAGGTGACAGGTTGGCATACTCACACAGCAGCAGCAAAAGCCCGAGAAGGAGCAAACCGATGGCGTCGGGCCCCAGCCTGGACAGCTGCCTCTGGGGCTGGATATGAGGGTCAGTGTTTGAACTTCTACAGGAGCCCCTGTCGTTACACTGACAGACCGTCAGGGTCAAGGTCTCCGAGGACTCGCAATTCCGGTCCTTGTTGCCTGTAACCGTGAGGGGGACTCTGTACACTCCAGGAGATATCTGCTGCTGGGCTCTTACCAGTGCCGAGGTAGCTGCAGGGAAGAATCATGCAAATCAACACAAGGACAAGGAGTCTTTGGCCCTAAAGCTAATTAATTTTGATAACAAAGCTCTGTCACAAACAGCAGGGCTGATATGGGCTGAGCAGTGAAGAGGACTGGAAGAGGTTCTCTTGGGTCAATCTGTCTGCACCCTCCTTCTTGTCCCCTGTGACACAGAGAAGCCCAGCATTCTTTGTCCAGAAGTCTCAAGTCTCACCAAGAGGATGGCAGGTGGATATCATGGAAATACAGGACCTCCTGTCCCAGACTTTACCTCTCTCCTGAGTGACTGCCCCAACTTTCAGATGCACATGTCCCCCTGAGTGTACGCCTTCCCCTGAACTCCATGCTCTGGGTCTGACTTCACAAGACTGAGTTCCAACTATGGCTGCTGCTACCTTGACAGCTCCTCTTGGTTCTCTTTCCATGAGCTGAAGGCCCGTTGGGTGCGATTCCCAGTGGTGTGGCCTGCTGCCCTTCCAACTCCTCCGCGTCAGTTATTCCTTCTTCTCCATTGCTATGTCGCCCCTTTCTAAGTTGGATCCAGCACAGTATTGTGTTGTTTGAATCATTCATGACCCCCTCATGCCTCTTGACACTGCCCAGTCCAACCTCTGTGATCTTGCCCAGCCTCACTGGGGTGGATTCCATGCTGGCCCTCTCTATTTAGCATCCTCTTCAATGGCCGTGTGTCTGGTAAATTCCTTTGGAAACAAACACTACATGTACAGCATGGAGCTCGATCCTTAACCAGGATCAGAAAGGACCAAGAACAGGAGGCCCAAGGGGACAAAATCTCTTTGGAGACTCTGACAATGGCTGATAACTATGATTGGAGGGCTCCATGGAGCACATCCATGAGAGGAAGCAAGACAGGTGCGGGAAAGAGGTAGGGGAAA
Organism: Heterocephalus glaber; assembly: GCF_000247695.1. Next base: position 1,396,314 of record NW_004624770.1, read on the forward strand.
TGAATGAGTTTTCAAAGGATTTGAAGTAGCCCAATGGTCACTATAAAATCCAGGAAGGGAGAAGACTTACTAAGTCCTACGTCATTTCTCTGAGACTTCTAGAAACCATAGAAGATGTAAAATGAGCATGATAACAGCTAGGGGAAAAGGATTAGATTTCTTGCATTGGCTAAGGGTTTAGAAATTGCAATCCACAATGCTGTTAAGGACAGACAGGTGTCCCCATCTATGACCCCCGCTTAGCCCTACTTCTCCAAGGCTTAGTGTCTGCTCACAGTCTGTCCTGCAAGGAAAACGTTATGTACCTAGAAATCTAGACAGCTCTCTGATAAAACAGTGCCTCATTCTAATCTTTTTTTCTATTGGGGAGGTAGAAATAAACATACTAAAAATACAAAATTATTGAATGAAAGCCAGAAAATATTATGTGGTACCAACATTGTATCTTGTCATTCCTTTTCTGAAGAGAAGAGGAATTCACAAGGCTAGGATTGCATTTTTATTGCAAAGAATTTTTTCAATTATTCTTGGAAAGGACTCGCCCTCAAATGAGTTCTTATTCTTCTGGAAATATAAAGAAGCGGCATCTTTCATGTATGGAAGCAACTTCTGTTTTACTCACCATTGAGAGTTGTGATTCTCCACACAACTGGCAACTTTAGAGGTTGCTCCTCCACTGAAAATGTGTAGGAACCCATGTATCTGTCTCTTTCCAGGGCTCTTGCTGACACAACCACGGAAGGTGACGAACTACAGATTTCACCTTTTTCCAGGACAACTGGTGGACAATTGTCATTAAATCCAGGTACTTCAACATGTACGGTGCCAGTGGCAGTTTTACCCGTGTTTTCTGTAAGAATAATATTTTAGAGTTCAAAAAGTATAAAGCCTAAGAACAACAAAAAGAATCTTTAAAATTTCTCTTTCTTGCAGCCATGTTAGTGTGTCTTTTCAATATAAATTTTTTGACTAGCACTATTTCTTAATTTAATATGCTTGAAATCAAGACTTATAAGGTGATAAATTCACTGGTTATAAATGAAATCAACACAAACCCATATGGCTTTTTAAACAGTATTGATTTCATTTTTAAACAGTATGTAAATTTTTTTTGTTTGTTTCTAAAGTTTGAGTAAAAGTTTTGGGGATAAACAAATTTTAAATTTATTTTTATCACCTAACATATAAAAGTTTGGGAAAATTTTAAAATGTTGCAACCAGAAACAATAAAATAAAAATCTCTGGTTGGTGATGAATCATTTCTTTTTTACCTTAAGGGCTTTCTGTATTTTTCCCAAATGGTAATATTTTTGGTTTATAGTTTTGACTCTTCTTTAGTGTTTGTTTATTGCATTGAGCATAAATTAATTTTATACTTGGGGAAACATACATGCTCAGTAAATGGTACTTTAAAACATTCTGAAAAAGCCATTCTGGATAAGGAAATTTTATTGTTTGAGTTTTAAGTACAGAAGGTCTCTTTCTAGGTCACTCATGAAGGCACTTCACATTTGAACTAAACTTCTCTGACAGGCTTTCTCTGCTATTGAGCTCCTCTTTTTTTTGTTTTGAGACAAGGTCTTGCTAAGTTGACCAGATAGGGCTTGAACCTGTGATCTTCCTGCCTCAGCCTTCCACAGTGCTGGGATTAAAAGTGTGTGCCACTACATAATGTTCAGTAGTATAGTATCAACTATATTGATCCTCTCAAATCCAGACATTTCTGAGGATCAAAAAATCTTCCCTCAGTCACAATAAACAATAGGGACCAAAGAGAATTCACTGGTACTACAAACGCCACTGAGAAGTTAGACTTCTCAAAGGTTCTGTGGCCTCAGATTTGAGGCCTGAATCCTCTAAGATAATGGTATTTAGAGACAAAGGAAATATGTGAAATAATCATAATCCTCCTTGAAGAAATGCTAAATGGAGTAACATTTCTCTAAAAAACACTGAAATAGTTTTCTTACCGTCTATGGCCAGAACCTCAGCTGTGATTGTCTTGTTAACTATGAAAGTAGAATCCCGGGCGATGTTTTTGACAAATTTGATTTGAGCAGTTTTTGGATCAATAGTTAACAAATTGCCATCATTACGACCCATGACATATCTGTTTTATAACAGAAAAAATAATAGTTTTCTTTCAAATATAGAATGGTGCCCACTTAATGAAAATGAATCATTTCATATTTAATAACATTTAAAAAACCTTGAAATAAGAGCTTATAAAAGTGTTAGAAAATTGTCATGAAATGGATGAGCCATTTTGTAATCTTTAAACATATATTACCCTAGTTATTCAATTTTCCTCTGAAAAACAGTAAAACGCTTATGTCCTTGCTCTTTATTATACAGCTATTACTTTGCATGGTGTTCTTATATTTTAGGTTCTATCTGTCTGTCTATCTATCTATCTATCTATCTATCTATCATCTTTCTATGTTCCTTGGATTCATGTGTGATAATATTTTATCTGATGGAAACATAGTCTTCTGGCAAATTTCTAATTTTTGTAGGACTCAGCTGGAGGTGTCTGTAAAATGTTTTCTGATCTCGCTTGACAACCTAAGGCATTTATCTTAGTTTCCACTTTAACTTATGCTTATGTTAACTTTCCTTATAGCATAACACACTGTAATGATTTATCACCATGTCTCTTTCTGAGTTATTCATTTCCTTATATTTATCATCTTTATTTCTCTATTGTTGGCATACAGTTGTCTATGCATTGTGTTGTAAGAAATTATAGATTAAAACTAAGCCAAGGAATAATAAGATGTCATAAAAAGTCATACCTAACAGATGAGGCAGCCATGTTAGTGTCTTCATCGATGGCTTGATATATTCCCACGATATAATTAATCAAGTGTTTACTACTAATGCCTTTTTTCACAGTAAACGTCTTGGAAGCAGGGCGGAATGCAATTCCTTCTTTTACATCTATGATCTGAATTATGACTGGGGTTGACTGAACTCTATATTGAGAGACTACTGACTGGTGAAATTCAGCTTTATTTTTGACAGCAATACTAAATTGCATGCTTTGTATTTGTTCATAATCTAGAGGCTGGAAGGAAAATTAAAAGAAAGGAAGTGTCACAAAAACACAGTCTGGCTAGAGGGCAGAAAGCTCTACACGGGATGCAGTGAATGGGCCCTTTTATTTCCATGAAGCAAAACAATTTCAGAAATGACTGTCACGCTGAGGTAGAGACCCCATTTAGCTTCTTAACTGCTTGAGACCTCATTTTGGTAACTATTGACAAAGCAGGGCACCTCCTTTTTAGACTAACAAAACATCATTACCGTCTCTAGGCTGTGAGGGGCTGTGGAAAGAATCCTGAATTTGTTGTGGTAATGTGGTTTGAATCTTGGTTCTGCTACTTTTTAAGAGATTTGTGACTTAGGGCATGATGTTTAATTTCTCTGATTCTCAAGTTTTCACTTTTAAAAACAAACCTTAACTCATCAGGTTGTTGTGGGGATGGAACAAACGAAGGCCCACAAAACATTTCTATAAAGGGCAGCCGTGGCACAGAATACTCACTGGATTCATGGGCGATGTCTTTCATGACTTACAGAGTCCCAGGTGTGAAGGCAAACTGCCCTATCAACCTGGGTTGGCACCAAAGTCCCTGGCCAGCAGTGAGTGCGTGTCCCACCAACTCCTCATGGAATCGTTTTCAGATGGCCTTGCATGATAAATATGTTTGACCTTCTTAACAAAGTGACCCAGAACCAGGCCTGAGAAATTCCAGAACAACCTTTCTCATTCAGTAGTCTTTTTTTAAAAATTGTTTTTGGTAGCAGGGATTGAACTCAGGTCCTTGCGCTTGCGGGGCAGGCGGTGGAATCACTGAGCTAAATCCCCGGCCCTTTCTTTTTTTTTTGAGGATGATAAGGAAATACTAATTTTGGTTGGATTTGTTTATCACTAAAAATAAAATTGAGGCAAGAGATGCGGATTTGAGTTTTAACTTTGCAATGACTGGCTTTGTGCGCTCAGCATTTCCTAGGGGAAGAAAATGATATGTAAACTTCGTATTATACTATGACAGGTAAGAGAAGATGGGATTATAGAGCCTGTGTGTGAAAGTGAGAGATTACTCCTACTTGGGAGAGTCTGGAAAGTTTAGGTTTGAGGAGGGCTTGGCAGGAGGCTGAGAGTTATCCAGGCAGAGGTGAAAGCACTAGCAAATGCCCCCAGCCTTGCAGTAGGTGAGAGGAGACATGCTGGCTGCAGATGGTGAAGGCGCCCTTCATTTTGAAGGACAGCAGTTGGCTACCGGTTAGAGTCACTGCTGTGGACTTTACGACCCTCTGCTGCCTGGGCAATGAGTTACCCATAGTCCCACTGAGCCACTCGTTCCTCCATTTTTAGTGTCTAGGAAAAGTTGGTCTAGATAGGATTGAGAGACACTTTTTCGGTGAGGAAAGGTTCCAAAGAGAAAAGTAAATAGTATGAACTGTTTCTTTTTTTTTGGTACTGGGGATCGAACTCGGGACCTTGCGCTTGCGAGGCAAGCGCCAGAACCACTGAGCTAAATCCCCGGCCCATATAAACTGTTTCTTAAGAAAAATGTGGTGGACTGGTGGCAGTGTGGAGAGCAAAGTCAAGTAGAGGGGTAGGGACGTCTATTTGGAGACGCTGCAGCTGTCTAGGACAGAGGAAGCAAGGCTGGACTAGAGGACAGGTGGTTAGAAGGTAGAGGAGGGTGATGCTTTACTGGTAACCTCTAGGCAGAGCTTGGTGGCTGGCTGTGTGTTTGGAGGAAATGCCATGATTGAAAGATGGCATCCAGAATTCTAGTTTGGATGACCCCAAAACATGAGATAGAACTCTCTCATTTCTGAGCATGCTGGGAGTTTAGAGCAAAACCCTTACAAGTAAGGATGGTGGTAGTGATCTCTCTGAAAAGTAGAACAAAAAGAAACTGCACAGCTTCTTGCAGCACCCGTGATAAGGGAACATTATGGGTCTGTCATCCCACTGGACTTAAATGGTTAGAAAAAGACGCTCCCACATGGCCCAAAGTCCTATGTCAAAGAATGTCACCAGATAGTCATTGTTCCTTCAGGCCTATACCATATCCAGCCAGAAATGTCTTTGCATTATTTTAGATAGGGCATATTTTAGATCTGTCATAGTGAAATATGCTAAAGGGAAGCTTTATTTTTTATCTTGCAGATTTTGTTCATACATTCTTGATTTCTAGAAGAAGTTGTGTTTTTTCCCTCTGATGACTGTGGCTAACTCATCTAAAACAGTTGTACAGGGCTGGAGATTTAGCTCAGTGGTTTTGCCACCTGCTCTGAAAGGACAAGGACCCGAGTTTGATCCCCGGTACCAAAAAATAAAAACAAAAACAGTTGTTCAAGCTCACAAGCCATATTTTTGCCTCCATCTATTTGCCTCTTTTCCTAGCTTTGATCTAAATGCAGATGGTGAATTTGATTTGGTCAGGAAATGTGTTTTGCTTTCTCGGGATGAAAGCATGCACACCCATACACACACGTGTTAGTATATGTGTGTTGACCACTGAAAGTGTGTTAGCTTCAAAAGGAATGAACCAGCATATTAAGAGAGGTCTTTAGGTAACATGGTTATGGGATAATTTAAAAATTTCTAGGTACTTTTATATGTTTATAGGATGAAGTGGTATTGTTATTGATAAAGTTTATTTGTAGAAATGGTAGTTTGGGTCAAATAGTCTGTTTTTAAAAGGAAACTGAAGCCTTACCTTTACCACTTTCAGGATGCCTTCATTGGTCCTTGGGTCAGTTTCTATTTCAAACCACTTCCCTTCATTTCCAGAGGTAAAGAAATACACGGCCAACCAATTATCTGTATACTCTTCATCCCAATCTGTCACTTGAAATCGAAGTAAGTCAGAGCTTACAGTATTTTCCTCAATACGTGCTGAATACTAAAGAGGAGAAAAGCCAAATTTAAGAATCAATGCAAGGTTTTACCTAAAACGATTATATTTGTTTTAAATGGTATTATCACTACTTCTCAAATTACGTATTGTCTGCTTCTGAGTTCCTGAGTTTCTTTTCTCTCTTTCTTTCTCTCTCTCCGCCTCCACCCCCACTGTGGTGACCACTATGAGGCCCAGATTGGCCTTCAACTCACTATGTAGCCCAGGCTGGCATCAGACTCACAGTTCTCCTGCCTCAACCTCCTGAGTGAGATTCGGGACTACAGGTGTGTGTGTCAATACACCGAGCCTATGAATTCTTATATTTTAAAAAACCTTATTTTTAAAGAAGAGTGCAGAAAACATAAAAGCCAATAAGTAGGAAAATACTGAATTTAGATGGGTGTGTGTGTGTGTGTGTGTGTGTGTGTGTGTGTGTACTTTCAAGGAACAGTGGGTGTACCTGAGAATATTTAAGCACTGGGAAATTGTCGTTGACATCTTTCACTTTAATATCGCATTCACATTGAGTTGACAGTCCTACTCCATCCTGGTCTGCACCACTCACAACCAGCCGATAGCTGCTAAATTGCTAGATTTGGAGAAAAAAAATCATTATTAATCTTCCAAGGATATGAATGGCCCCTCCCTGCTTTCTATGGGTAACGCAGGGTAAATATGCACAGTTAGTTGTCCGTGAGGGAAGAGGTTTGTGTGGCTCTAGAAGACTGGGTGGAAATCTTGAAGGGGCTACAACATGTTTTCTCTTTGGTAAGTGTCTGATGGCAAGGCTGTATGCTTAGAGCAAAAATGGGCAATGAGTATGGTGGGGTGATTGTCTGAGGGAAGCTTGCTTGGGTAGCATCCCTGCTAATCTGCTGGTAACATCGTTTGTACAAAAGCAATCCCGAGTTATAGGAGATAGTCGTGGTAGGGATGGATGGTGGTGAAGAGATGGGGCCAAAAGAGAAACAGGATTTTCTGGTGTTCTGAAAGTGGGGAAAGGAAAAGCCTAGGTAGAAAGTAGGACATCAGGATAGAGAAGACATTTAAAAAAGTTAATGGAGTACTGCTCAGCCATAAAGGAAGATAAATTTGAGACATTTACAGCTAAATGGATGTACCTTAAGGCCATACTCTTCAGTCAAATATATAGGACACACGTGTGAATACTGAATTGCTTCTCTGATGCAAGAAACTGAAGATGTAAATGAGGACCAAGATGTATAATGGCTATCACGAAATCGGAAGAAAATGTTCAAAGGCAAAGAGGAAGCAGGGAGGGGGACAGAGGAGAGGAAAGAGGGGAAAGAAAAAAAATTGAAGGTAAGAAGGAAAAAAAGGAAACGAGCTTATGTATATAAGGAGTGGTGGAGGGGTGGGGGGGCAGGGGAATGGGGAAAAAAAAAGAATGAAGATACATCATGTAAAGGTAGAAATTCCCAAGGGTGAATGTGATCATAAGGTATATCTAAAGTGTACTGATAAACTCAATAAAAAAATTCTAAACAAAAAAGGATGACACCAAAGAAGGCTTTACTCCAGGTAGGGATTTCTCCTTTTATCTAACAATTTTCCTACGCACAGTGCAGTCTTTGTCCAGTATGCCAGTGCCTTCTGTTGCTCTCCCACTGTAACCTCCACTGCTATGTGTTGGGTACTCTGCACTGTGCAGGTCCCGGGCCTACATCCCACCCCACAGAATCACACCAAAGGAGGTAAGCACTGCGCCTGGATTGGACCAGGGAATATCTGGCAACCTCCTTTTCTTCCTCTAATTCCTAGATGAAAGGGAATCACCTCTCTTCAGTTTCTTACAGTGAAACCCTTTATTTTTAAATGGTCTCAGTGACTTGCTTTACCTCTCGATCGAGACCATTGGTCAAAGTACGGACTTCTCCAGTGTTTCTGCTTATGAGGAACGTGGGTGTTCCTGTGGGCTCCTGGGAGACGATTTTGAAGGCGATTTTAGAGTTCAGATGGTTTGGCTCATCTGCGTCTGTGGCATTTAGTATCATCACCAGCGAGTCTAGGAATACAGGAAAATGTTCATTAAAGAATACATAAAGATCAGCATTATGCTCACATTAAATATTTACTGCAATCTCACATTGATTTTCAAGAGTTCAAAGCTACCTCTATGCACAGAAATTACTTGTCACTTGTGATATCCGTTTCTGTGTCTCTCAACCAGGCAGAACTGTGCCACCTTCCACAAAAGTCTTCCAGTTCTCCCGAAGCCTTGGCTTGATTTTTTTTTTTCTCTCTTTATGACTTCCCTTGATGGGATGGCCTTATGATTCTCCTCCTTTTTCCTAATGATCCAAGTAATGTATGTCTCTGTCTCTTAAACCTAAAACACCCCAACCTGTACACTCAGGCCATCTAAGTGTGCCTCTTCAGGTTTGTGACTACCTGCTGCTCATGTAGCTTGTAGACCCAGAGAAAGGTACTATCAACCTCATAGAAGACTAGAAATACAATGGTGGTGGATTATTAGCTCAACCACAAATTTTAGAAAGGAAGAACCATGTTCTGTTTTGATGAGTTTGTTTCTGCAAAATGATTGAAGAAATTAATAGAGTAAGTTAGTTTGTAAAAATGATAAACTATAGTGATACTTGTAATTGAAAAACGGATGAATTGGAAGTGGTAGATACTGCAAGACTTACTTGAAGCACTGTTTTCTTCAATTTCGCCCTTGAATATTCTTTGTGAAAATACTGGAGCATTATCATTAACATCTAAAATTTTGACCGTTAGTATAAGCGGTTTCTCTACATCTTGTCCTAGGACACTTAGAGCTCGACACGTGATCTAGGAACAGAAGGAATGCTAATGATTACTCTACCCAGTTAATCTGCATATTATTAAGACTAGGAGAAACAAGGCCTCTGCTGGCATGTCCAGAACTTTTGTGTAAATAAGAAAAACCCTCCCAGAAAGGGTGGAGAGAATGAAGAAGACACTCACGCTTGCCACTGGGCAAGTTGCCCCTTCCTCCTGGCTGAGGAAGCTCTTGGCAAGCAGCACGCTGGATTTTGGCCCTCATCCATGTGCCTTCCCTGTAGGTAATCAAAGCCCCAGTGGAGGTTCTTTGTAGAAGGACTCATGTTATTTTGGTGGATCGATTCATGCACTCATATCTCTTCCACATTAGCCAGTAAAAGAGTCACTTTCTGAAGCCATGGACTGTGATACAAGGGGAAGGGAGACCTGATGCTGAGTACACAGACTTACCAGGAAGCTTGGGGTTTCCTCTCGGTCAACGATGGCTGTTATATTAATTTCACCCGTGTTTGGGTTAACAATAAAGATTCCAAAAGGAGGCTGATCAATTCCCACCCCAGAAATTCTATAGGTAATTTTCTGGGTTGTTTGGAAATCTGAAGTAATCTGTAACCAAAAATATTAAAAATGTTAAGGTGATCGTCACTCAGGCCTTTTCCTTCCCCATTCTCTTCCATCTCCACAGTCTAAAGTCATTTGTTCACTCGATCCCCTCTTTCTGACACCATAGTCTTTCCTTTTTGCTTTATTAGATGGTAGGAAGATGAAATAAAGTTAAGGTGGTGCTCTTGTTGACAAGTTTTGACCAGTATATGTTAATTATTTTGGCTTTAGAATGTTTGCTCAGATTATGACCACTGCGGTGATGTTAAAATGTTGAGAGATGAACAGGGGTGTAGCTCAGTGACACAGCACTTGGTTCCCATGTGCAAGCCTTGAATTTTATCCCAAGCACCACAAAAAAATTGTTGAGAAGGTTGTTTATTTAAGTTTAAAGAAGAGGAAATGGAAAAGGGAACACAAGAAGGGGTCAAAATACGTAATAAGGTGAATTGCTTTTCATTATTAAAATTTTAAGCCTTTTACTGAGATGATTTCAAATCTATACACAAAATTAGAATAATGTACTAACCTGACACATCTCATCACCCAGTTTCAACAATTATTCATACATGGCCAATCCAATGTTTACTCCAAACTCTCTAATTGTTTTACCTCTCTGTATTTTTCCTAATACTTTGTTAGAATCTGGATCCATGTAGGCTTATACATTAAAATTGGTCAACAATGTTTCTTAATTTTATGGTTTAAGTCTAGGAATTATAGTTCTTCCACCTTTTTTTTTCTTACTTTTGTTATTGTTTTACTTTTTGTTAGAGATAGTAGTTCATTTGTTCTGTGGACTTCCCCGTCTGCATTTGCTAATTGGAATTACCATATTATTTTAATTTAGGTATAATACGTTTATTCTAAAAACCCACACTGGCCCTGCTAGCATGACTTGCCTTGGCAATGGGGTTTCTTTTGGAGTTGTCTTCTCTTTCTCTGCAGGGCGTTGCAAATTTCACCCACTCTCGTTTGTGCCTTCTTTTCCCCTGTTGAACTGCTGTCTCATCTTCTCCATGGGGCTCTTTTGTCTGATGTAAAAAGAGTTCCATTTTGTCATGCATATTGAGGGAATTTTTGCTTTGAATAATGGTTATGGAGACCTATATTGAGGAACGCCCTAGGTTTTAAGATATCTAAGACTGTTAGATGCTCAATTTACTCTGACGCTTTGTCAAAGAAGAAACTTTAAATAACTAAGACTCTTACAAAGCTTTATGATTCCTAATATTAGCTATTCATCCTATTTTATATATGTTTTATATACTGTACAATATGTAACTGTTCTAGACTTATAGGCTATGACCTGGTGATTTGTTTAGGTTAAGAAAAAGAATGCATGAGATAAAGTATAATACTAACAAGTACAGATGATTCTTTCTAAATATTTATGGGTTAGTTGCTAGAATTTTAACTTTATATATTTTTACAATTATCAAATAATTTTAAACATTATGTTTCTGAAATACAATTTTAGTTTAACAAAGTCTTTATTTTAATCACAAAACATTTTTCTAATACTTTACCTCTATCTGTAATTCTCCATGAACCAATACAAAGACCTGTAGAAAATTAAATAGAATCAAGTTATATGTGCATTCTTCAAATAAATAATTACATAAAGTTAGCAATCTTGATTGTTATAGTCTATGGTTCCTATTATAGTTTGTTTCCATTTCTGAAGAGTCAGGTTTGGAGAAGCAGTATTCAGGGTATAAATTCCTACCGGTGAGAGGACTATTACTCTCCATATAAACAAGTTATTCCAGTTTTTTAATCTGACAATAGAATTTCAGTAATATAAAGAAGGACCTAGTGGACTTTGTACAACTCTGCCTAGCAGCCGGTTGTAGTAACCAAACATTTGTTATGTGGTTGTTCTATAAATGGCTCTCAGAAGCCATGGAGGGCATTGCTTTGGGAAACAAGGATAATTGCAACAAACTTCAGAAAGTGGTCATGGAAAGTGGTTATTAAAAACCAGTGCCTACCCACCTGATTTAAACCAAGCCAAGCCCAGATTAGCTGCAATTATAGGACATTTTCTCTAGTCGGATGAGAGTGGAGAGGTCAGAATGGAGCTGCTCTGCTTTAGAGAGTGGAACTTTTTATAAAAGATGGGGAGAGGACTGCCTCACAAGCACAAGGTACTGAGTTTGATCCCTGGTACCAAAAAAAAAAAAAAAGATGGGGAGATACTATTCCAATCTCAACTACTGTTTGCCGTGAGACATGGATCTCTTCATCTCTTCCTTATATTTCAATTTAAATGTTGAGCTTAATTTTCATACTACTGGTATGAAAAAAATTAAATGCAGAAAGAATGAAGTCAGACAGGCTAGGAACTTCACTTTCTCAAGACGTTACAGGACCTTCATCTGTACCATTTCCATGTTGCCTTCCACCTGAAAAACGTTCCCCTTTCCTCTCTCTCCACTTTAATATTACTCATCCTTTAAGAATCTTTCATGTCCCAACAAACTCCACCAAACTCTCCTTACTCATGTCTCCTTTTCTGAGTTTGTTCATCTTATACACCAAATTATGCAGTTTAGCCCATGGTGGCTTACCATGTTTATTTATTTACTTTTGTTTTTTTTGAGACAGGGTCTCGCTATGTATTCTAGGCTGGCCTTGAATTTGTGGTGATCCTCCTGCCTCAGCCTTCCTAGGGCTGGGATTACAGGCATGGGACACCATGCCAGGCCCATGGCTTATTATTGCTTATTGTTATTTGTGCATTAAAACATTTCCCTGCTAAACCAAGAGAATGGAAAACTTTCCAAATCAGTGTTTTTATATTATTTTTGTTTTTTTCCCTCAGCAGATGTTTAACAGTGATTTGCTGATCTGCTGATTATGTGTTTTGAAGTAAATGTGGTAGGAAAATTATTGCAGAAACTAAACCAGAAGAAAAAAGGAGAAGAGATATAATAGTAGCTAATGTTTCTTATGTGACTTATTAGTTTTTATTCAGAGATTTATATTTATTATCTCATTTAATATTTACAGCAGCTGCCTGAAGGAGGGTCTCTTGTTATAATCTTAATTTTTTTGGATGAGGAAATGGAAATATAAGATAATAAATGCAGTACATGCCCTTGTACATGGTTCTGGTAGAACCAGGATTTGAACCTCAGCAACCTGATTCCAGGTAGTGTACATCACCACTATACCAGATTCTAACAAAAGTTGTCACAGACACATAAAAACAAAAACGATAAGAACAAAAATCCCCAGATAGTGATGGGAGGAAGGTTATATGGGAGTCAGTTTAGATTTATGTCTGACCAAAGGCTGTGGTTGCTCTTCAAACAATGAAGATTTATTACACTGTTTATTTTCAGAGGTTTTAATGAATAGGCCAGTCCAAGGGTGAACCAAAGGAGTAATTATGTCAGACATAGGATGTTGGTAGTCTTCCATTCTAAACATTTCAGCTGAAAATCTGATTTCAAAGAGCGTGTGCTCAAGTGGTCATGAAAACGAGCCTCTAGAACATGCCTCAAAATGATTTTACAACACTGGACCTCTTTATTAGGCAATGCCATGGATTACTCGGGAGGAAAGACCAGAGCAATGCAAGAATTGAACAACTCCTTTCTTAAATCATAAGAAGCATAAGAAGACAGACTCAGCCATGTGTGAGGGGAGGGATGGGCCAGGACTGCTCCTCTTTACAGGAAAACTGGAGTCATCCCGAAAATATGAATCATGTTGCTACTAGTCCTACAGAGAAAGGCTCTTCTAAAAGATGTGAAGGTGCAGTTTCTGTTTTCCTGGGAAGCAGAGGGAAAAACTAATTCTCCTAAAAGATGGAGAATTAACATTGTAGACAGTTGTTTCTTTTTAAAAATATTTCCATAGAAATTAGAGCACTTAAAGGAATGAATTTGTTTATTCTAAATCATTACTCTTTCCTATCTTTTAAAGTCAGATCATTAAGATGTCCCTTCATTTTAGGAAATAATGTGAAAATGTGGTGGATTTTTTTTCCCTCTAGGAACACAACGGTTGTTGGTAAGAAACACTGCTGAAAGTTACAATGTTCTTTAGATATTTAGACAATTCTTTTTTTTTTTTTTTTTTTGCTATTTGGGATTGAACTCGGAACCTTGCACTTGCAAGGCAGGTGGCAGAACCACTGAGCTAACCCCCCCGCCCTAGATATTTAGAAATACGACCACAGACTTACATTGTTTAGAATGGTATTTTCTAAGAAACTTATTTTAGTTAATACCTACATAATGGTTACTTATCTTAGTCTTCCAGTATAATTATTTTGATTATTGTAAAACAATTTTTTGACAAATAAAAATTATGTAAATTTATCATGTATAGTACATTGTCTTTTTTCCTTTTTCTCAGTACCAGGAATTGAACTCAGGGCCTCACGCTTGCCAGGGACTTGAAAATATGTCCACATTGTGGGATGGCTACGTTGAGCAAATAAATATTGAAATAGTTTCCTAATAATTTAAATCAACTAAGTTGTCTCTTTTGGTAGCCTGAATTGAAAATACTAATGTGGAAAAAACATCCATTATCTTGAAAATTCCTGTACTTTTATTTCTTCTTGTTTCAAGCTTATTTTGTAAATTTTGATTATATGATTTTTTAAAGCACTGATATAGGCTAAATGCTTTGCTTTAGACAGGAATTAAAATATTAGATTAAAAGCAAATCTGATTATTAATAAGAAAGCATAAAGATAAGTAATTTGATATCTATATGCCCTATTTGCTAATAAAAATGAATATAGTTGTATCATTAACATTCTTATTGAATAAAATATGTACACAAAAAAGTATAATTTGAGGATATCTATGGCTAGATTTATTATATTTCATTGTATTGGTACATGTGTGTGGTACATGTTTAGATTCTTTGTGGGCAATTGGTACCTGTACGTAATACATCTTAATTCCACTTTTTATTTTATTTTATTTTTTTGGTACTGGGGATCGAACTCGGGTCCTTGCGCTTGTGCAGCAGGCGGCGAAACCACTGAGCTAAATCCCCGGCCCTTCATGCCACTTTTTTATCCCCTTTTCCTTCCCTCCTTACTTCTTCCAACTACCTCTTGATCCCTTCCTTTTTACATTCCTTGAGTACAGTTGGTACATGTACATAATTCATTTTAATTCCTTTTTCCAACCCCCCTTTCTCCCCTCCCTCCTCCTACTTGGATAGATTTTTAAAAACCATTTGAAATAACACCTGCTATTTTACTTAGCCAAGATTTTGATTAGTTACCTCAAACTTTAGCGTTGGAAGGGGCAGATCATTGGACTATGGATCAAATGCAGGGGGCCGGTTCATTGGGCTAGGCCAAGACTGCTCTTCCCTTCGATACAGTGGGAGTGAGCATGGGTCATACCTGTTCCCCTTGGGGAAGTTCATAGAGTGAATTATATAATTCAGAGGAATCACTCAAGTCTTAAATGTGATTTTGTATTTATTCATTTTTGGGGGAAAATTTTCATATGTAGGTTTCACTCTTACAATGGATGAGATACAATGATTGTGAATGTGTCAGATCACAGAGATCATTTGGTACATGTTTGATAAGCAAATGACATAATGTGAAATTCAGAAGAAATGAGTGGTGTATCTTCCCTGATTTCTCCATATATATATATATATATATATTTATGCTCCTCCACTTATGATGGAGTATGTCCTCATAACCTCATCATAGGTTGGAAGTAGGAAGTTGAATGTGCATTAATATACCTAGCCTAGTGAACATCATGCTTAGCCTAGCCTGCTTTAACCATTTTCACAACACTTACATTAGCCTACTGTTGGGGAAAACGTCTTAACACAAAGCTTATTTCATAATAGAATGTTGACTACCTCGTGTAATCTACTGCATATTGAACTGAGTATGAAAAACATATGATTGTATGGACATGCTTTCTCATCATAAAGTTAAGAAGTTTTATTTATTTATTTACTTTTGGTAGGTTTTTTTGATACAGGGTTTGCATTTCTAATCCAGGTTGGCCTCAAACTCATGATTCTCCTGCTTCCACCTCTGAAAGTGTCAGGATTGCAGGCATGCCCTGCCCACACCTGACAAGAGTTGAAAAATTTTCACCATTTTAAAGTCAAGCCATCATAAATCTGGAATGTTTCAGTGAATTTTTAAATTTTAGTTTTCCAAAGTATTCTATAAACTTTGCATTCATCAAGATAAATTCCTTAATTGGATAAAATTATGTATGCTTAAACACTTAGAAATTATTTGATTGCAAACAATTCAATTTCCAATAACTGATTTGTAAACTCAATTAATTTAGAATGTACAACTTTGTATCATGAGAGGGATGTTAAGAAAAACAAATGCCCTTGGATCCTATCAAATGCTCCATTTGAGTGCTGTGCAGTATGTAGTCACATGTGGTAATATAAAACTGGACACTGGATCTTGAATTTGAATCCTAGATGCAGCTATGTACCAACTGTATAACTTGGGAATATTACTTAATTCTTCTGTTTCCTCATCTGTCATCTAGGAATAATCATCCTACCTGCTTTATAGGTATGTTTTGAGGACAGAATGAATAGGAATAAAGCACATACATTAGTCCTAGTCCATAGTAAGTGCATTTTAGTCCTGGCCCATAATAAGTGCTTAATAAATGTTGAACATTTCTGTCACCAAACCAAGAAAAAAAAGAAAAAGGAAAGAAAAGTGTACAAAAGAGTTACTTTGATTAATGTGAAGTGCCTTATTGTTATTTGCCATCAAGGCACACAAGAACACTTTCTTTCTTGGGTGAAGAAACAGTGCTCCACTGCACAAGTGTTTAGGCTGTTCCTTGCACAACTCCAGAGGGGACTGTTCACACTGTAGCCTTTGTGAACACACCTACTGGAGCTGTGCAGCACACAGCCTGGAAGCTGTACAGCAGTCCTGTAAGAAAAGTGTGTGCATTAGATAGGTCCCATTATTCATCATGTAATTGTAGATAGTAACCAATTGCCCAGATAATTACCTCGTGAGGAGCTTCTCAAACCAAGCTCTCACCTTAGGCTACTAGACTGACTCCTTACTGGAAAGGAAAGGCCGAAGGCTACATCTATGAGAAACCTCACGGACATTGAGTGTCCTAGTTCCAGATGAAAACCGGTTTCAGGTATTAAGCAAGTAGGAGTACTAATTGGGAGAAATGATTACATCTTTCCCAACTTCTGCCCAAGTCAGGCAGGGCTGAGTAAAATCCCTTGGCAAGATTATTCTGATTGATGAATCTTTACTTTTGGAGAGGTTCAGTAGCAAATTTATCTTCATATATTTATGAGCAGTGGAAACCATTGTTTCATTGATCAAGGGAAGAAAATATACCTCAAAGAATTTTCTTTTGTTAAAATGGGTCATTTAGCCTAAAACCTTTTTCCTAAACATTTATTTTTGGGATGTTCTATAAAAGAGATGGTGGCAGACAGTTTTACTATATTTAGAATATGCTCTAAACACAACTTGATATTTAAATTATTTTTTCCTTATTTTCCCATATCATCACCAATTTAAAAATTGTAGTAAAATGTTTGGGTTTCAAATATCTCTATTAATTTCATGAGTAAAGTTCTACATAATATAGTAACATGAAATTAGACAGTTCGTTGTTCAAATGTTTACAGGAATGTTATATGACAAAATGATTTTGTGAACTGTAAAACATTGAACCATGGTTTCCTTCGAAGGCTAATTCTTTCAAAAGATTAAATCTCTAAAAATAAGCATTTTTAACTGTAAAAATAAGCATTTTTAACTGTAAAAATTTTTTTATCTTGTAGTGTGGGAAATGGATCAGATAAGCATAAGAAACTAATACATATTACATTTTCAAACAATAGGCAGATGTTCCTCATGTGGTCCCTTCCCAAATAATTCATCTGGAAACCTGAACGGCTGAAATTTTAAGAAAATCTCCATTTTAAAATGTTATTTTCCCATTTCCACCATTATATTCATTTAAAATATAGCTTCTAGTTTTTTCCTGTCAGTTTAAAAAAATTAACCTCACAATTATTTTTGACAGACTTTAACTCAAGACAGTAGAAGTCCTTTCCTGACTTACTAATGTTGGTGATCATTTAAAATAGTGAGTTACAATATTAAGAAGCTATCAAAAGTCATTATTATGAAAACATTACACATAATAAATGTTAGAATCTTTGCATTTCTTGAAGTGCTTTTTTTGCACATGTGGCTGCTCTTTTGAGTGGGTGGGGATGGGGTACAGCTGTTTTTATTTGACGGGAGGCCACAAGGCCTGCAATGAGTCAAGAACACAGCTATAGGTTCACACTTATGACTTTGCTGCTACATCTCACCTTACTAGGTACCCCTGGATGGGCGTTGGGTGGCAGAATTATTTCAAAATCTCCAGTCAGGTCTTCCAACTTTCAGATCCCACCCTTCAATAACAAAAGACGTGCTTTCCTACTCAACAATGATTTTGAGAGCATTGCTTTTTGTTCCCCATAACCACACTATTTCAAAACTCTGGGTGGCTCCCCATTTCTGAAAGGATTCCGTTTGTCTTCACAGAATGCACCTTTCAACCTCACCCTCATCTAGCTTTTCTGTTCATGTTCAGATTCTCCAACACAAACTCTGATTCCAGTCAAACCAGTGAGTCTTTGCCCCTATGCAAATCCTTAACTATACCTGTCTTTGCTTGTGTTCATCTGAAAACTGAAGTTGCCTCCCTTTGGCCCATGTCTGTTTATCAAATCTCAAATCTCACTGAATCCACAGTCTTATTTGCCTCCCTCACTCTTGACTGACACTGCTTTCTGCTAACAGAATTAATTGCAGACCACTACTGCCTAATAGAAATATAACCAGATCCAGAAATGCCAGCCACATACATAATTTAAAAATTTTTGGTAGTCATATTTAAAAAGTTAAACAATAGTAAAACTAAACAACATATTTAATCTAATGTATCTGAAATGCCATCATTTCAATATGTAATCAACATGACATTAATGATTTATCTTTTGTTCTTTTATTCATATTAAATTCTCAAAATGCAATGCATATTTTACACTTAAGAGCATGTCTCACCCTCAGACCAACTACATTCTGAGTGGTTAACAGCTGCATGTGACTAGTAGCTGCCATATTGGATACCTTAGACTACTCATTTTAATTTTGTTTAAAGTTACTGCATATTGTTGTTCAAATAGCCTCTGTGTGAGAGCATGTGTATGTGTGTGTGTGTATGTGTATGTGTGTGTGTGTTTGTAAAATTTTTCTGAGTGGAGGAAAATGTCTATGTAGCACAGTTTCCCTCCTAAATGAGCATTATAGGAGAACTGAATGAGATTTTATAGTTTGAGAGACTTCTTTCAGTCATTTCTTCATTCTTCAAACAACTGTGTGCCCTCTATAAGAAAGATATCTCAAGTTACTGTAGGATAAGAGGGGTGACTGAGAGTTCTTCATAAGTTAAAGCAGAGAAAAAAGTACCCTGAGTCATGACGATTCAATTCGATGTCCTTATTATCATACTATGTCCTTATTATAATACTACTCTGGCTTCCCTGGCTGTATCTCCCTTAATTTCCTGAGTTTACTCACTGGTTTTGACCTATGGGTTATCTGCTACCTGCAGTTTAGTCCATCACTTTCCCATCTGGAGAGGTGGAGAAGCCATGCAGCTATCATATTTTTCTATTCTTGAGTTAAATAAAAATCACTGGGAAACCAAAATGCTCATATTATCATAACTCAAGCGGTCTTAAGACTGGGTGATGCTCATCTTCTGTTCAAACATTCTTATGAGGGAACACTGGAAAATTTTACCACATAAGGCAGCCTATTGTAGACAACTTCAATTTTTAGAAAGCTTTTCTTTTTGTAGTGTTGGGCATTGAACTCCAGACCTGGTGAATGCTAGGCAAGTACTCTATCAACTGAACTATATTTTCAGCTCCAGAATGTTCTTTGTGGACATCTAGTTTCCTGTAACTTCTGGAAGTCCATTTATCTCAATTTTTTGAGGTGAGATAATGAAGCAACCTGATATCTAGGCCAACCAAGGTTATCATAGACAACATGAGGGTTAATATTTAAGAATTTAAAAAATATTCATCTGTAGTATTTAACTGTTTGAATATCTTCATGTAATGGATAATATTGTCACTTATTTTTTTGTCACCCATTAATACCTAAGCTAATGCCTTTCTCTTCAGATTCCACTTCTGTTTTAGACAACACTGTTTACAACTTTGCTCATCAACAGAAGTGCTGGGGTTATAAAACGTTGTGCATCTTTTTTCCCCTCAAAGGCTTAATGTGCTCTGCACATAATGATTAAACTTAAAAACTGCTTCCTTAATCCTCCCAACTTCTCTGGAGTCAAATTCAGTTTGATTTTAATTCAACGGTCTTTTAAGTATGTTAAAAACATGTCAGGTATCAAGACCAGGCACGCAGAGTTCTCACCCATATAGTTAATAAGAGACACGTAATCTTAGGAAATAGATGTGTCTTTGCTCTCTCTTATGTGTTTCAGTTTTTGTGTTAGGAAAATGAATAAAAGCATAAGTTTGAAGAAAATAAAGGTATTGTGGAAATAAAATCTTCTAGGAATACTTGATTCACGAACTAAAGGAAGACTAAATTTTTACTGTAAAATCCATTTCTTTTTGGTTTACTTTTCTTTGTAAAATACAGCCTTTAAAAACAGCAAGGAAGAAATTGGAAATCATCACAATTTTGTCATACAACGGTTTTAGAATTTATAATATGAATTCAGTAATCAGTTATAATGTTACCTAATAAGGAAAGAAACAGGGAGAGCTTGAAACTTTTAGGAAAAGACATGACTTACCATTAAAATGGCCAGAGCCCGGATGGGCTTGGGGACGAGCCAAGCCATGGTCTCTGTTCCCTGGAGAACAAATCCAAGAGAGCCTCCGTGGCGGCCCTCCCAGCCCTCTGTCCCCAGAGGATAGAGGATGTCACCTTCCTGCAGCAGAGCCTCTGCAGCCTGGCGCAGGAGTCCAAGGTGGCCTTCTCGAGGGCTCCTGCCCAACCTCACCCAAGGATTGGTCTCCTCAGAAACACTTGCATCACTCTTTCCCCCAGGTAAAAACTGAGACACACCTCAGTTCCTACAGCAATGAAATCCTTTGTTGTGAGCTGAAAGAGCAGTTCTCAGGCTAAAGACAAAGTTGAATAGGAAGGTACCAGATGAATAATCAACTAATCATGGTGTGGAAGTGCAAAGCTAGCCCTGACTACACTGAAAAGGAATTTGGTTGGCTTCTCATGGTTGGTTACAACTAAAACTGAAAAGCAAAATGAAGCATATAAAAATCCCCCAAAATCCACTTGTGGAAGAGCCCTTATTTTGAGCCTGAGTATGTGAGTAGAGCTACCGTTAAATATATTAAGTAATAATGAATCTTATTGAAAGTATTTACAAAGAAAAAAATCACATCAATCAAATATTAATGCAAAGTTTGAATAAAAACAATTAGAAATAAAGTTGAAGTGAACAGTTCTATGGTGCCTTTGATATTTGAAATATATGGTGTATTGTAAAATCAGATTTCTGATAATATCTAAATGACATCTTTCCTATTGTACTTATTTTCAGCTACAAGTTTAAAAAGAGCAGATTGACAGGCCAGCAGGTTGTCTTTGTACTTTCCTAATTACTCCAGCCCACCCTGCCCTCCAACAGTCTCCTGCCTACTCCTGCCGCATATTTGTAAGCTCCTCAACATATGGTCTCTATCCCATATTAGGGAGGGGAAAAAACTACCAACCTCATTTTAATTTGTTTGCTTTTTAATCTCAGAGTTAAAAGTATTTTTACAAGTTTCAGAATATCCCAAGAAGGGCTTGTAGAAGGGCAATATTGTCTTTGAAAGTATTTATCCATCAGGTATTAGAAGGTTTTTAGTTTGTAGGAACCCATTTAATGAGAGTATTTAGTCAAAAAAGATTACACAAGTTAGTTCAGGAGCTGGTAAAAACACCTTGCAGGCGAAATTTTGTGTGTTTTTTAAAAAACTCTAGCAAGATATACGAAATATAAACTCTACCAGTTAGCTATTTTTAAGTGTATAACTCAATGGCATTAAGTATATTCGCATTGTACAACCATCACCATTATCACTGGAAAATTCTTGTTTTTGAAATAAAGTGTTTTTTTTAATGAGTAAGTGTTATTAGAACATAATCACAGCCATCTATCCTATTGAGAATGGCTACTTTGGTGGTACCATGGCTAAACTGAACACCGTTGAGCAGGCTTACAGATATATTTTATTTATTTTCTTCATCGTATCTTTATGTATTTTCTACTTTTATTTCTGCAATGATAATGTACTAATTTTAGAACTAAAAAAAAGAAAAGTTATTTTGAAAACATTGGGAAGAAAGCAAGCCTTTTACATTCTAAACTTTGGAACAGGGAAAACAAGACCAATAGTAAACTTTTAATTCTTTCCCACTACAGTTTTGCAATTCTTCAGCACATTATAGTGCTAATTATAAAAATAATAGCAGTGAATTAGGGTATTTGTAGGCATAGTTGTGAAGTTCCTTAAATTCTGGATATGGCTTGGTTCATTTTGATTTACCTTTCCTAACATTCCAGTTTGTTGACAAATTTAATTATTTAGGGTTTGAAAATGGTAATTATCATTCCACTTCCTTATCTAAACACAGATGAAAGACTATTGGTATTTCACTTTTGTATTTTGAATACCATGTAAGCGTTCTTGGTGGGATGGTACATAAAGAATGTGGACACCCTATGTAGAAGAGTAATGCAGCGTACTTGGCCTCATGAAAGCTGGCTCCATCTACTTGCCTCAGTCGAAAATGATCATAGAAAGCAGGAACGGGTTTCACTGTGCAGTGCATAGGCAGATAGGGCTCTCTGATATTTTTTCCAAGTGCCCTTGACAGTGCTTTAAACCAATACTCCCTCTTCCTGGAAAAAAGGGACCTCAGAAAGGTGATAAACCACCCTAGGGTTGAGACTACATTTACATACTTTTAGAATGTTAGACTGGGGATTTCTCCCGGTGGAGAATACATTTGCACAGCGTCTTCTGAACTAAGCAGTATGTTCTCTTACTGTTTCATTTCTGTTTAGAAAAAGGAAAGAGGGGAGGGTTTCTAGTGGTTTCTGGTTGAATGGTTATGTTATTATTCTCTGGATATTGACCTTGGAAACTTGTGGTTTGGATATGATATGTGCCCCCAAAGCTCGTGCGTTGAAAGTTTGGTTCCCATGCATTAGATGTGGGTGTTGAGAAGTGACTGAATCATGAAGGATCTGGCTTCATGAATGGATTAATCCATTGACGGGTTCATAGCTGAAAGGACTACAGGGAGGAGGTGAGAACTGTAAGAGATAGGACACAGCTGAAGGGAGTAGGTTTTGAGGGTGGCCCTTGGGGATTCTATCTTGTCCTAGAGTCAGTCCCCCCCCCAACCCCCGCCCCGTCTCGGCTGCCATAGGGTGAGTGGCTTCACTCCACTTTGCCTTGCCTGCCATGATGTCCTGTCAAGCAACAGGCTTGTAATGTTGGGTCCAACCAACCACAGACCAAACATCTCTGAAACTGAGCCCAAACAAATCTTTCCTCCTTAAGCTATTTTTCTCAATTATTTTGTCATAGGAATGGAAAGCTGACTAACACAGAAACCTAAATCCAAGGTGAAACTGGCTTTTGCCCAGGAGACTGAAATAAAAATGAGAATCATAACAATAGTAATCATTAAAAGGGAGCTTCATTGTATGGGTATATTGTGCTTCAATTAATGCATCACATTGAAAATAGCATTGGAAAGTAGGTACAATATATTACAGGTTAGAAAAGCTGAAGAAACCATCCTCTCTTGGCTGGAAATTGAATCTTGTCATACTGTGGCACAAGGAGTGAAGCATAGGAATGATTATTTATCTAAATAGGCAGTATCTTCTGAGGTTTCCGTGCTGCTACTAATGCTTATTATCTGCAGCAGTTCTCTTGTCCATCAAGTAGAGAAAGCTAAATGCTAATTAAACTTTGGCTTCACTAGCAAGCCTTCACTGGCTTTTGTTTGTTTTGACTGGAAACATGTATGTAATAAATCCTTATGTCACACAGTACTACTTTTTGATATTTAATTATGCTTCTATGTCCATAAATTCAGGAATTGAGTTCCTATTAGTTTCACAAATTAGACATTAACAAAATTCCACATCCATCTCCAAATGGCCTGCAAAAGTAGTATCTGCTACCTTACTGTTTAGGATAATGGAGACTGTCCATTTCTTCCATTAGGATCATCACCTAAAGGCATCTAGACAAGTCAGAAAGTGTAATTGTGTGTCTGCAGAGAACACTCAGTGCTTCTATAATTAGTGAAAATGGAGTTGTTGACTCAATTTCCTCTTAGGTGATATGCAACATGGTTCGTCTTGCCTCTGTGATTTGTGGAATTATTTTTTATAAAAATATTTGCATAATTTTTATCATGCACTGATCCAAACCCAGACTTCAGGAGAGTAAATATGGATAAATCTACCTTTTTAAACAAACATTTTACTAATGTGGTGGCCAGGGTCAACCTGTATTTTTTTTTTTTTTTGTACCGGGGATCAAACTTGGGACCTTGCCCCCCCCACCTTTGCAAGGTAATAAAAAAATGTGAATGAGGAATTTCCAAATGAACCTTGAGCTCACTGTAACAAAATGCCCCTTTTCGGAGACGCTTTTCTTTCGTTCTTGTGTTTTGTAGAAGGTGAAGTTGACAAGGTTGGCTCTACTTAAAAATGCATCCTCAAGCCATGTAATTCCTCCCTTCTCTGAGCTCCTTCACTAGCCAGGCCCCTAACCTCTCTCAGGCAGCCGAGGCAATGTACTCTACCTTTGCTCCTGCTCCCTTGTCGCCTCTGGCCAGTCCCCCCCCCCGCCCTTCCCCGGCCCGTCACTTGGAGCGTGGGTGCTAGTTTTGAAAGATCAAGACTTCCTTGGAACAGAATCAAAACTGCTTGTGGTGGGTTATGAGAGCTGCCTGATCCAGTCCCCATTTGCTTCTCTGGCTACATCACAGAATCCCTATCTTTCACATGTACCTTTTTTTTGCTTTCTCAAAATCCTCTCTCAAAACCCTGTCTCATGTCTCCATTCCGGTTCTCTCCACACTGTGGGGCTGCTTCTCATTCATTAGGTAACAGCGCGATACCTGCTTCTCAAAGAGAGCGTGCCTTTCTGCTCCTCACACTTGGACACTCTCACTCCCATTATTATTATTTTTATAATTCATCCTGACTTGTTTCTTGCACAGTATGGTGCAATTTGTAATTTGCTTATTATCAAGTGTTTTTTCTCTACCACTCAACCTTGAGCTCTATCAGGTAGAAATCATGTTTATCAATTTATTAGAATATTCTGAGGATTTTACAGAATGAATAAATGAAAATATATTTATGAACTCTGTTGAAGCACACCTTATGGCTCAAAGGACACATGTTGTTTAAAATTTTAATAGAAAGTCATTCAAAAGACTATAGCACCAGTTCACATTGCCACAGTTAATGTAAGAGCATAGCTGTCCCTCCTTTCTGTCTCTCCTTCCCCAAGTTCATTACTGGTAGTTCTTTCCAGCATCTTTTATGAAAAAGTAGTAGTCTTATGAGAAAATATATTTTAGCTCTAATAAGAAATTTCAATGTTATTTAAAGGCTTATAATTTATTAGGCTGCAAGAAATTAAAATACAGTTAAGATTTGAGTATGTCAATTTAGCTAGGTGAGGTGGTACATAATTCCAATACTGTGGGAGGCTGAAGCAGGAGGATTCCAAATTTGAGCCCAGCCTGGGCAATTTAGCAACTTGGTGAGACTGTCTTAAAGTGAAAAATGGGCTGGGGAAGTACTTCAGTGTGAAGGCTCTAAGTTCAATCTCCAGCACACACACACACACACACACACACACACACACACAACACACACCTAAATTTAGAATTTAATTAGTTCTGGTTCTAGGCTAGATCCAGAGGACCTGGCATCCCCCTTGGATTTAACCTCATCTTAGCCTTTCCAACATCTCAAGCGATTCAGTGATATCATATGAGATGTGAGAACCAGATATGCAAAGTTGATATTAAGTTTTTGCATTCCTCACTTACTTTATGTAAGTTATATTTCCACACTTAAAATCTTGCTTTTCATGATTAAAAAAAGACACATTCATAGAAGTCCTCAAGTATTTTAAAGTATCCTTGGTGCCTTGACTTCTATTTCCCTAGTAATCAAATTTACTAGTATCATTATTGGTAATTCTTGGTGAGGGAAATTTTAAAAAATAATTGCTTTGAATTAAATCTCAACCCATCTCATTATCCATAGGAAGAAATAACAAGAGGAATGTTCTC
Source organism: Heterocephalus glaber (assembly GCF_000247695.1). The sequence continues at coordinate 1,422,042 of NW_004624770.1, forward strand.
TTGGCTTCTTAAGCCACGGCCCAGGAGATGTGGCTGCCACTGGAAATGGAAACACTGCCTCACGGGGTCTTCCTGCCAGGCACAGACCAGGGTCTGTAGGAGGATGGAGTTGAGACACAGCATGGAGCACTGAGAAGTGGTTCCCAAGGCCCTCAGCACCACTGTAGCTGAGAACCCCCAGCTCCAGCAGGGCGAGGAGAGGGGATGCTTCCAACAAGCAGCTGTCACCCTTAATTCCTCAGGTCAGTGGATTTTTCTACCCGACTCACCCATTACTGTCTTTTCATCTAGTGAGGCACCATACACCAATACTTCTGTGATTAGTAAGTTTCTGGTAAGTTTGTCAAACCTGTAAAACTTGTACAACTTACTGTACTTTGATTTTGATATTGATGTTCTAACCAGAAGCTCAATACTTTTTAAAAAGACTAATTGCAGAGTACTGAAATTTTAAGTGTTTTTCTTGCTTCTAGTTTTCCGGGGGGCAGAATAATAGTTTCGTCTCGCATAGATCTGTTTAGTATTCACCTTGTACTTAGAGAAACATTGAACTTTCAGTTTGAGCACATTTTCCGCAGTTTTGCACATATTGAGTTGACCTTCATCTGAATCAGCGTCGTTCTATCCATCGATGTTAAAAAGAAGATTTTAGAATCTATTACCTGCCTGAATTTTTAATAAACCTGACTTATTGCAAAATGTTGGTTAGCCTATAGAATTTTTCTATGTTATTTCACATTAATTTTTTTGAACATAATATCAATTTACTTTCTTTTATTGGAATCTCAAGATTCCTATAGGTTTCTTTAGTCTGAAGCACAGATGAGCTTCTTAATGGACACTCCTGCAGCATGAATTTATGTCCTTTGGTCCAAGGCTGGAACAACTACAGGATATATATATGGCCTTTTTCTGGAAAGTACATTTATTGAAACAGGAAAGGTAGAGAAAACTCCGCCTTTATTCTCCCCCACGAGCACAGCGTGTTCATGAGTCAGTTTAGCTTCATCTTTGATGCATTAGGCAAAAGGCCAATTTAAGGCATTTGTGCGTATTGCTCAGCTTGTGCAATATGATGGCTTAGTATTAATCTTCCATACTCCAGGGTGAAGCCACGTTGACAGATTCTCAAGACACCTTTGTATTTCTTTAGACTTTAAAGTGATGTAATTTATATTAAAGTGGGTTGGTCAGCCTTTGTTTGAAGGAAGTGATTTGAACTTATGATACTTTACCTCCAGTTACTAAGTTTCACCATATGTAGCTCTTCAATATTCAACGGATGTATGAAAAATTTCCATTATTTTTTGAGGGAGGGGAAGCTACAACCTGATAATTTATATTTTGCCAGCAAGTTATTCATATTTGTCAGTGTTTTCAAATTTAGTATCACATTTTTGCAATGACACTTTTCTTAAAAAATTTTAAGATAGAATGTAATAGAATCAATGTAAAAATCAGTAATTTAGTAATAAGAATCTAAAAGGAAAAATGAAAAAAAAGAATCTATTCAGAATATCAGGTAAAAACTGTCAAATATATGGAAGTAATTTTTTAAAAAATAAATTTTATTGGTACATTTTAGGTATACAATATAATGACATTCATCACTGGGAATTTGCACCTTTACATGTTCTGTCTTGGTTCTTATTTTTTCCCCATTCCCCTGCCCTCCCTTCAACCCCTCCACCCCTCTCTATGTTTGCTTCCAAATAGAAACAAAGTCTTTGGAAGAAATTTTTTGAAAACACACACAAAAGAATATTAATAGAAGATATAGGATAAGATAAAAGGAAATAGATACAGGATTATTATAAAAAATAATTAGGGGTGGGGTGTGTGGCTTATTTGTTTTGGTGGTAGTGGATATGTTTAGTATGTGTACGGCCATGAGTTCAATCTCCAGCACTAAAACGAATAAACAACAAACAAAACACAAAAAACCTCACAGAACTTAACTGATGGGTCTTACCAGGTGCCACCTTTACTCTAATGCTTCTGTCATCTAAAATGCAACTGTGAGACACAACTTCTTGATGAAATGTTTTCTATTTTGGAGGAGGAATGGGCTTTAGCCACAGAAAGGCTGATTTTGCTTCCCATTCTTTTTTTGTTTCTGTTTATGGATTGGTGAGTTTGGGAGAAGGAATGAAATTTGATTGGTTCAGCCTGCTGCCACTCCCCTTGTTCCTCCCCATCCAGGATTTTATGTTTTGGAGTCAGCCTGTTGATCAGGTGTGGTACCTCGTGTGCCTCTTTAGTTCAAAGCTCACAGGGGTGCAGTCTTTCCTTTGGCAGTAGTGAGAGTGGCTGTCCATGACTGGGTAAGGTTCATTCTGAGATGAGTATGAGGATGCTTAATGATGTTGCCACATCATTCCCACCTGTTATGTTACAAATAATAAAGCTCATCATTTTTATCTATTTCCTCACCTTGTTTCTCATTTCTTTCCAATCTAAGGAGTTGAAAATGGTTGATGCCTCAGCATTTAACAAAGATGGTAAGATTCTAAGAGTAGATAAATTAGATAAATAGAATGTAAAAGCAGAATATTCTGCAGACAATGAAAAGAATTAACTCAAGATATAACAGTTGATGTATTGGTGTTTGCATGGGATGCTGTTAATGAGATGAGCAGGGTGTAGAATAGGGTATGTAATATTTGCTGCATGTATTTATATGTGGATATGGATTTGTATGTTTTACATGACTGTCAATGATTATTTGAACAAAGAGAAAAGTGTGAAGTTTAAACCCTAGGCTGTTAAAATGAATTTTCATGCAAAGAACACTACAGCTATATGCTCAGAAGAAAGGAGAGGTCATTAATCTAAAGAAGAAATGATTTCACTGAAAATTCTTGACAGTATGCATCATAACATCACATTTATTCATCTGTATCAAATTAAATATAGATTTATAAAATACTGAAGAAAAATATTTTGATTATATATTTACTATTATTTTCAAAATGTTAACTATTAAGAGTGAGTTTACTATTTGATGTTTAAAGCCTTTAGGGAAAATTGAACTTGGCTCCAAACCTGAAAAAGTATATATAGTTTTTATTTTAGAGCTTTAGTTAGTAATGAAAATAACGTAGACTTACTGAGTTACTGAAGTCCATCAAGCCTCCTGCTTTGTTCTAAATAAGAATAGTGTGGTCTGAAGGCACATGGATCAGCTGTGCATGAGCTGCTGAAGGTATTGGTAGGGTGGCCGATTGTGTGCATTTATTTGTGGTATGATTGGTGGTTATGTGTGCTTGAAGTGAGAGAGACAGGAGCAAAAATTAAGAAGAATATTACTTATTCTAGAAGTTTGAAATGAAAAAAACCAAAGAACATCTTTCATTATTTTGGAAATAACATTTTTATTGTGGAAGATGAAAAAGAATTGCTCTTCCGGCTATGGGTGCACTAGGATTCACTAGCAATTTCTAGAGGCACAAAAGCTTTGAAAAAGTGATCCTAGCTGTACCCCGGGGCAAGTGGGTAGCACCCAGCAGCTGAGTGTGTTAGCCAGTTGTCCTTATCAAGATAAAAGCAATGCCCTTGGAAAGCCTAGTCAGCAGGGCCAGCATCTCCATCCAATGAGTCTAACCTAAACAGTGACAGGACAAGCAGTGAGGTCTCTAGGCAGTGGCTCCAGGTGGGTGGCTGCATCTTATATAATCAAGGTAGGAAATAGAATGTGGTCCAAAGACTAGGCCTCCTCAGAGGCAGAGGTCTTATCTCTTGGTTGGCACTTCTCTCCTGGTCTACTGATGGCTTTCATTGGCTACCTGTTGAGTAAATAAGTGGATGGATACATTATTAGATATGAGGTAGAGATGAAGGGAATTGAACTGTGATTCTTAACTGGACTCCAGATAGCAGGAAAGTCAAATAAAAGCTAGAAGCTGGAGATGGAGCACAGGGCTTCTTAAGGGTTTCCCCAACCATCACCTCAAGATCATTGAACACCTAAGCACACTGTGATTACAGGCAGGCAAAGGAGCTGATACTTACAGAATATCTTCTGTGTTTTTAACTGTGGTTCTTAGTGTTTTTTCTTACATTAGTTATTTAATTATTTTCCCTAAACACCTGGCAAGGAAGATGATATTAACCCATTTTAGTAGACCAGACAACTAAGACTCTGAAATAATACAGCATTTTATTCAAAATCACCATCTTGGCAAGCTGAAATTTGAACCAGGTCTGTCTGCTGTCAAAGTGACTGAAAAAGAAAGGCTCTAACCACATGAGGGAGTGTTTCAAAATTGGGCAGGGAAGGGGTTTCTGGTCTGCAAGTCCCCTTACCGGCAGACTGACAAGGGAGCCTTATGTACTATTACATACTTTGATTTTCTAAAATCCTAGTATTTATTGGAATTTTAAATGTTGGATTTGTATGTTTATCATAATGGTTTGTAGGTTCACACAAATTGAAAAAAATTGCTGTGATATTGTGAAATATCAAACTCATATCTTAAGTCATAATTTTCTCTCCAAGGATGGTTGTAGAAACTGGAATATAACCCAAGATGTGTTACAGAATTCTAATTCTCTCAACCTTTCTGCTTTGCAGCTGGTCATAAGGAAATTCTCTAACCCTTCGTTGTCTGAATGTAGGTCCTAAAACCCTCCTCATGGCAGAGGGTCCTGCTCTGTGCCTTGCAGGGAGGAATGCTACACAAGAGGCCAAGAAAATGCTCAGCATGAAGACCTCGCTGGGTTCCCCACCCATCTATTAGTGAGCAGGGTTATGCAATGAGGTCTCCACATGAATCCAAAACAACAGGGCTCAGAGAGTGGAACACATGGAAGCTCCTGGAGAGTGATTTTAGTATTTGATGTTTGGAGAAGGCATGGAAGCTCCACACCCTTCCTCTAGACCTTGCCCTATGCGTCTCTTCTTCTGTTTCCCTTCTAATATCCTTTATAATAAAGCAGTTGATGAAATTAAGTATTTTCTAAGTTCTGTAAGGGGCTTGAGCAAATTAATCAGACCTGAGAAGAGAGCTGTAGGAACTCTGATGTATAGCTGGTTGGTCAGAAGCAGGGTGAGATAACCTGGGGCTTGCTGCTGAGATCTAAAGTGTGTGTGTTGGAGGCAAGAGGTCACTGAGCCCCTCACTGGTGGCACTGTCACTTGATCCAGCCAAACCGAATAGAACTGAACTAGATGAGAGGACTCCCTGTTGTGTCCACTGAAGGACTGATTCTTGCTTGCTGGTGGGGAAAAATTCCCCAAGCCTTTTGAAGTCACAGAAATCTTCTGTGTTGATTGTTTTCTTTTATAACTTAAAAAATTTTTTATTAGTACACATTTGCAGTACATAAAGATTACATTCATCACGGGGAGTTGGCCCATGTACACAACACATCTTAATTATTTTTACTTCCCTTTCCGTGGTGATTGTTATGGCGTAAGGGTAAAGGAAAAAACAGACATTTCATTTTTTCCTGACAATCAAAATTGCTTATTTTGTGTTCGCTTTCTTTTTAAAGTTTTAATTCTTATTTTTCAAAAATTAAGTTTATTGGTACAATTTAGGTATATAATATGACAGTCATCATTGGAAATTTGCACCTTTACATAATCTGTCTTGGTTTTTATTTTTTCCCCATTACCCTGCCCTCCCTTCAACCCCTCCATTCCTCCCTATTTACAAAGACTTTGTTTCTGTTTTTTCATTTTCTCATATAAATTCCATTCCTTTCTTTCCTTTCCCCTACCCCT
>NW_004624770.1:1437677-1447729 GCF_000247695.1 Heterocephalus glaber
AGATCTTGATATTGTAATTTACAAAATGTATAATTGATATTGTGTAACAGGAAGTAAAGGTCTAAAGGAGCAGGGGAAGTGGGAGGGGTAGGGGAAAGGAAAAAAAAGGAAAAGAAAAAAATATGAGAAAAGGAAAAAAATGGAAACAAGGTCTTTACAAATAGGGAAAGGTGGAGGGTGTGAAGGGAGGGCAAGGAAAGAGGAAAAAAAATAAGAACCAAGATATTCATATAAAGATACAACATCCCAATGATGAATGTAACTGTATTTTATACCTAAAATGTACCAATAAAAGAATTAAAAAAAAAAAAGATTTCATCTCTCCTATTAGTCTGTAGTATCCCCAAAGTGGAGGCCATGCTTTGTTCTTCTTTGTATTCCCAATGCCCCACCTGTTTAATAAATATTTTTTGAACTTAGTAGGGGGAAAGTCTCAGGAAACTGTAAGCTACAACTCATGCCCCTGAGTATGACATCCAGGAATAATCCTGGGAGTCCTGAGAAGAAATCTAAAATCACGATCAGAGTTACCACATCAGACTATGGGACATGAAAAAGTTGCAGTGTCTGAAAAAGTTTCTTTAAAGTTAACATTGGTAATCCAAGTCAGGTATCAGGAGAGAGGAAGTTAGAAAAGAATGTAAAGTGTTTGGAGGTTAAGATTCCCTTGAAAACCCTTCCAACCCCCCAAAAAACTACCAAAATATGGGAATGGAACACAAATTAAGAACAATACATCAGGCATCAATTCAGGTAGCTATTTAGACCACCCAGTTCTAACCCAGGAAGTGACTGTTCTAGAAAGGTGATGCCTCTGCCCTGCCCTCTGCAGCTTCCTGGGTGTTAAAGGAGGGGCAGGGGAGGACTCAGGGCCTTTAGGGAGAGCCCTTCCACTTCTGGGAGGGCCAGTTCCCTTCCTGTTTCCTATTCTCCTCCTTACTCTTTTCTTCCTGTTATTTTAGTTTGTCCTCTCATTGCCCAACCATTCCTCTCTGGTTTTTCTATTCCTTTCCTCCTTTGTCTTGTCTCTCTTCCTCACTATCTCTGAGCAGAATGTAGCTCTGAAGTTTGCGTAAATCTTTTTTTCGGTCTTTTTTTTTTTTTTTTAGTGCCAGGGTTGGAACTCAGGACTTCACACATGCCAGGTAAGTGTTCTACCACTGAGCCACACTTCCTGCACCTGAAGTTTGTATTAACCTCTTGACCAGAGGACATTTTGTATTTTCACTTGAAGCCGCAAATGCCCCCAAATAATCTGTTTTCACTCTTCAAAGAGCAACCGAATAAATTGCTTGACATTTATTTATTTAGAAACAAGATCTGGCTATGTAGCCCAAGCTGGCCTCAAATTCAGAGTGATTGATCCTCCTGCCTCAGCCTCCCAAGTGCTGGGATTGTAGTTGTGCACCACCACACCCAGCTTGATATTCATTTAGAATTAATTAAAACTCACTATGCCAGAACTTGAAGGAAAGCAAGTTACTGTGAGGAGAGGATATGGGTGGAGGTGGATGCTCTCAGTCTGACTCCAAAAAAGCAGAAGAGCTGGAATTCAGTTTCCTCTTTCAGGGCATCAAGTGCAGTGCAGGGAAGGTAGTTGGTGTTACACCAAGTTCAAGGGTTTCTTGAGGTCTCATCAGAGAAGATCTCACTCGGGGACAATGCTTTCTTGCCCGCCCATGGGCTTCATTCCCCACTGTATCAAGGGACCATAAACATCCTGGGAATTACGTACTTGGTTTCATTCATAAAGAGGATCCTTCAGAATGGTCTTGTTCTTGACCAAAAGTCCTGGAAGGTCTCAATTCATTCTTTTTTAGGAAAGATTGAGTATCTGATAGGGATTATCTTATTGAAGTGAAGTAGATGAGAACTGAGGAAGTGATGACTGTGGAGCCCAGGAGAAGAAGGGACTCGGGTGCCATCAATGGCAGTCAGTGTGAGAACCTGGCTGGAGCCTCGTCCACAGTTTTCAGATTATGGTCATGAAATACTACTGGTTACTGGGTGCATGCATTGATCTTTACGAAGTGTAGCCTATTTTATACCCCAAAAGTTTAGGATCAAAACAAAGAGAGTCAGAAGTGGGGCTTTCTAGATTTCATTTAAATCAGTGAAGAAATATAATGCAACCACATCTCACTGCCTTTTCTCCATGTAGATGAACTATCTCATTAGTGACAATTACCATAGGCCCATTGTAAATGAGGATCATAGCATAATCAGTTTTATAAATTCTCCCATTGCACCCCAGAGGTCTGATGACTTCCTTATTTACCCAGAGCTTTCTAGGAAAAAGTATTCTGTATAAAAACCTACCCAGGACCATAAGTAAGTGCACACACATCCCAGGGAGCAGCGTTATGGACCAGAGCTGCTTAGCTCCAGGCAGATCCAGCAGGGCTCTGCCCCAACCCCAGTGGCTTGGGCCTGTGTGCTCACCTGGAAAATAGCTGCACAGGCACACAAGCAACAGCCAGAAGCCTGCCCCAATACCATTGGTAAGTGTGCGCAGATCTCAGAGAGCAGCAGTGTGGACCAGAGTGGAATGGCTTCAGGCAGGTTCACCCAGGACCCTGTCCTGACTCCCTCTGCTTGTGCACACAGGCCCAAGCCAAGGGCCCTCCTGGAAAAGAGCTACATAGGCACACAAGCAATAGCCAGAGGCTTGCCCCAATACCATTGGTAAGTGCACAGATACCTTAGCCAGAAGCCTGCTCAGACACCAGGACTGGGGTGCAGAGCCCCCAGCCAAAGGCCCTCCCAGACAACAGCTACAGAGGGGGCCAGGCCTTAGCCATAGGCACACCTAGATACCAATTCAAGTGTCCACAGGCCCTAGCCGGTAGCCCGCCCAGACAACAGGTCAGCTCAGGGATCCAGAAGGCCACCATTTTGAACCCAGGAATTGGTGCATTGGTGAACAACAGAGAAAAAGCCATTTGGTGGCTTGAATTGAAGACCACTGGGTGAGCAAAACATTCCCTCAACAAAGGCCCAGCAGGCTGCATCTGTCAAAATGAGAAGACATGTAAACAAGTCTCAAAACCAGACTTCCAGATCACCTAAGGCAACCCCAAAGGGAAATAAGATGGAACAATCTGATACTCAACAACTTGGACTCCCTGAACTGGCAACAAAAGAGGATCTGGAAAAAATGAAATCAGAAATAGTTTCTCTGATAACAACAGAGATTGTGCCCATAGTACAAGACATGATTAATAAATCTAGAGCAGACACAGATAAAAAAATAGAGGAGCTGAGGAACATGATGGAATCCCAGCACCAGAAACAAATGGAATCCATAAAACAAATGCAAACAGATTTCCAGGAAATTAAAAACTCCATTGACTGCTGCCTGCCTTGCAAGTGCAAGGTCCTGAGTTTGATCCCTGGTTAAAAAAAAAAAATCCATTGAAAGTTTACACAGCAGAATGAGTCAATATGAGGACAGAATTTCAGATATAGAAGATAGGATTGCAATTAGTGACCAGGAAAAGAAAAATTTCTTAAAAATATTAAGGGGCAATGAGAAATCAATCCAGCAGCTGGTGGATTATGCAAAGAAAAATAGCATAAGACTGATCAGCATCAATGAAGAAACAGGAGAGAGTGCAGATGACATAAAAATGTTCACAGAAATAATGGCAGAAAACTTCTCAAGTAGGGGAAAAGAACTTGACATACAAATAAGAGAGGCACATAGGACTCCAACTTGACTAGCCTTGATAAAAAAAAAAATCTACACATAGGCATATAATTGTTAAGATTCCAGAAACCCAACAGAAGAACAAATTTCTACAAGCAGTTAGAGGAAAGAAACAAATCACATACAAAGCAATGCCCATTAGAATCACAGGAGACTTCTCAATGCAAACTCTCAAGGCAAGAAGAGCATGGAGTGACGTATTTCAAGCCCTAAAGGAAAACAGCCTCCAAACCAGATTGATGTACCCTGCAAAGCTATCTTTCAAAATTGAAATAAGATACTTTCATGACATAGAGCACCTTAGGAACTTCATGAATACACAACCAGCACTCAAAAAAATTTTAGAGAAAATCCTAGGAAAAGACAACGAGCATCGCAACCCCAGGAAGCCCAGCAGAATGAATCCACTGGGCACAACAAGAAATTAAAAGCAAAGAGGAAGAATCCAACAAAAAGAAAAAGTCATGACAAGGATAAGTCATTACATATCAGTGACAGCCATCAATGTTAATGGTTTCAATTCACCAATGAAAAGAAATATACTGGCAGAATGGGTCAAGAAGCAAGATCCAACAATATGCTACATATAAGAAACACACTTAATTCAAAAAGAAACTCATAGACTGAAAGTTAAAGAGTGGAAAAAAATACTCCATGTGACAGGAACCAAAAAAAAAAAAAAATAGCAGGAGTGCCTATCCTCTTTGCAGATCAAATTTCAAACCAACATTGATTAAGGGAGGCAAAGGACACTACATTCTTGTAAAGGGAATAATCCAAGAAGAAGAGATGACAATCATAAATACATATGCACCAAATAGTAGTGCACACAACTATATAAAACAAATACTAGCAGACATGAAAAATCAAATAAGCACTAATACAATAGTAGTGGGGGACCTCAATACCCCACTGTCACAAATAGATAGATCAACTAGACAAAAAATAAACAATGAAATACTAGAATCAATCAACCTCTTGAACAAATGAACTTAACAGATATTTACAGAGTCTTCCACCCCCAAAAATCAGAATACAAATCCTTTTCAGTTGCACATGGGTTGTTCTCCAAAATAGACCAGATATTTGCTCATAGAACATGTGTAAGTAAGTGCAAAGGAATTGAAGTTGTCCCCTGTATGTCATCAGACCATAGTGTGGTGAAATTGGTGATCAATAGCAAAAGAAACTGCAAGAATTTCATAAACACACGGAAATTGAACAACACACTTCTGAATAACCAATGGGTCACAGAGGAAATTAAAGAAGAAATCAGACAGTTCCTTCAATTAAATGACAATGTCAATACAATATGTCGGAATCTATGGGACACTATGAAAGCAGTCTTATGATGGAAATTCGTAGCACTAAATACTCATATTAGGAAAACAGAGTAAGCTCAAATAAATAACCTGATGCTGAACCTCAAGCTTCTAGAAAAAGAAGAGCAGGACAAACCCAAAGCTCATACAAGGGAGGAAATTCTAAAGATCAGAGCAGAAATCAATGTAATGGAGACTAAGAGAATGATATAAAAATTCCATGAAGCAAAGAGTTGATTCTTAGCCAACCTTATCAGAAAAAGGAAAGAAAAGGCCCAAATCCATGCAATTAGGAATGAAAAGGGTGAAATTACAATGGATCCAGCAGAAATCCAAAGGATCATCAATACCTACTTTGAGAACCTATATGCCAATAAATGGAAAACACAGAAGAAATGGACAGATTTCTGGATATGTATGAATTATCAAAGTTGAATGAAGAAGTCCTATTTGACCCAGCTATTCCCCTACTGAGTATCTTCCCAAAAGAATTAAAAGATTCATACCACAGTGATATATGTGCACCCATGTTCACAGTGGCACAGTTTGTAATAGCTAAAATTTGGAAACAGCCCAATTGCCCATCAACTGGAGACCAAAGAAAGAAAATGTGTTTTTTTAAAAAAAAAATAAAGTGGAGTATTACTCAGCCACAAAGAATGAAAAATTAGAGGCATTTATAGCTAAATGGATGTGACTATAGCTAAATTGAGGTGATACTCTTAAGTGAAATAAATAGGACACACATGTGTAAATATCAAATAGTTTCTCTAGTGTGAGAAACTGAAAGTGTAAATAAGGAGTAAAAGGTATAATAGATAATAGGAAATAGGAAGAAAAGGGGCAAAAAAGGAAGGGGAAGTGGGAGGGGTAGGGGAAAGGAAAGAAGGGAATGGAATTAATATGAGAAAATGAAAAAATGGAAACAAAATCTTTGCAAATTGGGAAAGGTGGAGTGTTTGAAGGGAGGGCAGGGGAATGGGGAAAAAAAGGAGAACCAAGATAGATTATGTAAAGGTACAAATTTCCAATGGCGAATGTCATTATATTGTATACCTAAAATGTACCAGTAAAATTAATTAAAAAAAAAAAACCTACCCAGTGCTTGTCTTCATGTGAGGTGAATAGAATGAAAGGCATTGCAGTATCCCCCGTGTGTATACCATTCGCCAGGCTCCAAGAGGTACCATTCCTACTACTAAAACATTTGTCTCTTTCACCTTATCCATAGAATTCAAGCATTTGAGAACCTGAGGAAACTTATGATAGCTAGTCCAGTGGTTTTCAGATTTCTTTTAACCACAGCCTGTAGTCATCAAATACACAATGTAGTAATAAAAAATAGTTTATAAGATGATCCTTACTCTGTGTGATGTACAAGCATTTATCAGGTGTCTACTATGCTCTAGGTGCATCCTGGCCCTAGAGACATGAAGATAAATGAGACAGGCAATCTCTGTTCAGGGTGTATCCACATGAACAGAAAGAAAGGAATTAAGTATATACTCAACCTTAAGAATCACCAAGGACTCCACATTTCAAAACTCATTATAAAGCTGTTACTTACTTTGATCCTGTTCTTTAGCTGACAAAGTGAAGGATGTTTTCTCTTTTAACTTTTCACCGTGAATCACTCCGCCTGTCACGGAGCTTAGTGGTTTTAACTTCAGATTTCATTTCTCAGGCTTTTTCCTGTTAAGCTACATGCTTTTTTGTCTCAGCTGAGAGTGCTTGACAAATATTTTGCAAAAACAAGCCGTGAACTGAGCACACCCTTATCTTTAGAGAAAGGGCATCTCTTTTTATTCCACAGAAACCACAATCTCAAAGCCAGTGGAATTTTCTAGTCTTCTTCTCCCTTTTCCCTCTGCCCTCTGGAAGAGGAAGGAATCTGGGGAGTCCGGTTGCTCTTGACTTACAAGACTGTTTTTGGTGCAGCCTGCAGTTGGGCCATCAAGGAACTGTAGCCCTGGAGAGACTGGGAGAGTCAGTGGAGAGCGCTGTCCAGTTCCCTCTTGTTCCTCCAGAGAAGTTGCTTCTTTTTCCAGATTCTCAGTCTGCTTCGTCCTAGCAGAAAACAGGTTCCCTGATCCCTCCCATCAAAATTCTGAAGATTGATGGGGTTAGGCCCTAACTTTTAAACAAAGACTAGGTCAGGTTATCAGAAAAAAAAATCAATGATTGTCTTTCAATCTTCATTTCTGTTGATAATTTTTTAAATGGTATATTGTCCAAATGTGGGATGGGTGAAAAAGTATTAGGATTTCCAGTTAACTCTTTCTAGAGCTTGCCTTGGCCCTTAAGTAGTAAGAGTCTAGTAGTCTGCAGAGGCACCCTGAACATTGTTAAGAAGGATTCTAACCATGCTGAGGAGATTATTCTGCTGTACGAATAGCTAATACGCATCATAAATAGTTAATGAACCTTATTAGCTTGAGATATTTGTTCAGGAGAATTGGCCCCCAACTTACAATTGTTATGAAGGTGATGACAGTATGAGCTGATTGTTCCCTCACATGTTCAGGCCTTCCATCTAGAATAAATCCCTAGTTTTCCTGACACTTGTCACAGTAACTTCTCTCTTGCAGGGGAGACAGAGAGGGTAAATTCCCTAAGCTCAGGAAGGCAGGAGAAAGGGTGGAAAGGGGATTCTGGAAATGGGAAACAGCAGGGAAGAAGCTATCCCATGCAATCCACACACTGTGAAATGTTACAATGTCCTGTATTTCAGACAGTGTAGAAATCTCCAATTTTTTGAGATGAACAAAGGACTCTTAAGAGCCTCTCAGGATGAGATCTACCACAGTGATATCAGATGTCCTGGGAAGCACGTGTTTGTATCTAAGGATCTTTCTTGGTATCTAACCTAGTTATATCAGTCAGCCCATAGGTGCTACATGAGAGATGCCTGTGTATCATGGTTCAGATTTTCTCATGCCTTTTTTGGGGTGAGAGATTTTTCTTTTTAGGATTTGAGTTGTTGGATGTTATTTAGTACTTTCTTGGAAAAATCCTATCCTATAACTGGCTCTAGGACATGCTACAAAAAGATAAGGCTAGACACATCTATAGACACAAGTTTGTATTAATTTCAGTCAAAAATCTGAGATTTACAGCCACCAGAAAACACTCTGGGACAACCTCAGCCTTAATAGCAGAGGTTATTTATTTAAATATTCCTCTATAATGCTGCCATTTTTACAAATAACAATAAGCTTTATAATGATGTGATATTTATACTGAATTCACAGACAGTCTCAGAACTGAAAGGGAAATTAGAACACCAGAGATGAAAAAAATTTATAGCTAATTTGTTAATGTGTTATAACATACAGATTCTTAAATATATACATAGCTTCTGACCTTTCAATTCCAATGGAAATAATATACAGTGCACATAAAGCTCTATGCACAAAGATATTAATTGCATCATTAACTACAACATAAAAAAGTAGAGGAAAACATCATTGTCCATTCATGAGATGAAAAATCTCTTTAAAATGCTTTTACAAAGAGAGCTAAAGGTAAAGTAGGTACAAATTTATATATAGAGTAATTTCAACTTTAAAAAATATATGTGGTAGAAAGACCTTACCAGTCACAAATGTGAGTTTCATAGGTATTACCCATCAGCTGAAGGGTAGAGCTATGTTAGCATAACTGAGGAAAACTGTCTTAGTTTTAGAAGTACTTGTCTGTAGGTAATGGGACATGATTTTCATTTTCTCTTTATACTTTCCAAAATTTCTACAATATGCCCACATTAATTTTATACTAGGAAAGTAATACAAAAATGGCTTGATATTTCAGCATTGAGCTTTTGTTTGATTTCATTTCTGTTCCTTCTAAATGCAGAAAGCAGTATGTTCTTGAGGTCTCTTGGTGTCCCCGGTTCGTGGTTTCCTTGGCCTGCTCTTTGAGCACACAGTCTGACTCAGAGCACCCTACAGTGTGGAAGGCATTTGCTGGGCTTGGTCCTTTTAGGTTACAGTGCCATCTTTGGGACACAGCTGGCCTAGCTGGCTATCACCATTACCGATGATGTCAAATGCTCAATTGTAATGTGCTTTGGTGATGCAGGCTGTTAATTAATCGGTTATCCCAAGGATTAAGATGTAGATGAAACTCAAATCACTCAGTGCTTTGGTTAATTAAAACAACTCCTTTCCTGGTCTTCTTTCTAATGGCTTCATCTCCCCCCGAGTCATGCCAGAGCAAACCTCACAAATGATTTCAAATTTACTGTTCTCCTTTAAATATTTCAATAATTTTCTTTACATTTCAGACTAAAGTAGACATTCCCTGGCATATCACCCATGTCCAGACTCCTGACTCCTTTCTGTCTGTATAATCATCTTCCTTCATTCTCCGGTCTTACAGTTACTTCCGGGGTCCACAGGAGCCCATGTCTTTCTCTACTTCCCTGTTTCTCTCCTCCCTTTCCTCTCTCCCATTCTGTTTTTCTGGCTCAGAAAGCCCTTCTCACTTCTTCCTGGGCCCTTTCCTGTAGTTCTTTCCAGGCTCAAAGGTCATCTCTTAGGAAAAGTCTTTCCCAAGCTCACTAGGGTGGCTCCCTTCTTTCTGTCACTGGATCTCTCATTAGTACCACTTTCAGAACACTCGCCAAGCTGTATCTTTAACTCTTTGCCTCTTCCTGTGTCTGATTGTGAGGATCTTGATTGAAAAACTACTTTATATTTCTACCCTTAGCACTTAGCTCGCAAATAGTGAAAACACTCAGAAAAACATTGAATGAATGAATGGGAATTGGAAGTGCTTGTGGGTCACAGTGGTTCCCATATAAGTTTTCTTTTTCTTAATTTCCTTCATTTATAGGAAATTAAGATCATAAGGTGGATTAAATGAGAAAAAAATTTAATGGGTGATTAACATAATGCTAGGCACATGACAAATATTGGTTTTTGTCAGGTAAAAGTGCCGAAGACCAAGACCAGACCAGGCCACAACAAGCCTTTATTAGGGGAATAGATCTGCCGGGCTGTCTCTGAACAAAGGAGAGA
>NW_004624770.1:1451599-1477907 GCF_000247695.1 Heterocephalus glaber
GGCTGAGTGTGTCTGGAGTTGTTTCTACATCTTCTAATCTGTTCCACTGGTCCTCATGTCTGTTTCTTTGCCAGTACCATGTTGTTTTTATCACAGTAGCTTTCTAGTATAGTTTCAAGTTGGGGATTGTGTTACTCTGTACCTTGTCTTTGTTACCTAGAATTGCTTTTGCTATTCTAGGTCTCTTGTGGTTCCAAATGAATTTTTGGATTGTTTTCTCAAGGTCCATGAATTATGCTGCTGGAATTTCAATTGGGATTGCATTGAATCTTTATAGCAGCTTTTGAAGTATGGCCATTTTCACTATGTTGGTTCTTCCTACCCAGGAGCAAGGGATGTTTTTCCATTTTCTGATATCATCTTCAATCTCTTTTGAAATATATATGTTAATGTTTACAGAACACTGTTTATAATTCCAAAAGCTGGAATCAACCTTCTTTGTAATAAAGCAATGATAAAATGTATGGTACAAATTTATAAATATTATGTAAAGTTTTGAAAGAATGAAGTATATATATATATATGACCTGGCATAGAATGATGTTCATGATAATATGAAAAAATCAACTTAGAGAAGAGTATGATAGAAAAAATTCAATAATCAAATTGGTGTCAAATTGACATATCATTTTTTTAGCCAGCTCTAGGAAAAGAAAATCTGCTATTGTTTCTCTAAAAACTGGCTATTTGGGGTATCTGTTTGTGCTGGATTGTAATTGTCAATTTTGCCTCCTTTTCATGTACTTTTACCATTTTTGAGGAGCTACACTTCCTAGTTTTACTTTATAACTTTGTAGAATTTCTTTTATTCATCTATACCATCATTTTTTTCAAGAAGCATGAGAAGTTGCTTTACATAACCTTTTAGAAGTACTTTTTCATTTCTCCTGAAAAGTAGTTGTCACTGCGAATTATACAGGTACAGGCATCATTTCCCTAAGGGTGGCATTTACACAAGCTTTTGGAAGATGATCCTGAAGGGTGCTATCTAGAGGCAATCCTGCAGCACTGCAGACTCTTGCTTTTGGGTGCTTGAGAGAATTGGACTGTATTGTTCTAAGATTAACAAGCACAGCTATACACTAGATGTTCTCCTAACACTGAAGATACAGAAAGGAGAAAAGGATTGTCCTTGTTCTCAGGTGGCTCACAGGCTGGCAGACAGAGGAAAAGTAGTATGTCTGTTACTGAAGGGAGCAAGGAAGGAGAGTTAACCAAGCAAGCAGGTTGGGGCAGTGGAAGAAATGTCAGACACCACTCCTGAGAAAGGGCAAGACTTGAGGTGAGTGCTGAGAGGTGAGTAAGAGAAAGCTAAACAGATAAAGGGAGTAGTTTCCAGATGAAAGAATGAGGGTGGTGCAGAGAGACAGAAGTATAAGAGACCATGCTTTGTTGTACAAACTACAGGTAATTCATAATACGTACCTCACTGGAAGGAATAGGGGAGGTCAAGGGCATTCAGTGAACAAGTAGTCTGGCTAATAGATACAATGCGTAATTGGCGTTGTTTTAGAGAACCCAGCACTAACCTATTCAGCTTAACAGTGATCTAAAGGATCTTCTAGGCTTAGAATGTTGGTTTACCAGATCCTGGCCACCACAGAAACAAATACAGGGCTCTCCACCTTTGTGGTCTGGTGACGAGGGTGTCTGTATTTTGGTGGTCCACAGCATCAACCGTAGGGAGAATTCTAGAAGACCATCTCAAAAAATAGGGCCTGGCCATTAATGGCACAAAAATTTCACTTGTTTCCCATTTTCCAACCAAATTAAATCCCACCTCCTAATGAGATCCAAGATCTTTTATCATCTGCCTTGCATGTGTCCTTCTGGAATGGAATCAGTAGAATTTGGTGTGAATCAAGTCTTTGAAGTTGGGAAGTCCTGGGTTTGATGTTAACTCTGCTGCTTGCTAGTGCTCTAATGCAAGAATAACAATTTCTCTTAGCTTTGGAGTCTTTATTTATGACATGAGTATAAATCATACCTTACTGTTGCTTTGAGAATTGAGTAGGGTAATGTATTTTTAGTAATTAGTGCAGTAACAATAATTTTAAAATGACTAACCATATGATAATTTTATTATTTCTAAAATTAATTTGACTACATAATAGTGTTTGGATAGAGCCTGTGTTATGGCTTTTATAATTTTGTATTCTTTGTCAGACAAAACTCTACTTGCCTAACCCAGATTTCACCATCTTCATAGAGCTTCCTCAGTTCTCAATTGAAATTAATTATTCTTTTGTTATTTCCACAGAAATTGGTTTGGCTGGTACAGACATTATAGTAAATTTTATTGAATTTAAATTTAGCTCCATAATTGCAATGTCTAGGACAATTTCTGATGTTTTTTATTTTATAATGAGTAAGCAAGTAAAGCAATGATGTTATGGAGACAATTTATCATTACTAAACTATTCTGAATTTCAATTTACAAATGAATCTGTGTCACTGTATGGTGTTCATAGTGATAAAGATAGTAATCAACTAGCAACAATGGGAATAATTTTCTGAATGTGTATGGGTTTATGTATGGAGTAGTACTTGCACCAATGATAAAATGAAACATTTTTCTCTCTTATCACATACTTTTAATTGAAAAAATATATAAAACATGATCACATTTTGTAATATATTTCAATCAGAAATATCTAGTCCAAAAGAGAAAGTTTTATTTATTTTTTTTTGAGAAAGTGTTTTTTAAATAACTTTTTTAGGGGCTGGGGATTTAGCTTAGTGGTTCCAGTGCCTGCCTTGCAAGCGCAAGGTCCCAAGTTCGATCCCTGGGACCAAAAAAAAAAAAAAAAACCACAACTTTTTTTGAACAAGTTCATACTCTTATTTTATAAATGTTTTCTTTTCCTTTCACCTAGGACTTTTCCAAAAAGATCCATTTATCCATTTAATGTTTCTATTTCTTCAAATAATTCCAAGGTCAGGAAACATAACTCAAACTATATATTGTTATATTTATTTATTGCATCTCATTTCTTGGATGTATAAGGCCATTTTCAAACTTGAACAAAAGTGCAATATCACCTTTACTTCCTGGACAAATCAATACCCTACATCGTATACAGTGAGTGAGGAACTTGGTTTGTGCTTATTGTGCCTGAGATGATATTTACAGATAAACCAATTTGAGAAGCTTGAGTTGCATGTGAACGATCCTGACCATCCTGGCCTGAGGGGAGAGCTCCTCCTCACTGGTAATGCTGAGAAAATGAAATGGACCTGATCTTATTCCACGGTGTGGAGGGAGGGATCCACCAGAGGTGGGTGTCCTCTTTTGTGTATTGATAAGGAGATAGAAGAAAAAGTTCAAAAAACCATTTTTTAAATCCTTCTTGCAAGTAATCTTGTTTCTTTAAACTTTTTTGCTCTATTAGTTAAATGCTTAGTTCTCTTTTATCCTTTACTTCTCAAGTCTGGTGGTGCTTTCAGTTTTAACCTCACTTGAACTTTACAATTAATTATTCACTAATTATTTAATAAGTTCTAGAATTATTGGTCTAATAGAATGCATATTTCAAGCAATAAATGTCAATGTCAGAGTATGCTACAGAACTGGGTGCATACAAGTTGCTATGTGGCCGGTTGTTGATTGATGGTTAAAATGATTGTGGAAGGAGCTTGGCTACTTCATGAATTTAGTCAAACCATAAATGAATGAAATGTAGCAGAATCTTTGATGAAACAAGTGAGGAATAATTATAACAGTTGGCAGGGTATGTAGCGAAACAAATGAGGAATAATTATAACAGTTGACAGGGTGTGTAGCGTGTACTTTGGAAAGTATTACAAAATATGTAAATAATTCTAGGACTACAATGTTTTAGTCATTCTGCATTTAAACTTTGTAAAACTTTTTTTTGAGAGATGATTTTTGTTCCAATTAGGAATAGCAAAGACAATGCAGTAGACAAAGTTAAATTCTCTCCATTCTGATGAAGTTCTAGGTTTAAAACGCTGGCCAGGGTATCTGAGCAAAAGGTCCAAAGTTTTGTACTATAGCTAATTGGTTGTGGTCATTTAACCTCTTTATTTCTAGATTCTTTGTAAAATGAGAGACTTGAGCAAGACATTATGTGAGATGCCTCAAATTCCATCATGGTTTTATTTATAAAGGAACAAAAAAAGCAAGAAGTATGATAGTTATTTCTTTCCAAAAGGAATGAGCCCTCAAAATAAGTTTATTTCATTTACATTGTCTTTCTGGTCACATTACAGTTACTACTATATAGTTTACATATTTTACAGAATTCAGTAAAAGTAGTTGCCAGAGTTTCCTTTTCTTAAACCAGCTGCGTGCCTACTAAAATAAGCAATCTGTCTGTGTGTTCCCATTTCATCCATTCAACATAAAAGTAGTTTTATTAGAAAGAGAAACAACTTGGTGATGAACTTACATCATTTGGTAGGAATTTCAAGGCTACATCTCAAAGTTTTAAGTCTAGAAATGAATTAAAAGCTCTATGAAGGCACAAATCATGTCTCTCTTCTTTACCTGTTCACAAAGCCAAGACCAACATTCAGTAGCATTCTAAGTAAATATTGTTCAATACATAAATAATTACAGATGTGCTTTTAGAAACCATCTGGTTGCCAAATGAAAGCTCTATGATGCAGGTCAATACAGCTGATTAATCCTGTTTCTTTCTCTTTTTTTTTTTTTTGATATAATTAGTAAATGTAGGGAAAATGCTAATTCATTCTCTCAGATCTGTTTTTATTGTGGAGTTGTCATAATTTTTTGCAATTCTAAATTAATTTACAGCTAATTATATTAATCAATAAAGTACAATACAAATTCATATATGTTTCCTTTTCACGAGCCAATATCGCTTGGCAAACCCTTTTTTATACTAAGCATGCTCTATTGCTTAATATTGCTTATTTTGAGAAATCATGTGGTGAAACAAATGATTTTAGATATATGCTTCATATTCCTTCAAATTTCCTCTCTGAAATGTACATTGCATTCACCTTTTCAATCAAGAAATTTTAGTAGAAACATTTCTTTAAAGAAAAATGTGGCCAGTGGATGCTGACAAGGCTTCTCTTGCAACTCTCAAGAATGAGGGCATATTAATTTACATAACTGTTTCTACAGGGTTCAAGGCCTGGAGGACTTGTGAAATGAACCATGTGCTATTTATTTGACAGTGTCAAAGGACAGAAAAAATTTTATTCAATTTTTTTGCACATTATTTAAAATCAGAAAAACTAAGAATGTTTCTAAAGTGCTTAGCCCTCTTTACCCCCACATTAAACTTAGAACCACATTAAACTTAAAATATTTGAATGTTTGCTAGCTGTTAAAATGTCAATACAGAACATCATATGTCTCTGATGGATACATTGGTGGTCATTATCAGGGTGTAAGGTCTCTAGAATATTGGCCATAAAGCATTTACTGCGGGGAGTAACGTATATTACTATATCGTGTTACTCTATGTCGAGGTGTCATCGGAGATGTACAGCCGATGGTTTGGCTTATGTGAATGTCTGGACTCACCATTTGTGTCACTTGAATTTCTGGACCTACCAAGATACCACCACTCATCACAGGTCCCACACAAGCATCAGCCATGCCAGCACTGTTCATGTCAGGCATCCCAGGGCTAGCCAATACTCTCTCAGCATGGTATACATCGTGTGTGTTGGCTAACTCAGCAGGTACACAAATATTCCCTTGAACATCATAGACAGGTGCCATTACTGTCTCAGTTACTACAACAGAGGGTGGGAGCTGCGGGTCAAAGACAATGGTAGTGGGTTGGACACATGGCTCAGCAGTAGTGTAGGTCTCGGTCACTATGATGTCCCCATGAATGACTGGTTCAGCTGTTGCCATTTCTGCTTGGAATTCAGCCTCTGAGAGAGTCATTCCTGAAGATTCGTTCACAAAGTAGTTAGGGCCGAGCAGAGGGAGGTCAGTACTGATGGGTATACAGGCCTGGTGTGAAGGGAATGGCTCAATTTCTGTGTCTAAGCAGATTTCAGCAAGAGTTCGAAATTTTGGATCTAAGGTTTCCATGTAGCCTTCATCTAAGTCGTCCACAATCCAACTGCAGCACCCGATGGAGCCCACGGGAGACCCCACTCCTTCATGGTCGTAAATGAGCAGGCAGTCATTGGCTGGCCGGCCTTCGTCTTCATCTGCATATGCATATGCTTTCTAAAGTTAGAAGAAAAACAGGATGTTAGAAAAATTTATTTTCCTTCAAAACAATCAAAGATGAATAATGGCAACGCTTCAGAGACTTTTGATCTAAAAAGATTTTATAGGATGAACAGAAAAAAAACCCTAGCACTTTGATGTATTACTAAATAACTAGAATATTTTTGGAGATTAATGTGAATTGATGGGGTATAGAATTTGAAGACTAAATGTGAATTTCTCTAATTTGAAAACTAATAAATGATAATGTCTATATTTTGTTCAGATTTTAAATCAAAGATAGTATGTATCTTTTGGTCTTAAAGTCCTTTGTTTCTGAGATGACCTAGAAATAATAGCATGTATTTAGCTTTGTTTAAAATGTTGATTTCAGGAGGGATATTTGATCAATTTGGAATGGAAGCCTGTAGAGAGATGTGAATTTCTCTCAACTCAGACACTTATGCCAGAGTGCTTATGAAGCCTTGTGTGGCTTGAGTCGAGACAGCTGGGATGGCACTAAGAAGGAAAGCACTGAGCTTACCTACTATGACTTTAGAATTTTGTTTTGTTTTGTTTTTTTTGGTACCGGGGATTGAAGTTGGGACCTTGCGCTTGAGAGGCAGGCGATGGCACCACTGAGCTAAATCCGCGGACCACAAAATTATTTTTAAAGAAGTCCCTTCAAATAAAATCTTAGGCAGGAGCCGAGTATGGAGAGAAGAATAGAGGAAGGCAGAACCTCCGGGTTTGAAGGGGTGGAGCAGGCCAGAGAGCCACCTTCCCCTTCCCCTCACCTTCTGTGGCCCTGGAAGGGGTCTATGGAACCTTACAGAGCAACAGCCCAAATCTCCTGATACAGTCTGACATCCTCTTTATATTATAAAATAACCAATGGCCCAGAGAGCGGTGAATTGCATGCCTAGGACCCAAAGTGTTGTAGAACAAAATCTCAAATCCAGTTGTCCCCTCTGCACTATGTCATACTGCTTTCTCTCTGGTCTGTACCAGGTTCTAAATTCCACCATTACAAATCAATGATTTTATAGTTAGAAATGAGTCATTTATGAGTTCAGCATTAACTTAATCCTCCGGTGTTTAGTACTTTGAGTGGCACCTCAGTAAGAGGGTAATCGCCCTTGTGTAGGGCACAGGTTAGTTGCTGGGGAGGAAGGGAGTGCTGTAAAAAGTCGGGGGAAGTGGCACAATTTTGTAGAGACTTAACCCGGGGCTCAGACATGTCTAGACTTCCCACGTCACCCCGAATTCTAGTGCTGTTTTCTAAGAGCAGCTCTAGAATGGTTTGGAAAGTATCTCAGTTCCTGTAGAGAAAGGAGAATGAAGTTTTATTTGTCTCATAGTGGACTGCTTGTAACTGAAGGAAAAAACGTCAAGTACAACTTTGAAACTGATAGAGCTCCTTTGATCTAGGTGTGATTTTTATAAAGGATTTAAAAAACAATTTTTACGTAATGTGCTCATTTGTTGAAAGGATGGATGAGTTGGTATCAATCAGTCATTTAAACAATTGATACTATTCATTATGTTCTGCAACAGTATTTTTTAACTGGTAATTTGAAGGTGTAGTTTACAACCGCAACAACGTCTTCCTTCAGGACAGGAGGGACGAGTTTACAAAGAGGACCTGAGCACACATTAGTTTCCTTGATTAGCATTCTCCAGCTTCGCTATTGCTATGAGAAACATTGAGAAACCAGCAGGGAACAGAAGACGGAAAAATGAAAAGGGGAAGTGGAGAATCGCGAGGGTTGCCGGCCTTTTTTGCGGTATTAAAATGTGTTATGGCAACCGAATCTGATATACTGCTGCAGTTTGGCTTGTGTATTTTAAGGAGAAGTGAAATATTTTTTATTTAGATTAGGGTAGGGTAAAGGACGGATATACTGTATTTCAGAAGAAGTATTGCCAGTATTAGTACTGTTACTGTCAGCCCGCGTCCGCTTGCGTGCGAAGGTGCACGCCGTCACCTCGGAGAAGTAGCCGTCCAGGAAGGCCGCGTTCAGGCCGGCGTCCGCGTACTCCCGCAGGGTGCCCATGGTGGAGCTCCTCTTCCCCGAGGCTCCAGCCGCCGGCCCGCTGGCCAGGCCCCCTGCGGTCCCCACGGCGGTGTTGAGGTCCACTCCGGACACGCCCCCTTCCACCGTCCCTCCGCCTGCGTAGGTGTTCGTGTAGATTTCTACAAAGAGAGGAGGGCCCTGTAACCGCGCACACGCGGGGCGGGCTCTGGAAGGCGACGCATGGATTAAACCGGAATCTCTAGGCTTGACGAACGAATAAAAGTCACAGATGCAGAAGGAGCTCACTCAGGAGCAGGCTCACGAGGGGACTACCCCGCCTGTGACCCCTCGGGGACCAACTGTGGGTCCACTTTTATTCTCTGCTTGCAAAGGACCTGGCTTGGGATATGGAGGAATCATAGCCCCGAAGTCTGAATGTCTCCTCCAGAACTGGGCTACTCTGTGCTCTGTTCTGTCATGGCCAATAGCCTGGGTAGTTTTCAGTATTCTTAGATGTGGGTGGGACCAGTGAGTTAGGAGAATGTAAGGCACCCTGGGTGAAGTGAAGGAGAGTTAGTCAGTGTTTCTTTTTTTTTCATTTGCTGCTGTTTCTTTTTTCAACGGTTTATATTACAGACATTACACTAGCACTTAGTCTGTGCCAGGCACTATTTTAAAGTACATTTTGTATACTTTGTATATATACATATATGTATGTAGCGTATGCGTGTGTATACATATATATTATACATGATATATATATATATATAATATGTACATCTGTGTATATTTATTCCTCACAGCAACACTTTGAAGTGGGTACTGTAACAACCTCATTTCAAAGAGAAGGAAATAGGCCCAGAGTCTAGGCCTTCCCACTCACTTCCTACAAAGAGTAGCAGAGCTGGGAGTTAAACCCATGCATTTTGGTTTCAGAATTTGCTCTTAATTGGTGAATCGTACTTCATACATTAGACTTTGAGAAAAAAATAAAGTAGGTATGTTACACATGTCTACCTCTTACTATACTATCCTTTAAGAAATCTGACAGATATTCTATGTTTTATAAGGTCCTTGTATAAGAGGTTGGTCTGATTGAATAATTTTGCATATTGTAAAAAGAAAAACAGAATTTGATATTTACTGACCAGAAGAATCAATATGATCCTGGGTATTAGAAGCTGTCATGGGTCCGCATATATGTGACACATCCTGCAAAGAAAAAAAATTTCAAATACATGCTTCATGTTGAATACTTTTACACTGACATCTATCCACTTTTGTGTGGTGTGTCACTGTCAAAGGACGTTCAGTTTCCACAGAAAACTCATGCTTCTTTGGAAGTGACAGACTGCTCACCCTGTCCTCAGGATGGGCCCCTTCTATTCTCCAGGGCTGTATCACTCCTTCGCCCCCCTCAGGCACAGGAGCAAACCCGGTCCCCAGGCCTTCTGGCTGTCGTCGTTTGCAGCAGCACATGAGCAGCAAGAGTGGTGACACTGCCCAAGAGAGCGGTGAAGAAGAGTTAGCATCCATCGCTCAAGGTTGGAAGTCAGCGAATGCGTCTTTTTTGTAGCATTGTAGTCAGAACCAAGGGCATACATATCAGTTTCCCCATTGGAGGATCAAGTATACATATCCATGTCTATAATTGCAGACCCACCCAGCCACAGAGGACTCTGGAGCTGGAATGCTAGGACCCAAGTTCTTTCCTAGTCCAAGAGTCCTGAGCCACTGGTGCCACACACAGGATTCCAATCCAGTTTTGGATTCTGATCTCCCATATACCTGTATGTGAATTTATACACGTGTATGTACACACACATCGAAGCAACTGCAGATGGTACAAGACTTACAATGGTTTGACTTACACTTTTTGATTTTTACATCATTTTGTCAAAATGATGTACATTCAGTAGAGACTACTTGGGAATTTGAATTTTGATCTTTTCTCCGGGCTAGTGATAACTGGTGCCCAATCATCTCCTTTGAAGCTGGGCAATGGTCAGTGAGCTGCAGCTCCCAGTCATCCACTATTCTCTAGGGTGCTGTGTTGCCAAGTGATGATGTTAGATAGGTTAGGTCTATTAAATGCACTTTCAACTTAGGAGCTTTTCAATTTACTATGGGTTTGCTGAGAATAAATCCCATCCTAAATTGAGGATCATGAATATATGCATGCACACACGTATATCAACAAAAATATAAATCTATGCTTCCATGGGCATGCGTACATCCACAGGTACATGTAAAATATATTGGGGTATACATAGACCATGTCTATACGGGCACATTCACATAGACACCTATATATACAAACATACATAACCAGGCATAGCATACCCAGATGTAAGTTAAACATACCATCAATGTATCTTTTCAAGAGACTTGGCTACAAGACTCAGTTATGTGACCTAGAGGTAGGTTCTTTCCTCAACCCTCATTGTATTTATACTTAAAACCATCAAATATCACCCACTGAATTTCACTGAGCTATTTACATTTATTATTTTAAGACTTTATCCAGGGTTGAAGGGTGTAGCTCAGTAGAGTACATGCTTTGCATGAGGTGCTGGGTTTAATTCCCAGCACTTCCCCAGGCTTCATCTATAAAATATAACAGAAAATCAATGCTATCACAAAGTTTGAACTTTCCAAATGTTACTACTAACAAAACATTTTTCATATGTTATCTTGATAATCACCTCCACTGTGTACTTTGGTCTATAATTATAGAGAAGTTTTCTAAGAGTCTGGAATACATTACAATTAGTTCTTGGAGTCTACTCTAGTTGCTTTTTATATTTTCCTAATGCCCTAGCACAACATGTATTTACTGAATGGGTTAATTAAAAGCTCAGACAAGAATATGAAAGATACTGCATCAGGCTTGTTAGTTACTCGTTTCATTAAAACAATGAATTTGGCAGTTTTACCTACCATCTGTACCATGAACAATGGAAGGTCAAATTTTACATTTTCAGAGAACTTTATGGAAAAGGACTCAAACTGGAACCAGTGGTTTGTATGCAGTGCCCCACCTACACTGTTTCTATGGATGCCAGTGGGCGTTGGGTCATGCACCATGTGGCATAAGCTCCAACAAAGGCACTGCTTAACCAATGGGATCCTTGTAGCACATGGCAAATGCAATTGCTGTATGCATAAGTTCATTTCAAGCTAGAGTGCAAAGTCTTAATTTGAATCCCTTTGGGAATGGAAGGTTAGGACTTAGTTCCCTCACCTCCCACATTGCACTGCCTCTCTCCCCTGTGACAGACCATGAGCTTCGTCATTGAAGACAAGTGACTTTGTTTATTGGGCCATTTCCTTGGTATTCTATAATGAATTTAACAGTGGTCTTGCTTTCTTTGCCTGAGTTAGGAAACATGATGTGAAATTCTTAGTGCTAGTCTGTTGAAAATATAGTTGATACTGGATTTTTAACGCTAGGCCCCAGAAGGCTTAAACACGCCCACACTTGTGGGTCTTTTTAGGTTAGAACTCAGGTATGGATGCTTCTAAAGGGCTCTAGGTGATTCTTATTGGCAGCTGGGGTTGAGAAGCACTGACTGAAAGGTTAGTTGCCACCTCCACTCGGTTGCTCTAGAATCATATTCTGTGAAAATGTCTCTAATATCATTTTGAGAATCATTCACGATTTCTATACATTCTTGCAAACTCACAGATTATTTTAAGAAAGAAAGCCTGCTTGCAAGTCAGGTTTTTAGTACTTTGAAATGATAACATTTTAATTTGTGCTCATCCATTAACATGTTAACCTTACATTTGGATGAGTTTAATCTTTTAAAATTTTAGAATCCTGTATTGGATCCCCATGAAATCTGTTTTCCAGGGGCAAATTAAAATACATGACAATCTGTCTTCTGAGGACCTACATCTTTTTGCAAAAGATTTAGGGAGAGGAGACTCTTTCTTTGAAAGTTTTCCATTCCTGTAACTCTGCTCTTAGTTCAGAGAGAGGCAAGGGGTACATTTCCTTTTCTAAACTTACCTGAATCCTATTACATCGCAGCAAGCAGGTCACCTGAGCTCCAGTCCTCATTGTTTCCTTCTTGCCTGTGGCTTGAAGCCCACGTTTGATCTATCACAAATGTGCCCGCACGTTGGCCCCAAGCTACCTTTAGCCTCTACTTCCTGAGTGTGCTGTGTCCTTTTATCTCTCTTGCTTGCTGGTCTGTTGTTTTCTTTGGGTTTTGGTGCTGGGGTATGCGCTCTACCACTGGGCTACATCCTCAGCTCCGCCCCTGTTTGTTTCTGGCATTTCTTTTTCCTAGATTATCTTTTGGATTTTCCCAGGTACATCATTCTTCTAAGAAAAGTCTCAGCTCTCATGCCCAACTCAAAATTCACTTCTTCTGCAAAGATTTTCCCAGTCTCCCTATGTTGAAATAATTGCTTCAGTCTTTTTACTCTTAAAACATTTTGATGACATTTCTATTGCAGGATTAATTTTATGACTTCTAACAGCTATTTTCATGTTTCTCAACCCACATTAATCCTTGATCTTAGATATCATTATTGAATAGGTACTTTTCTATTAGGTCCTATTATATATTTATTTAAAAAGGCACACAAAAAATACTATACACACTAAAATAAAGAGACAAATATACCTAATCTAAGCATGCAAGTGAGCCTAGAGAGCCCTATTTTGAAGGATGGCTGAAAAGAATGACTTAATTCAGTACTTACGAAGCACTAATAAGAGGCCCAGAACAATCATGCTGATCCCCCCAGGTCCAAGCCCAACATTTGAATCCTCAACTCCATGATCAGTGGCAAACCCATTCATGTCAGCAGTCACTGAGCTGACATCCCCATTATAGATGCCTGTGGTACTCCACTGCCAGCACACGTGGTTGCTGTCACAATCGCAGGCATTTAACTGCACAATCTGTGCCAGTTCACACTGTCTGTTATAGCTGTCCTTTACTAGGATGGGGACTTGGTAAAGTTGCTCTGATAAAATCTGCTCAGTCATAAGGATGGCAGCAGTATCTGAAAAGGAAGAGAGGAGATAGAATAATTTAAATTCCTCGGTGGTAACACTTCTTAATACACAAGGCTGCTTAGAGCCTGAAGTTTTCACGCTCTTGATCATAGAGCACCCTGCCATTTTATTTTTATTTTCATTTAAAATTTATTGTTTAGCTGCTGCCTGCTAGGCGGTGACTTCTATAAGCAGGAAGAGATTCTGTTTATTTTCAGAACAATAGTACTCAACATATAATATGCACTCAATACAGTTTTGTCTAATGATGAATAATATTGAGCTAAAAGAAAATACTAGAAGTCTTATATTTAGGACTACAGTTTACAAAATATCCTCTTTAGGACTGCTGTTTAAAAATGTTGCCTTTTCATTTGAAATCCATCCAATAACTATCACTCTAATTCTTTGTGGCTGTGGAATTATATTGAAAATATTGCTTACAATATTATTTCTTTATCAATCCATGGAGGTTGTACAGATGACTAAATTTATGCTTAAACCACGAGAGCATATTGGATTAATCATAGCACACATTTTTATTATTATGGTTCATTACCTTTTTTTAATTATATGACAAGCCAGCCCTATCTGCTAAAATCCAACCTGTGCACTAGCAAGAATCAGATAAGACAATAGCACACCAGGTGAAGTTCATTTCATTCTTCAACACCAGCATTGAAGCAGGCTCTTGGAATGTCATTTTCTACGTGATAATATATATATATATATATATTTTACTGGAAAATCTATAATACCATTTAAACAGTTTTACCAACTTATATGTAGACTTTATTTTTATTCTAGATTCTAGAATAACTAGGATCTGAATGAAGAAAAAAGTAATAAGTATTATGAAGAATGGCTTATTTAGCTTTATAAACAGAAGCAGTTTTTAGTGGAATTTCTTTAACGTGATCAGTGTTTTAAAATATGAGAGTGGTTTTGTTAAAAAAAAAAAAACAACTAGTAAGTTTAATGGTAAAAGCAAGTTGCCTAATTTCCTCCTTAGACCAAGTTTTTATTGATCACATTTCCCCTGGTATCATCTAGAGTTTCTCCACTCTGAATTCTGTGAATGAAGCCTGGTGACCTCATAGAGGTGGGAGGTATTTCCTCTTCCCTCAGGCTCTGTGGCCTGACCCCCACCTCAGTATGCCACAGAGTCTTTCCCATTGACTCAGTGTATGTGGGGTAGGAGAGTTACCTCAGGTCTTCTCATGGCATCTTGTTTTCTACTATACATTTAATATTTTAGGAGAAAGAACCCAAGATAGATAAAATGTTGGGTTGCTAGAAATTTACTCTCTCTTTCTCTCTTTCTTTTTAAAAATCATTGTTAGAAATTGATTTTTACATAGCTGTTGTCAGCACACATACATATACTACTTTGGTAAGTGTTTTTTACTTTACATTTTTGTTGATGCATTCCTTTGTATTTAAATACTTTGCATACGTATTATTTTAATGGTTGTGTAGTAGCATATCCTAATAATATGTACTACAGTTTGAACAACAGTTCTAATATTGGACAATTTGGATTTAAAATTTTACCCTTACAAATAAGTCTGATCTAGTAGCTTTATAGAAACAATATCATTGATCTTATATGGTCCGAAGTAAGTAGAATACGTGTAAATGTATCTATGGGATATCTGAATTTCAGAGACATGTATGTGACTTGCCTGAAATTATTCAGAATAGGAACTTGTGACATGTGGTGAGTTAGTCAGAGTTTTGTTTATTTCAACTGATCAGGTATTGGTTAATTGCCTATCTGTATAACAAAATGACAACTAAACATATATATATATATATATATATATATGATACACTAAACTGATATATACGACTATATACATGATGTATATCTATGTATATGACAATTTATGACTGCAGTCTGAACATTTTCATTTTATTTGTCCAAATATTTCCTCCAACATCCTAATCTCTACATGAAGTTTTTCTTCATTTAATGTGAATGTGGCAAAACTTATGAAAAAAGAGAAAGTATTATTAAATGTCTTAGCTGATTATTTGGAGATTGTTTACTTTTGGATGTAAAGCGTGAGGAAGTGTACATTCTGCTTACCATTTATGGGTCTGATATCCCACATTTGAGCTGTGTGTGGTGGCTGGTCCACAACACAGAAGGTAAAGGGAGCCCCGTAAGAAGAGTCACGGACATAGATGAGGACTGATGGAGAATTAGTACAGATGATATTTGTTTCAGAATAAACGACTGGACAGTAATCGTTGGCATCAGGAACCTCGATACATATGGTTCCTGTGGCGGTCTTCCGAGAGCCATCTGAAAAGTAAAGCAGCAGAGCTACTCTGAGCGAAATGGTGTCCGGACAAAGTCCTTTCTCCATGACCCCTGAGGATGGCACAGCATTTAGCAACAGCATGACCGGCCCGTGGAACATGCCAGGCTCTGCCTCCCTCAGCGAGCTGTGCGCTCTCTGGCCTTTGTGTGCCTTGGGCCAGGCACACTGGCTTCTTGTGAGCTTTTTTAGAACACATTTTTCCTTAACTCAAGACTCTTGAGCATTCTGTTCACTCTTCCTAAAATGTCTTTCATCTTCATTCAACTTTTCAATTTCATCTTCATGCTAATTCCTATGTATGTTTTGATGGAAAATTAAATGTCCTCCCTCAGAGAAGACTCACAGCTTTTGATTCTCACCCCATCTCAGTAAATTAGACTCTTGACCAGCACATAGCCTTCCATTTAGGATGTTTATCCGACCTGTGTTTGCCGAAAAGCTACAACTGAATGGAGCAATTACTTGTGAAGTTTTTCCTTCCTGTTTCTGTTGTTGTTGATATTAATTCCATATTATTTCTTTCTAAAATAGAATTTCTGAAAACAAATATAAATCTATTAGATTTTTCTTCTCTAAACTATTTGAGACAAATTTTTGGTCAGTATAATTTATTAGAAAAGGCAGAGGATAAGTATTAGGATTCTGGGCTTAGTGCTCATTTCTACTATATGTTTTATGATTGTGATAGTGAATAAAGATTTTTTTAATCCTTAAAAGATGTTGAGTTTTCTCACTTGTAAAGTAGAACATTACCATCTTTATAGCACCAAGGTCATTTTCTGAAAAGTTAATAAAATTCTTTTAAAGATTTTTTTTATGCCTAAGTAGTAGTGTCACTGAGTTAATCACATGATAATAAACCAACATATCTATCCATATCCTACATGACTTTGTACAGCCCGTTCTTATGCCCTATTTCATACTGGACATTCTAGGCTAACATGTCTATTCACTTAGTTTCTCACAGAGACATAAGATTATTCCATAGATTGTTTTATTCATCATTCCCTGGTCCTCGTACGGCCTCATGATGTCACAAACAAAGTAGAACACTTGCTCTCAAATGCAGTTTGCTGTCCATATTACTCTGCCTTTTCCCTTGGTGGTGACACATCCTGTCTCAAACAGAGCCACCTGGGTACCTCTGTGCTAGTGCAGATGCCCTGCACAGGTGAATAAGCAAGGAGCTTTATTTTTAGTTTTCTCCTGGTACATTTTGCTAACACTTTCTCTCTCTTAATTAACTTTTTGTAGTAGGTTTTGAAGATTTTCACCTATTGTCAATACACAAACATAAGATGTGATCAAAATGGCTAGAATTCATTTTTGAAACAGGCCTTCTGGAACTCTGGTAATAAAAAGACAATATATTGATATAACTGACCCCGATGTTAAAAGTAACATCTTCAGGATAAAGATGTGACTCTATGGACTATAGCCTGGGTTCATCATGGTTTCTCTTTGAATCTTGTGCTACTCATTTATCTTTGTCTTTGTTTGGCTACTGTAAAGGTGAGATAGAAACTTAATGCAACCCTACAGTATCTATTTTATATTTAGCATGTAATTGGGACGTCTCTCTTTCCCCTTCATCCTGGTTACTGACCTTTCTCTGTTTTGTTCTGTAGCAGTTAGTTTCCTAGGCACTGTGCTGGAAAATCATTAACTATTGATAAATTGCTGTTTCTATTCACCAAGAAGAACCTGCAATAGACTTTCCTCTGAGAGAAATGGCTCAATTCCAATTAATTCAGTGCATGTGAGCTTATGACTTTTATTTTGGATCTTCTGTTTGGGATAACCTTGCACCTTCTTGGTCCATAACATTTTAGGAAGGATGCATTGAATCAGGCAACACTCACACAGGTTTCTCATGTAGCTCAGTTTAGGTGGTGCTAAAATAACTATACTCTTGGGACACTGCCTCACTGCCAGGTGGCCCCACAGTGAGCTTTGCGCCCTTACTTTAGGCAAACATTCCTAACATACTCAACAAGTGACACTAGCTTTACTCAAGGGATGAGGTTATAAACAGAAGCTAAATTTTATCTTCAGCTCTTGTGCTTTATGGTGTAAGCCAAATATAATTCTCTTTTGGAAGTAAGTGAAATAAATTATAGCTTAAGTATAAATTATAAGTGTAACAATTTAGTTCTTGATCTAAGGTGCTTAGAATTTTCCTCAAGTCATGTCTACAGCGCTAAATGATATATTATGCATTATTCAAATATCAAAATTAGACTAATAATATGTGTAATACTTAAAATATAGTAGTACAAATTTTATTAACATATTAAAAAGACATATTATTACCTTCTATAGCCAGGATCTCTGCTGTGTATATCCCATTGGTAATGTATTTTGACTTCTTATCGAATTCCCTAGAAAACTGTATCTCACCAGTCCTTGAATCAACTTTTAACCAGCTGCCTGCATCATGCCCTATGATATACCTGTTTTTAAATAAATAAGTTCATAATTATGCTTATAGGAAAATTAGTACTGTAAAATTACATAAGAGCCACAATGTAGTCAACTTATATATTGTGTTTGTGTACTTCACAATAACAATTCTTTTGGCTTATGGGGTGATGGAGAAGATGGTTAAAGTATGCTATATGCATGTACAAATCTGCCAAAACAAAACCTATTAATCTATATAATCAATACACATGAATAAAAATATGACAAATCAATAAAATATACATATCATTGGAAATCCCATATTAAATATATTAATCACAACTTCACCACAGTTTTGAAAGTTCATCACTCACAGTTCTTAGCATAATTAATAAAACATATGACTTTCAGATCTATTCATTGCATCACAGCAATATCAAACAGATTTTATTATCAAAAACAAAGATTGTTTTCTCCTTTTTATATATGGTACCCTTAGTAAGTCTGGTATAGAATGGAAATCATGTTATGTTTTGAGTATCTCATTGCTGGCCTACTCAAGGGGCTGAGATTCCTCTTTTGGTTTCTCTATCTGGGATTTGTTACAGATAATGGGTTAAAATGCTTGACCTAATTGGAAGATTTGGTTCTCTGTACCAGGCACAAATTCCAATCTTTAGTCCATTTCTTTGATCCTTTTTTCCTTTTCTCCATACTTATGTGCTTCATAATTTTTCTAGAGTCTGTCAATTTCTTAGTTGATTAAATTGGCTAAACAGGTAACATCAGAATAATTTATAAGTCAGTGGACTCTCTTCATTCCAAAAAACATCGGGAAGAAGGAAAGGAGACAGAGACAAGAAGGATACAGCAAAGACCTATTTCTGGTAAATTATTTCCGGAGTATTTCAATAGTCCTAACTCATGTAAAGTCTATATATCTAGTATTCTTTATGCCTGCCTTTCTATTTCTCCTCTCTGACACTCTTTATCTTATCAAATTTCTGAAACACTTGTGTTTTTGTTTCATCCATTGTTTTCCCCTCTTACATTAAGCAGAGGGTTGAAATTAGTCTCCAAGTCATAAATACCCCCAAGTTTTAAGGAAACAAGCACTGACTCACTTTTTATGGTGTGTTGTTTTGTCCAGTTTGGCCTGAGCAGCCCTAGTCCAGGGTAGTAAAACTCATCCCCAGAGATCAGAGAGACTCTTAGAGTAACTTAGGTCGTTCTTTGATCTTATAATTGTTCTTTGGACACAATTACTCTTATAATTAACCAGAGCTTTTACACCCTCTAAAATGCTATTAAAATGCTAAGAAAATTTCATATTTTATCATAGTCTCCTGAAATAAATCAGAAGAACAAAACAAAATCCTGAAAGTATTACAACCAACGTGTATTAGCACAAACAGCATGCATTAACACTGGTCTGAACCAGGCCACACTAATGTGAATACATTATGGGCAGTACCTGACATTTGTTGCAGGATTTCCTGTATCCAAATCGATAGCAGTGTATGTGCCAAGCACACGAGTCAGTAAGGAGTGTCCTGTTATTCCTTCTCGTACACTGAAAGTCTTGGAACTTGGATGAAATGTGTGTCCTTCTTTTACATTAATAATCTGAATTCTCACAGGGATTGAGTGCATCCGGAATTGAGAAGCAACCGAGTGGTGAAATTCAGCTTGGTTTTTAACTCCAATACCAAGATGAACATTAGGCATTGTTTCATAATCTAATGTCTGAAATGATGGAAAGTGAAAAACTTTGCATCAGCAAAGGATTGTTTGATAGAATAAAGAGGTGATAAGCCAGCCACATTCTAGAATAAAGTGCAAAAGCCATGAAAGTTAGATTTTGAATTGAAAAAAAATTTAGTTATTACTGGATTAGGTAATAGTATCATAATTAGGTAATAGTATCACTATCTTGGCATAATCATGTATGTAGGTCGTTTAAGCCCACAACTTCAAATTGTAATCACATTTTGAAAATTTAAATTTCTTACACAAAAACTCTAATTTCTTACACAAAAACTCTAAAGCAAAATGTTTCTTTTCAAACTGTTTATGAAAAACAAAAAATAAATTTAGAAGTGATAAAACAATGTTCACTACTGTTGAATGACTAACTACATAGGACCCGGATTTCCTTTTGAGAATTCACATCTGACAATCTCTTTCAGGTATTAGCAGCAGAATGAAGGAGCCAATATATATGATGTAATTGAACATGTAATTTTTTTAAATGATGCAAACAAATGTAAAGAATTCATGATTATTATAGCCAGCCATACACCATAATTGCATTGGGTCTAGAGGATAAGAATCCTTTATAGGTTTCATTCAAATAAATAAATACTACACCCTGAGAAAAGTCACCTTTGAACTGGGTTCCTGGAGAAAAGAATAGAATAGAATAGAATCGAATCTTTTGATTCAGAGGGAATGATGTGGCAACATGAAAAGTCCCAAGAGAAAACATTGTATAAAGGGGAGTGCTGGCTAATGTGTCTAGAGGCTTCTGGAAACATCACTTGCAACACATTTGCCAATGACAGGGGTCAAAATATTGGAGCCCCCAGGGAAATGTAGTTTCATCATTATTGTTTTCTTAGATTTTTAGAGTTAAATTTTTCAGAAGAGTTAAAAAAGTCAGAAATATTTACAGAAGTTTATTTGGATTTTTGTTTGGAATGACTTAGCATACCTCACTAGAATTTCACCTAAAACCTTGAGGTTTGGGATGTAGATTGTTTTTATCGGATGACCCATGATATCTAGTCCACTGGTCCACATGATGGACCAAGTTTTATGATAGCTAGCACAGAGGAGTATATGAATTTAGATGAATTTTCAATCAGAAGAAATATCTCTTCTAGAACTCAATGTCACGTTACCTTCAGGCAAATGAAAAATTTGCCAAATCTATTGTGAAGGAGAAATCTCTTGGGGGTTTTCTTATGTATACACACAAATGTACTTTTATTTATCAAAATAATTCTCTCCCTATTGAACAGAATGTGATTAAATATATTAATGTGTGTCTAAAGCTGTATCAGCTATAGAAATTCACAGAATCTTGGGACAGTAAGTTGGTAGAGGGCCAATATTTTCTCCGGCAGGTTGGATAACAAAAAGCAAAGTAGTGGAAAGGAGGAAAGTTGCATTAGTTCTTTGCCAGGAAGACTCCTTATCAGGGATTTTCTGTGTCTGAAGGTCTGTGATTTCCTGAGACTAATAGAAACTGTTGTTTACCAGAGTCTCTTCATGGGCTGAATGGAGAAGCTGGAAAAACTTGATCTCTGCATTTAAAGAACAGCTAAAAAATAATCACTTAACGAAGACATAGGGGTGTATGTTATAGTGGTGCTCTGGAACATGGCTCAGGAGGATGGCCCTTCCAGATATGGATTAAGCCTCTGGTAGTGTTTTTGCTATGTAGAGTTTAACATGGAGGCTAAGCTGCTAGACTCCCACATCTAGTTTTTTGGGTCTTGTTTTGTTTTTGTTTATTAAGAGATGATACTGCCAATTCTAGGAGCATCCTGATACATTTTAGAGCTAAGCATGAATGAGAAATGAGACTGGAAATCTCCATCCACAAGGAGTATGCGAGAATTTCATTGTGGTATGGGGCTCAGGAAATGGTTAACTATCTGACAGAATGCATATATTCTACTTTCCAGGAAGGGATATTTTCTGGTACAGTTGTGTCTAGAAGAGGCCATTGGGGGCGCACACGGCTGGGGAAGGTTTTAGAGGTGACCAGATTCAAACAGAAAATCTCAGGACACCACTTCTTTCCTGTAGCCTATTTTCTGGCTTCCCAATTGCGTAGACGTGGTGGTTAAATAAGACTTCAGGATCAGAGAAGTCTGGTAGAATCTTGTCTTTGTAATTTGCCATTTGAATGAATGGAGAAAAGTTAGTTTTCCTCTTTGGTTTTGTTTCACTTTCTATAAAAAGGACATCACTATATTTTCTTCCCAGAATTGAGAGGATTAAGTGAGGTAATGTATCGAAAGCCTCAACACATAAAATATACCACTTTAGTTGGTACTAAAATTACTAGTACTGTAATTGCTTAATAATGTTTAGTTGAAATTATTAACATACAGACAACTAATATTTTGTGTTAGAATTCCATTTGGGTAGTGTTTTGCTTTCTGTCAGTGCTGAAGTGAAAGTGTGGATGCACACACTGACACATACACGTGCACTGGGTCAAGTGCTGGAGATGGAAAAAATATTAGTTTGAGTTGTTTATGTGCAAAGTTCTTACTACTATTTTAGTAGTTAGGGAAACAGACCAAAAGCAAAGGACAGTTGTGTATTAATTAGATACTATGCAAAGTTAGTGATTAAGATGATGAGAAGAGAGGTTAAGAATTGCTTCACCCTGATTTGGATTTTGAATCACAATGCAAAATTGAACAAAATTCTGGTCCTTGGAAGAAAACTTGAGTAAAAATTCAAAATTTGATCTGGTAGATGACCTCTTATTCGTCTCTTCCTATCTATTTTATATTTGGCTGTGGTTTTCATATTGTTTCTCTTACTTCCTTTTTTGTTGCTCTTGCCTCTGATCAGATACATAGTACCTTAGGACTTGATTAATATAATAACTATTTTCATAACTTTAATCTTCCAGAGTTGGGCCTATAATGTTATTTCTATTTAAGACAGAATCCCAAAGCGCTTCTTGGTGTATAATTAGGTGTTGAAAAAAATTGTTTTTTTTTTTCAGTACCAGGAATCAAAATCAGGACCTTGTGCTTACCAGGCAGGCGCAGTGCTGCTGAACTACATCCCCAGCCCTTATTTGGCTTTTTGAGACAGGGTCTCGCTATGTAGTTTAGGCTGGTCTTGAAGTCACAAAGTAGCCCAGGCTAGCCTGGAACTCGAGGTGATCCTCCTGCCTCAGCCTCCTGAGTGCTGAGATTACAGGCATGCATTATCATGCCTGGCTGGAAAAAATTTTCTTTATTAAGGTTTCAATATAATTATGTAGGCTTTGAAGGTCATATACATACTCTGTTTCAAGTATTCAACTAATCCATGGAGTAAGAAAATAGCCATAGCAAATATATAAATGAATGGACATATCTGTGTTCCTCTAAAAATTTATTTACAAAGCAGGGCTTTGGCTGATGGGTCATAGTTTTTTGACCTCTGGTTTAAAGCAATATTCTCAAACAGGAAGACTGTGATATATTCTTTGAGTCTTGTTTCATGTATTAATTTTATTGAAAATTAAAAAATGTATATATAGATGTTTTCTTTAATTATTGACCATCTCACAAATTAATATGCCACATGATTTCAGCGTGCATGGGTGTATTTTGGGTGGTAAAATATTAATAGTTTAAAAATTTTTTTGGCCTGAAAAAAGAAAAGAGATAGACTTAAATGATAAATGATATGTTTGCATCAGGTGAAAGCTAAATGACTTCCTCATGTACTATTTTAAAAGTATTTCACAGTAAGTTGAATAGTAGAAAGTAGTAACAGAATAGAATAATCATAACATTGTGTACCAAAATAAACATGTGCATATCTGAGTATAGATTTTCCTCTTTATAAGTGTTGTTTATATTTTTAGTAGCAATTTCCTTTGAGGAAAAACAATTTTCCTCATTATATAAATGTTAATTTGAATCTTACTTGTTTGTGGTTTTAAATTTTTAACTTCTTAGATTTTACTGTTGTCTATGAAGTAAAAGAATAAAGTAGTTTAAGCAAAATTATCTACAGTGCAAAGTCAAACCCTATAGTTCAGCATTCAGAGTTCTCAGCGAACAACTGTAACTCGACGTCTCATTTTTTCCTGTGTGAATCTCACCAGGCCCTGAACATGCTTCGTGTCTTCTCACTCCTGTGTCCTCACTCTTTTCATTCCCTGCATTAGGAGACTCAGATGTACGATCTTGCTTAGGCCTCATTTCCCTCCGAAATGAGGCTTTTTCACACAAATCTAGCTCAGAATGGTCTTCTTTTTCTTTGATCTCATTGATTACTTTATATTTTATCCACTTAGAAATTATGTTTTGGAATATAATATCTGTATCACTATTTATAATATTACTCAGTCACGTGCATTATTTAATATCTTCTCAACTAGATATTAGGCACTATGAGGACAAAATAGCCTTTTATGTTTAGTTTAGTTTAGTTTAGCTTAGCTTAGTTTAGTTTAGTTTAGTTTAGTTTTGTTTTGTTTTGTAGTGAATGTGTGTTCCTGGGCTGGAAGGCTCAGACTGACACAGTAGCCTACTTAGGAGACTTTTTCTTAGATAAGCAGTATTCAAGGTGATGGAGTATTCGTTTGGAGGCAGAGTATATCTTTGAGAGTTATTTAAAACTTCTTTGCAAGAAATTATTGCAAATCTCATACTGTACCTTGATGACCTTCAAAATGCCTTCATTGGTTTCTGGGTCTGTTTGAATATCAAACCAGTTTCCCTCATTTCCAGAGAGGATTACATATTTTGCCAGCCAATTATTGGTGCCTTCTTCATCAAGATCAATTGCTTGTAATCGTATCAGTTCTGAACTCAAACAATTTTCTTTGATACTTGCTGAGTACTAAAATAGGAGATCGATTTCATAATCAATGAATTTTCAAAAGAATAAAAATACTAACATATAATTATCTTATAAAATGCTACCAAGAAACTAGGTCAATGAGTTTTATGCCATTATTAGTGGCATACTTCCAATCAAATATAAGAATTAAATTATTCTAAAACTGATTTTCATGTATGGCATGTAAAATCCAGTTCAAACTATCACTTTGTTTCATTTTTCCTGATTAATTTTAATTTACCTCACTCTTTTTCTAGGTGAAGAATCAGATTTTTTTTCTGTAAAGGGCCAGGTAGTTGGCTTCATGGGCCAGAACATCAGTGTTACAGCTTCTCATCTCTGCTGTTGCAGCAAAAAGAAGCCATAGACAACATAAAAAGGAATGATCAATAAAATGTATTTTTATCAAAGTAAGTGGCAATCCAGATTTGGCCCTACTATTTTGGACTTCGTACTTCTTAATGCATACAGATAAAAGTGAAAGGAGACTATTTGGGACTCTGGTAGAACTAATTTAGTCAATCATGAAGCAAGTACAAATATACCACTGTTGCTATGTTATTCCCAGAGTTATACCAACACATTTCCACATTTCTGTGAGTAAATTATATGGAGTAGGTAGATCTTGCTTTCACAGAGAAAGTTTGCTTGGGATAGTGAGTCAAAGATAATAAACACATTTATCTTCAAGGTTTATACAACAAAGCTGAGTCATCCAGGTGTATGACAGAACCAGGCTCCCAAACTAGCAGGAAAGCAACTTGAGTTTCTACACTTATAGAAAAAGGATCATTAGGGCAACAACTTACTGACGTTTTTTCCAAGACAGGGAAATTATCATTGACATCTAAAACCTTGATTCTGCAGTCACACTCGGAGGACAGCCCATCGGTGGCTCCGTCCCGATCTGAGCCCCTCACGAGCAGGTTGTACATACTATGTTGCTTAATTAAGATGAAAAAGAATTGTAAGACTTAGGTTTTGTCTTGATCAGAACCCAACACATTCCATTGCCAATACTTGTCTTTATTTTTACATACATGTCAAATGAAATCTATGTAACTTTATTTAATTTTCCTAAAAAATTAATGGAACAATTTTCCTTTTCTCCTTTACACTGGAGTAAGGCACACATGGATCACTTCATCTCTTTTTTTCAAAACTGAATTCTTTCTTATCATTCAATCACAGAAGGCTTTACCTCTCTGTCAAGGAAACTGGACATCGTGTGGACTTCTCCAGTATACCTGTTCACCATGAACATTGGGGCACCTGCAGGCTCCTGAGAGATGATCTTATAGGCAATCTTAGAATTCAGATGGTTGTCTTCATCTGCATCAGTGGCACTCAACTTTACCACCAGGGCATCTACAAATGAAGACAGGGTGTGTGGAGAATGATTGGCACTGACAGGATTAATGCATAAAATCTTTAGGCATAAAATAAAAGAGTGGTGAGCCTTTTCCTGAATCATCTCTGTTCAACTTTTCTTTTCCTTTTTTATTTCTTGGTATCAGGAATTGAACTCAGGACCTTGCACTTGCCAAGCAGGTGCAGTGCCACTGAACTATATCCCTGGCCTTCTGTTCAAGTTTTCTATGAGAACAAATTACTATAACTTATACATATACCATATGATTGCAAAAATAACAGAAAAAGAGAACTATAGGCCAATCTCACTAATGAACATAGATGCAAAACTCCTTAATAAGATGCTGGCAAATAGAATGCAGAAGATCATCAAGAAGATCATACACCCTGACCAAGTGGGATTCATCCCAGGGAT
>NW_004624770.1:1479507-1499874 GCF_000247695.1 Heterocephalus glaber
GAAATCAACCAATAACAAATGCTGGTGGGGAAAGAGGAACCCTGCTCCATTGCTGGTGGGAGTGTAGACCGGTGCAACCACTGTGGAAATCAGTATGGAGATACTTCAAAGAACTAGGACTGGAAGTCCCATTTGACCCAGCTATTCTCCTGGTGGGTATATTTCCCAAAGAATTAAAAGAATCATACCACAGTGATATATATGCACCCATGTTCATAGCAGCACAGTTTTTAAAGGCTAAAAACTTGGAAACAGCCCAAATTCCATCAACTGGAGACTGGAAAAAGAAAATGTGGGTTTTTTATAAAATGGAGTAGTACTCAGCCATAAAAACTGAGAAATTAGAGACATTTATTGCTAAATGGATATACATTGAGGCCATATTCTTAAGTGAAATAAATAGGACACACATGTGTAAATACTGAATAGTTTCTCTGGTGTGAGAAACTGAAAGTGTAAATAAGGACTAAAAGGCATAATAGATAATGTGAAATAGGAAGAAAAGTGCAAAGGGGAAGTGGGAGGGGTAGGAGAAGGGAAAGAAGGGAACAGAATTAATATGAGAAAATGAAAAAAAGGAAACAAAGTCTTTGTAAATAGAGAGGGATGGAGAGTTTAAAGGGAGGGTAGGGGAAGGGGGAAAAAATAAGAACCAAGAGAATATGTAAAGGTGCAAATTTCCAATGATGAGTGTCATTATATTGTAAATATGTATTGTCATTATATTGTAAAATGTACCAATAAAAGGATGTACAGTTAAAAAAAAGAAGTTAAAAAAATAACATTGCATAGCTTCTATGAATCTCTTTCTGTTTATAAAGTATTTGTATTCCTTAAATGATTGAATAAAAAATTAGTAGCAAAATATAATGGTGTTTATGAAAAAGTTCAGTAGACTATCTTAAAGCCAAAGGAAGTGATGTTATCTGTTTTGTTTTGGCCATGGTTTTGTGCAATTATTTTAAAATGCTTCATTAAGAAAGATTATAGCTCAGTTGAAGACAATATTGCAACTATTTATTGAGCACCTATATGCTTAGCTGTCATTCATCTAGAAATAATTACTATGGTTGTACTGTAAGGTCACTAATAGATAGATAATTACTATGGTTGCACTTTATCAAGCATTCAAAAATATGTAATTATTGAAGAGAAGATTTGATCATAGGAAGCTAAGCAGTTCTTAATTACTC
Organism: Heterocephalus glaber; assembly: GCF_000247695.1. The sequence goes on from NW_004624770.1 coordinate 1,480,701, forward strand.
ATAGAGACAAAAACCAGGTATTCTGGCCAATCCCAAGGACATCAGTCCACAGGAAAGATTTTTCCAGAATTGATGGGTTCCTGATGTTCTTTTGCTTCCTAGCCAGGCCTCAAAGTGAAAAACTCAGGGCTTCCTTAAATAGAAAGAGCCAAGATTGAAGGACTTCAGTTTACGAAGATGTGCACTGGCTCTGTAGGTCTTTCTTCAGAAACGATTCTCACTTGAGAAAGCATGACAACTCTGCTAATCAGCAACTGAGGGGACTTTATGTGTTTCACCTTTTCTTCCTTCATCAAGACTGTCTTGAAGCTCGTTATCAGGGAGACAGGGAAGTCTTTGGAGTCTCCTCTCTGGCTCTCTGTGTCCTCCCATATTACAGGTCCTATCCACTGGCCTTTCTTCTAAAATTTACTTTTTCTAACCCCCCCCCCCCAATGTACTTAGAGGTATGTTGGCAGGCATAGATTCGAAAGGGGAAGGATTATTAGAGTTCTGGAGGGAAAAGAGGTAGAAGGCAGGGAGAGAGGAGGGAGAAAAGCAGCATCCAACAAAACAAAACTAAGAGGGAAAGGAGTTTCAAGAGAACTAATATAAAGGAAGAAGTGGGAAGGAATTAGAATTGGAAATGGAATGAGGCAGGATGGAAAGAAACAAATACATGAGAGCCTAGAATGTCACTTTCTGTATAGACCATGAAGGCTGTTGGTTGCTCTGTGTGAAGCATCTGATGGGTACAATCATGGAGGCACCACCATCCCTCTAACTGGTTGGGTTCAGCCGCAGACTCTGAGGAATAGACTAGAACAGAGCCTTTTCAAACACTCATGGTTTCTTCCTCTGTTTACTCATTGTCCTGTGATCTCTGATGCCAAGCACCTGCTAAACTGCAAGAATAAACACCGTCTACAAATAAGAGGATATTTAGCATTTTAGACATGTTTCTATCCTGTCTGAGTAGTAAGTTAAAATTTGTGAGGCTTATTCAAAGTGCAAGTTTGCTTTTTTCCCCCCTGATCTTTAAACTTCTAAATATTTCAATCTTCTAAAACTATTGCCGACAGGAAGCAGGGGTAGTAAATGTGGAGAAGGGTGTGTCCCTCGGCTTACTGGCGTTGCAGTTCTCTTCAATGCTGGCCGTGTAGATGTTTTGGGTGAAGACTGGGGCATTATCGTTTATGTCCATGACCTTGACTCTGAGCTCCAGCGGACTCTCTAAATCTTCACCCCGTGAGTTCAGAGCGCGGCAGTAGATCTGTGGAAAGTCAGAAAAAGAATTGTCATGTTCCACCAAGGGAAATTAGATAAAGTTTGAAAATACACGAGGATATAAGCAAAGAAATCCCTTGAATTCAGACTATATTATCATGCAATAATGGAAATATGATCAAGACATTTGGTCACATGTAGCTGCAATGCACAAGAGAATCCTGAAAAATAAACCTATATTTTCACCCTTTTCTCATCCCTTCAAGCCCTTCATTTGTTCCAGTCTTTTGTGTTTTATCAAAAGGAGGGCATAGTCTTGAAACTCTTTTTAAAAGGGAAGAAAAATAGTATGAATAAATCAAAACACACTGCTGTGACTTACCAAGAAAAGTGGAGTTATCTCTCTGTCCACCACCGAAGTGATGTTGATTTCCCCAGTCCGAGGATTAATGGTGAACACACCATAAGGTGGCCGATCAATCCCTGCCCCGGAGATGCGGTAGGTGATTTTCTGGTTCACTTCGCAGTCGGAGCGAATCTACAAGCGAAATGGTCAGGATCTGATCTCATTTAGAGCCGATCGTAAACCTCAGAGTGCAGTAGAATCAAAAGGGAAAGGAAATTGCAGCCTGATGAGCTTTGGTTTGAAATGTAGCATCATGAACTAGTCCCGTGCAGCCCTGAAATCACTGACCTTCTCCAAGCTTAGGGTGGGACAGCACCATTACATATACAGAGGCCTGATGTGGGATTGTATGAGTCACATACATATATACAGTCCTAGCCCAACATGTATGTGCATACACACACATATGTAGTGCCACATTTGCTATTATTAACAATACATCGTTCTGTTCTCTGATCTTGTTTGCATTTAGCCTGACAGAAGAAATCAGAATCTTTAATAATTTTTAAAATTTGTGTTATAGTAATAAATACCCTTTAAATTTGAGTTTGAGATTCAGTCAAAATGATAGAAATATTAAGAAAATCAGAAGAGAAATAGTGTTTAGAGATGGAAAAAATTTCTAATGTATCACTATTCTGCCAAATACATAATATCACTACATATTAATTATAGTATGTATAATATTGCAGTACTGGGGATTGAACCCAAGGCTGTCACACTGAGCTACATTGTCAGCCTATTTATTTATTCACTTACTTGTATTTTGAGATAAGGTCTTGTAAAGTTGCTAAATTGCTGAGGCTGAGCCTGAACTTGCAATGCTCCTGCCTCAGCTTCCTAGAGTGCTGGACCAGGCATGGGTCACCAAACTTAGCTTCTGCCTAATAGATTTTATGGCCAATATTCTTCCACATGGATTTTGTTTTAATAGCTTTATATCTATTGCTCATTTATATACTAAAGATGAGCACGTCTGGTAAAATATTAAGACTTGTCACCCAAACATCTACAATTAATTAAAATCAGCTGGAAATGCAATTTCAGTTAGCTCAGATCTAAAGATCTTTTTTTTTTTTTATATATGGAAGAAAACTCTCTAAAATGTAAATAAAAAGGGGATATGCAATGTAAGTGGGAAAACATAAAAGTCTAACTATACTTTAAGTGAAAATCATACTTTCAAAGCATTTTTCCAATTTGAGAAGTTCTGAGAAAACACAGGCTCTATTCTTGAGGGGAGGTTCTATCTTACTCTATTTTTTGCTGTAAATCTACAGGGAAGGCATTTGGGCAGATCACTCTGCTATTGCTTTCTACAGTGGCCCCAGCCCAAGATGCCCGGGAAGAGCTCCTGTCTTAACTTGCCTTATTTATTGGCAGCCAGGGTTTGTGAAGCCCTTTTTATATCCCCCAATACTGAATGCAGAGATCGGTGCCAACTTTTGACACCACCTTTACTTTCTTGAATTAATCAAGGAGAGGGTAAACCTGTGACCTTTTGAAGAGTTAGTCTTTGGATTACCACAAACTTCCTGTAGCACATGCAGGCAATAATGAGCAGACCACAGACAGATAGCCAAAGCCCATTTTCATTCCAGTACCAAGTCTTTCTGGGGTTACTTGCCAAAGACACACTGTGTCAGCCACCAGCATGTGACACTCAAAACCAAGCAAGCAATTACATGTCACTTTCTTAAACCTATGTGGGGCAGCAGGGCTTCAAATCCCTGGAGTATTTCAGAGTTTTCCTGCTAGCAATGCATTTGCTGTCAGCGCAGGATTCGCTTGTGTGGTTTGTCCCTTACTCTGGCGATTGGATTCCTCTTTGAGTTGTCCTCTCCTTCCCGACAAGCCGCTGCAAACTTGATCCACTCCCTCTTCTGTCTTCTGACGGTTTGCCACGTTGTAGTGCCGTTTTCCATGTCCAATTCTTTCACCTTAAGCAAGGGGAGTTCACATTCTGATAGTGTTAGAATACTTTTACTTAGTACAGATATTTACTTAACATTGTAAGGTGCATCCAGAAGAAACAGTGGTGTTGAATTTGAGGAGGAAAGGAACTTTTTACTTTTTAATTCTCAATCCTGGATAAATATGGTTTGCCCAGCCCCGATTGCTACTTTACTGGAATGATCTTACTTCTAAGACGGTGTGCAAGAATTCATACTACAGGGTAGCTTTTCTTTTCTTTCTCTCTCTTTTTTTTGGTACTGGGGATCGAACTCAGGACCTTGCGCTTGTGAGGCAGGCAGTGGAACCACTGAGCTAAATCCCCGGCAAGGGCAGCTTTTCTTTACTCCACGTAGAATCATGACCTGTCTCAGCCTCCCCTGTGCTCTGACAGAACTTTACAGTCCCCAGGGCTCCTCTGTGTGAGTGCATCTCATCCTAAATAGAAGCTGCATGCATCGAAACCAGGGAAGGAAGTTTTCTCTTCTGCTGATAGGGACATCACTGTGGGTAAGCATCCAAGTGCATTCTTGCAACATTAGAAAACTATTGTGAACTAATTGGTAATACTGATCTTAATCCTATGGACATCTCCATGGCTTTCAGATGTTGTGTATTTGTGTCTCTACTTGCTATGTGTGTACCTTTGTAGTTTTCTGTTGTTGGTTGTGGATGCTTAAGGAAAAAAAAAGAGTTTCAAAATGCTACCACATGTATAAGCATATATGTATACATGCACAAACATTGTATGTTTATTTTTGAAAGTACTATTGCCCTTACGGAGACATAGATGATTATATGTTTATTCAAGCTAAGGCTTTATTTAATTATTGCTCTTGGGGAGAAGTTCCATATGAGTGAATCTTGTTATTTCAAGAATCAATGCATTTATACTCCTTCATTTTAATACAGCTTCCTGAAATTTATCATATACTTCCTGATTTGTCTCAGAAGTTAGAAATGTAAGTTTATTTTCTCCAATGACTTGAGATGATCATACTAAAAATTTCACCGCCACAATAAAATTAAGCACCACCAGCGTTATAGTACAGTAGTCTTATTTCCTGAATCCTACTCTAAAGGGGAGCGGATTTCCTGTTGGTATATTTAATTGCAATTACATATTTTTAATTTTTACATCTTTTCCTTATTCATAGACCTTGGGAAACTTTTGTTTTTTTGATGTCTCTCCACGAAGTTCAGGGTGGCCTTGCACTCACTATGTGGCGCTGGCTGGCCTCAGACTCACTGTGATTCTCCTGTCTCAGCCAAGTACTGGGATTACAGATGTGTGCCACCACACTGGCTAGATTGGGAAACATTTAAATAAGCTACTAATATAGTTTTATGAGTGGGAATTACGGAGACACCGACCTGCCCAAGCCTTGCCCTTAAAGTATAAAAATTTGAGAGGACAGGTTTTATTATTGCTATTTCAGTTTGACCAAGGTTCTTTCTCTTAACTTTTACCTGGATGATTATGTTTTCAAATATTCTAATTTTGATATATAAAACCCAATTTTCTTTTGATTTTTAGTAGAGAAGATAGTTTTGTTATACATTACCTCAACGATAAACTCACTGTTTATTGCCAGCACCACCTGTTAGAGAAGGCACAGTATTAGTGTACATTGACATAACCTAAAGAAACAATGTCATAAAAACATTGATGATATTCTTTTGTTAATTTGTTTCTTAAATATACACTTAATTAAAAATGTAGAATTGACAAGAGCAATAAGAAATGAATAATAAGGCTTTTTTGTCCTAAAAGGCTTTTACATTTTTATTATTTATTTTAATTTTCATTAGTACATGTTTGCAGTACATAATGATTACGTTCTTTGTGGAAGCTTTTAAAGTTTTAGAGAAGACAAAAATGTGACTTGTTAGGTGTGATAGGACACCTGCTTTAACAGAGGCACAAGTGGGCTGGATGGAAGGGAAAAGCGAGGAACTCCAGTTATCAACATGGGTTTTAGGAAGGCCTCACAGGACAGTAGGGACTGTAAAAGGTTCTGTGTGATGAAACTGATTTGATAAGAGGAAATGATAGAGAACAACTCTTCAGCTGGAGCAAAACAAGAACACAGGTGTAAAGGTGCAATGTTTCAGAGGATGTTGCAGTTCTAGTAAGATTAGTGGCATAAAGTGGAGGGGCCATGAGAGATGAAGTTAGAATGTCAGTGTGGGGTAGACCAGGAAGCACTTCACCCTGCCAGACCAGGCAGTGTGGACTTCATTGGCCAGAGACTGAGGGTGACAAAATCATTGTCTTTAAAACATGCTATTGATAGGAAGGGAAGATGACCAGAGAAAATACGAAGTTGAGATATCGAAGAATTAGCAACTGCTTAGGAAAAATAGCGAGAACATGAACCTTAGTGCCAAAGAGGCTTTGGACCAGAATCGAGAACAGAGCTATCAGCAAAGAACTGTTAGGGCTCATAGATAGGGAGTTTTGAGCTGGAAGAGTTGGGTGGTTCCAGGGACTTATGCTTGTCATTCTGGGAGAAAGGAGCTACTATTAATGGAAACAAAATTAGCAGGAGACTCTGACTGCAGGGCATTGATGACTACCATCTGTTCATTTTCAGTATACTTTCTAATATTTGGGATAGAAAGAAAATCTGAAAAGGCAGAATTTTCCAAAACAGTGTTATTTGAAGTTGAAGAAAATGAGGGTACTTAATGAAACTGTACGAAGAAAATCAGTGAAGCAAGCACAGACAGAATCTTGTGGAGCACTTACGTTTGTGAAAGGAATAGAAGGGAGAGATCTAAATGCAGAGAGCTTGGACAGGCTAAGGTAATAGGTCAAAGAACTCCAGGTGGGTGCAGAGCAGATTCTTAGTGTGGAGAGCTGGTTAAGAAGCAGAGTTTAGGGAGGAAAAGAGATTGGATAGGAAAATGGAGAGGAAGTTTTCAGAAAGGAGGCAGTTAGATGAAGAAGGAATATTTAATGGTTTGTGTCTTATGGCAAGGTCAAGAAAAATGGGAGTTGAGAAAGTTCGTGATCTTAAAGCAGCAGTCAGTGCTAACTTTTGCAAATGACATAGTTCAAATTCCACCAAGCAAGAAATGAGTTATTAAGAAAGAAATGGTACATGTGATTTTGTGATTTGTTTTTTGCCCTCAGTGATTATCATGGTAAAGTTCCGTGTCAATCAGTTCACCTAGACATACATTTTGGCAGTTGCCTTATGCCTCACTTGGGTGCTGGTGTCTCATTCTGCTCACCAGCACATAGGATAACTGAGAACCATCGCTCAGTTAGTGCTGCAGCCTGAGCTCTGCAGTTCTCAGGCACCTTCTACAGTGGGTCCAGAAGTTGACCTTGGTGAATGCCAGGTTGGTGAGCTCAGCACACGTGTCCTTTATTAATAAGAATCTCCCTGCCCTCCCCCTGAGTTTCACACTTGTCTCTCTTTTCTCCCTCTGCTCCTCCCTTTCTTCTCTTTGATGTTCTCCCCAGTTGTTCTTTTCTCCCTTCCTGACATTGTCTCAGGCCTAATGGGCCACAGTTACATTGTTATGTTGCTTCTCCCACCCACACTGGTGAGCAGCAGTGACTTGGGAGCTGTAATCAACCCAAAAACCTAATTTTAACTTGAAACAAGCAGCGAGAGTGGGTTCTAGCTGGATTCTGATGACAACTGCTTTGGAGGTGGAGCGAGTAACTAACTCTGTAGAGGAACACATCCCACCCAGGTTTCCACCTGCTCCCATCAAGCCTGCGAAGTTAATATCGTATCCTACGGGTACAGCATTAAAGCAATGGCTGAGGAGGGACCCAAGTTACTATTCTACTGATAATTCTTAACCAAATCGTTCTGAATTTGTTTGAATTTTGGCTTCATATAATTGTGCTCCCTGCTCTGAGAAGATACTGATGTTTGTATTAATACTCTTAATTTTATCTTGCAGATTGCCTGAAAAGCTTTTGCTCATGAAATATTAAGAACTTCTAAAAAAGATGTGCTTCCTCAAATCTTTCAGTGTTGACAGCTAAAATTTTTCAACATACGATCGAAAATTTGCAAAGGATGACATTTAAGAATATTTTAAGTATAGCTATTTTAAAATACAGTTGTCAAATCACTTAAATGTAGCTCATAGCATCTAAATGGCATTGTTTGATGCTCAGTGTCATTCATCAGAAAAAAAAAATGATAAAATTCTTTAAAAGTTGGAATTTATTTCACTCATTTCTTCTTGAATTCCTATATTCTGTTTTCATCAATGAACTAATGGATTGGATTAGCTTTACAATTACAAAATACAGCACAATTAAGTGAACACTATAAAAATTATGGAAAATTTGATGCATTATATTTAAATATAGGAAGTAGAACTGGATTGAAAATATAATGTAAAGAGATAGAGTTTTAGGTCTTTTTTCTTTTTTGGTACCAGGAATAGAATTCAGGGCCTTGCCCTTGCCAGGTAGGCACGGTGCTGCTGAGCTACATTCCTGGAAGAGAGAGTTTTAAAATAACAATTTGTGAACAAATACCACTTATTAGAATTTAAAAAGTCTCCACATCAATTCTTTTTTCTTGGCTTGTGTTTCAATTGTAAGAATAGTACTAAAAGAACATGTTTATATTTATAGGTGATATTGGAGGGTTTTTTAATCAGAGTCCTTATGTTTTTATAACTTCTTTTGAATTATGTGACCTAAATCTACAGAGAAATCTATCCTTAAAATGATTTTTAAATGTCTTGTCACCCTATTATTATGTCCTGTTTTAATTTTGTTGAAAACAAATAACTGAAAGCTGTGTAGCTTGCAAAAAGATTTCAGAGCTGGAGAGTCAATTCTCTTTCTCTGATAGTATATTTTGTACTATCTCTTATTTTAACGTGCCTGATAGTTTTACAATCAATTGCAGTGCAACTTAGTAATATTTGCCATAAGCAAGAGGTAGGAAATTTTTCAAAGAGGAATTTAGGAGAGGGGAATCAGCTTGGTGGAAGTGCAAGCACAGGTAGGTTGATTTAAGGAAAGAATATCTATTATTCTATCATCTATCTACCTACCTATCAATCATCTATCATCTATCAGGAAGCCGAGGATCTAGAAAATGATTCCTTTAAAATCTGTGTGCATTTACACCCTTTGAAGGGTTCCTGCATTTCAGTGAAACATGTGCCTTAACTGAAGACCATTGTTAGGATAGTAATTAAGCAGATACAAGTTTCTTAAATTGGTGTACATTTAAAGGGAGATGATTTCTCTTCCATAGTGGAGCTTTAAGCTTAAATTACCACTTGGCTTCATTAAAAGCAATGTGGTTAAGAGGCAAATTCCTCAGACTTGGAGGCAGAAGAGCTGAGTCTGAGTCTGGGTTCTGTCCTTCACCAGCCGTGTGACTTTTGACACATTCCCCAGCCCCTTCCTGCTTCAGGCTCTGATCCAAATAGAACCGCAGTGTGAAAGGGAGGGGTGCCGCAGATGCTTGGTGCATCTGTGACAGGAAAGGAAGTGGAAAGTTTTCTCCTGCTTCAGAGGGTGCATTTATAGTACCCCTTGTCATATAAAACCACCAATCCATCATTTTTAAAGACTTGAAATTAACCACACAAACCAGACTTGTCTTTAGTTCAAAGAGATGAGAAAGTGTTTTGAATTCCTTTGAGCTGGCTCTTGCCCTGACTACAGCCAGTTCAACTGAAGTATAAGAACCACCCAAAGCATGTCTAAGACTCCTCGACTACAAGCTCCTTTATATCCTTCCTCTGGCTCCCACGTTTTCTTTCTAGGCCAGGGCAGTTGCAGTGCTGGATCCCAGGGGAGCCTGCCATTTAGCAGGACTTATGCTGGGGCTGGTGGGGGCGTGGTGGTACATTTCCTGTCTCCCTGCTCCTACTCAGCTGGGTTTCCTGAGGAGGGGAACATAGCCAAGCCCCCAAGCCCTCTCACTGTAAGCATAGGTCTCCCTAAAGAAACCCAGCTGTTTTTCCCCTTGAGCCCTTAGAAATAGATCCCAAGTCCTGTCGGGGGGCTCCCCGCTTTCCAGGAAGCATCTGTGAATGGATGTTTCAGAGGAAACGTGCAATGACAACACCGTCCCAAACTGTATGAAGTAGCACAACTTCATGAATCCCCAACTGTAAAGAATAGTTACAGGCTCCTGGACAACTGCTGTAGAAATCCTGTGCCTATGAAAATAACCTTTTCAGAGCACACATGGGCCTGGCATTGTTCTCTGATGTGGCATGGCCTGAAAGCCCGGTGAGAAGGAACCCACGCAGACTGGAGCTGGCTAAACCAATCATCACAAGGGCAGACATTAATGTTATCTACAACATGTAGGTGGAAGATATGGTGAATGACTTGGTAAGAAATGTAAGTTAGAAACTAAATCCATTCATCATTAGGAAAATTTTATGGGTTAAAAAACGTGACAGGCAAAGTTTTCTGTTTGTATGACAAGTTCTGAGTTACTATGATATTTATAATTCCAACGGGAATAATGGAATATACATATGCAACTCTTAGCAAATTGTAGAAAAATTTCTAGGTTTTGTTTTCTTTTCTAATACTTGTCGATAGAGAGAATATGATGGTTTTATATAACACATGTGGACGCGAAGTTGTTACCTCGGCTCAATGCAACATTAGAAGACACATTAATACTGAGTGTATTTGGTAGCTCCTGAACAAAGCTATTTTTCATCTCTATGACTTACCTTTTTGAAGTCAGTTTTGAAGTCATTTGCACACCTAGACCAACTTATTAATAAGCAGTTATCTCTTGAATAATGCTTATAAAAATTATTGAGTGAAATAGTTGGCATCGTCCTAGGGATATGGTAGGGATGCCAAGTGGAAGCCTAATTATACCACTTTTGTTTATAATTGAGGGTGTATCAAGTAAGGGCATTTTAGTTTGTAAGCCATGTAATTTTCTGTGTAGAAAGGAAGGGCAAACGTTTCTCATGCGAGTAATGTTTGAGGGCTTCACTCTCGTCACTCTGTCACATACCCTGTCATCAGAACTGCCCTGCAAGAGTAAGAAATTCCAACACGGTCCCCCTGGGGAAGCAGGAGGAAACATCATGTGACTTGGTCAGCAGTTTCCCTGCTCAGTGAGAAGCTCCCTCCGGGAGCAAGGAAGCATCAGACCAGGAGTTTAGGATCCAGAATTTCTCTAAAAATGAGGAGCGTCTTTAAAAAGCTGACCTAAGGGCCATGAAATATTTCTAGGGCAGGATTTTTATCCTGCAGTTCTATAGGTTGATATGATGGATGGAACATTCTGTACTAAAGTTATAGTTTATAGTATAGTAATAATGCTAGCTATCTCGAGGGATAGAAACCTTTCTTTTAGATGAAACTTCTGCCATGGGCTCTATAGGAATTTGAAGGCAAAATATACATTGTATATATTTATTCCATTCTTATATAAAAATATATATCATAAAATATATTAACTATATTATATATTTATATAAAAATTTCAAATATAAATATGGATTTGTCTACTTGGTTTAAAGCATTATATATATTTCTGTAAAATATGTTTATATAAATATGTGTTATATATTTTATATTTACATATTAAATATACATGTAAATTGCTTGCTTTTATATATATATATATAAAAGTAATAGAGGTAATATTTGCTTTAATGTAACCTTTGGTGTGATGAGGACATCAATAGTTTCAGGGCTGGGGATTTAGCTCAGTGGTTCTGCTGCCTGTCTCACAAGCACAAGGACCCGAGTTCAATCCTCAGTAACAACAAAAAAAATTAGTTTCTATAATAAGCAGTACTACAAACAATTATTATAATTTTACTTAGTATATTATGTTGGGTAGAAATAAAAAACAAATCAGATAATGTGTCTCCATCATTTGGAAATTTGCCTGTGAAAATAAACAAAACCAAGTATCTCTTCTATGTATCAGAAAAATATTGTTTTGTGTTAGAACTAAATTAAAAAGAGGCTAGGTTACTTCTAAATAGATTTTTACATTGTGGTGGCTTTTTTCAACTTACAGTGAGATAGTATCTGTCTGCTCAAGCCCCTATGTTTTCTACTTTTCAAGAATCAAAACATTTAATTGGAGTGTTTATATCTCATGGGTAGCATAAAATCACTTTGGTGCACAAAACTTCTTATCTGATCAGTGGCTTTTTAATGATCTTATTAACTTGATAAACTATAGGTCTCATTCAGCTAATAACCATTCTGTCTCCAGTAATTCTTCCCCAATAAAATGCATACAACCCATAGCATTACCTAAATTTTTAGATTCTCCAGGTGAACTTATGCAAATGATATCCAGGAGCCAGACACAAACTTCCTTTACATGAATATTCAGTATCAATAATTAGAAGCTCATGGCGTCTCTATAGTGGAAGAAACTGAGTGATGCTGTATCTCATCACAAATTCTCCATGGGGTACAATAAAGGCACAAGGAGCTGAGTGCTTTCACCAGAGTTACACAGCCACTGCCAAGGGGAGTGGTGACTCAAGCCTGGGACATCTAAGTCTGGGTTGAGTGTTGGTGGTACCTCCCTCCCCCATCTGGTTTATAGCAGAAGAATGTGATGAACATCCGAAGGGAGAAAATGCCAGGACACTCATGATACAATGAAACACCCCATTGAAACCTGGAGTTTTGGGTACCTTTTATTGGTTAACTCCGTCAAAACCTTGTTTAAAGTACTCTGTGGTTGAGAGGTAGCTGACACAAAGTACCTGTAAGTCTCTGAAAGGTCACCACACCCTCATTAGTGCAAGCTGCAATGATGCCCCAAAGAGGCTTTGATTTAGATGATTAAAAGGGGCAGAGTTGAAGCACAGGATACTAAGGATGAGCAGGCATACCTACTTTCCTATAACATCTACAACAGCAAATTGAATCTCCTTTACCCTTTATTGCATTTGTCTCAATCTTGAAATATGCTGGAAGTCTCTACTTCCTGGATAATATTAATTACTATTTTAGCTCTAGATATTATTAATTGATGTCTAAAGGGATCCAATGCATGAGAACATATGTCTAGCAAAATCACCATGAAATATCAAAACTAAATACTTTAGTATCAGTGAGAAGTGGGGAAGAACTAAGTATAAAACCACTAAGACTGCCAACAAAAAATTAATGCTACCAGGAGAGCCTGAGAACCTTCTGAAGTACTCTTTCAAGATCAAGGAGAAGACAAATTAATTCTTTAATTAAATAATATTATCATAAAACATGCCTATGCAGAAAGCAATAGGAAGTAAAATTCACTGCTTATAAGTTGCTTCTGAAGTATTAACACATGCAGTTTTCTTTGCAGAAAAAAAAGGCTGATCTGAGAAAAGCACAGAGATACCCTACAGAAGTGTAACAAAAAGTATAGATGGGTACCTTACTAGTTCTATTAAAGATCAAGTCTTTAATTGTCTTTCTTCCCTCTTTCTCTAGGAACTTTTGAATTTAGTAAATAAATGAGCATCATTATAACAGGTCATCACACTTCTTCTTGGTATTTTGTGTTTTAAATAAAAAAATGGTATTGTGTAATAATCTATCTCTTAAACTTGGAGAAGGCTGCAGGTGTGTGGCCTTGGGGAGTGTTGAGTTCCTGCACTGCTTTTGAAGTTCGTAGCCACTTAAACTCTAGAAGAATAATGCTTACTATACCAGCCCCACTGCTGTGCTTTGAGACTGATGTTCAGATGAGTTGGCACAATGTCACTTGCTTAAGAATAGCATGGGCGTCATTTTCCAACCTTAGGTGGCAGCACTCCTGACAACACTCCTGAAGAATGATGTGCAGCAGAGTACTCTATGTGTTATTTGCCTCGATTTGCTTTGAAAAAAGTTTACACTTTCCTAATAATCTCCTTCTTTATCCTTTCAAAATTTTTTGTGTATTTTGACTGATTTGTTCAGCCATTTTATCATCAGTGGACTTAGTCTAAGCTAATCCAACCTAGCCATAATAAATCCTTTAAATAAACTTTTCTAATTGAATTTGCAATAGCCTAGTGAATTAATCAACCCAGTCTTTATCCCTCTGTGGACCTAGAATTAGAAGCTGCTGCCTTGCCTCTCTCAAAGGTAGGAAGTTTTATTCATGGTGTCTCTTTTACATTTGTCCACTGCAAGGTTGAAAGAAAATAATGTAAACCCAAAATGCCATGCTTGCTTTAAAAGAATATATCACTTATATGTTTCTTTCTTGGACTATAGGAGTGTTTTAATAATGTGACTTAAGTATCACATAATTAGATACAACATACTTTTGACAGAGCTGACATCCCTCTACCTTGAGAGAGACTCACAGGGAAATAACTGTTTTAAAAACAGGCTTGATAACTTGCCCTCAAATTTCAGATCCATTTGCCCTGGGAATTTTCAGAGCAATCTGCCTGATTTAAGTAAAAAAATGCAGGAAACAGAATTTTATTTTCAATTATGAACTTTAGAATTGTCCTAGCATTTAATCTGAATTAGGTTGTGTCTCTGAGGCCATTTAAGTCTAATTCAACTAGATTCTTACTTGGCTTGTCTGTGTTATGGGGTCCCCCAGGCAGCCAGGATCCTTTGAAATTAGCAATGGCTGAACTCCTAGACAGCTTTTTACAGAATGAGGATTAGAAAATGGAACAAATCCCATGTAGAAAGCTTGATAGTGGACAGAAGAGACAAGACACCCTTCCCAAGCCTTGAAGTTCTACTTACCATTAGGATGATCAGAAGGCAAATGTTTCTGAAAAGGAGCCAATCCATTGCTTTGGGAATCTCTTGCACACGAACACCAGGGAGACTCAATTTTAGTCTGGTTCTTCTTGGCCCCGAACTTGGCTCTGCAGGGAGATGTGCTTGGAGATGCCCTTTTAGAAGGGCATCAGTGGTGGCTCTGGTGCTCTCTAGGCCGAGGGCTGAAGATACTCTCTAATGACTCTGTTTCCCCACCCCAAGCTCCTCCTGGGCTCACCTGGAAGGCTGGCATTGTTTGGGCTCTGGGTAGGGATGTAGACACACCTTCAGTCTTATTGCAATGAAACCCTTTGTTGGACACCAAAGAAAAATCTTACAGAGTGAGGGCAAGATTTACAAGGAAGATACCCAGTGAATAATGAATTACTCACAACATGAAAAATAATTAAAACGCTAGGGCCTATCATCAGGCTGAATAAAATTAGAAGGCTGTTTCTTACTGCCAACATTGTAAAAGCAAAATTACATATACTGACAACACACACACACACACACACACACACACAAAAGTCCACTACAGAATCAACTTTGGGGAATGGACACTTTTGGCAGAGGGCATCATGAAAAGGCGCAGACTGAAAGTGTGGCACAGGAAGGACACAACAATGAAACCTTCTTAATTTAGCTAACTCCTACTTCCTTTTATAAGAAGTTCTATGGTTGAACTATGCTATCAGTTTTAAAGATGTTCAGGAATAACATGGTTAAATTGAAGCAAACTCCCATTGAACTAGTACCAGTGTGTTTGTTTCCAAATCTGGCACCTTTCACCTGATTATATAATTGAATCTCTGTGTTATTATATTTATGGAATTGTTTTAAAGTTACAGTAGAGTTTCTTCACACCTCATGGCATTTCCAGTGATTAACAAAATCTAGAATATGAATGAGGAACAAATTTTAAACTGCCACAAATGATTACTAAGGAGAAGCTTCAAGTGGAAACCTGAAAATTGAAGAAAAAACAAAAAACCAGAGCAGCATCTGGATATTTTTGATATACTTTTGCTTTTTTAATTTCTCTTTTCCCTATTGTTAGTTAGGTTTTGAATAGGGCATTAAGTCTCCTCATGAAAAAATTGCAGGTTGTCAGTAGCATCAACAAACATTAAAAGAAAATGCAGTTAAATGCTCTCTAATTGCTAATCTAGGTTGGATGGGGAATTTCAAAGGAAAACTGCTTCTTCCTACCCCATTGCTGTAATTCAGAAACAAGGCGGACTCTAGCAATGGAATGTATGCTAAGTAGCACTTGGTGTCTTGAGAAACTTAGTTTGTCACTTTTGGAAGCAAAGGAAAGAGTCTAGACAATTAGAGGGCTGGCATTGTATCCCAAAATGAAGAAAAATGAATTATACGTTGAGGGTATTTATGAGAAAGAGAGAAGGAAATTGTATTTAGGCAATGGAGCAAAATGGTTGGTATAATGTGGCGTATGTGAACATAACTATCTGAAACAAATCTTAAATTTGGAAATATCTGCCCAATTAAAATATATACAATGTGACCAGATAAAGCACATTTGCTATTATTTTTTTGACATATTTCTTCAGGTAGTCCCCAAGGCTATTTGAAGCAATGGGGTCTACCAAAAGAGAATTTTAAAGAAAGGATTTCCAATCAGAGTCCTAAATGCAGTATCTCAACAAATGTCTCTGGAAGGACATAAAAAGTTGACTTGGAATTGGCAGTAATTAGCAGTTAATTTCAGTGCATTTCAGTACTAGAACTAGTACTTGGGTTGACACTGTATTTGGTGACAGGTTATCTCAAATGCTAATGTAACCTACATTTGCTGAATGAATTATTAACTTACTGTTCATTGTGTGCTACCTAGTTCTTCAAAACCAGACACTTATGAAAAATTATGCTAGAGTAAATAATTATTTGAACAACTTTTTTTGTATTTTATATCCAACTAAGCTGACATCATTTTTTGTTTTCATGATTTTTTGGGGGAGGGCCCAAAGTTTGAAAGGTGACAATTGTATTTATCATAGAAAATTTTTCTTTTACATGTGTGTCAGACCAGCATTTGGTTATTTCTGCTCATGAGTTGTACCCTCTGTCATAGTGCTGGTGCACTATGGTATCTAGGGACAGGGGGGGAAGTTCTTGCTTCTCAATGCATGAGAAGCTTATAATACCTGAGACCATTTCTAAGAGACAGGGTAAGGTGTTTTGCCAAGATCTATTGGCTGTAATCTTACTATAGATCTTTTAAAAAATTATTGTATGGAGTACTTGGTTAATTTGGGAATGAAGAAGTACAGTAAGAATTTGACTGCATTAGTGAGTGGGGCTACTCCTTGGCTGACAGCTTAGTATATATGTCTATCCCTAGAGACATACTACAAAAAGATGTGCAATGTCTTGTATCTTATGGAAATTTAATTTTCAATTGAATCACAGAAATGGAGGAGAAGGATATAAATTGTCTCAAGTTAATGGACTTTTAGGATTAGTAAGATATGGCTGACACCCCCTTTTTTGAAACTGATCAGTTCATTATTGCCTATGCATATGAAACACTTTTTGGTATGTGTCTCAAAATTGAAATCTGAGAGGATGGTGGAACGTATACAGAGGCTTCATTGCTTTTCCAGCACTATACTGTGGGGTCACCAACCAAAAATAAACACGGGAGACCTTTGTTTGCTGTAGGAATCAATGTAGGACAGCAGAGAATGGGAAAAGCCAACAGAAAAGTGTTGGTGGATTGATGATGATCCATAATGGGCCAGTCAGAGGGTTAGAAGTAACTTGGAGACCAGGGAGAAGTCAGTGTCTGTCATGTCTACCTGCAATGACTTCCAAGAAGTTATTGTAGGCTCAGGGGCAACACACAACATGTATTTTATTAGTACATATCATTTGAAAGTTGGTCATTGTTTAGCCAACTAAAGAAGTGTATTTTTGTTTTATTTCAGGTAATATTGAATTAGAATGATTTTATTTTCCTAGAAGAATTAATGAAACAAGTTTAGATCTTATGTAACATTGATGTTCACAAGAGGAAAACAAAATTCTTCTCTAATGCTCTAATTGAGGTATTTTACAAAGGTTTCCACTCTTGTTTTTGCTATGAGTAGCTGATTTTTTCTGAAGTATAATATTTTCTACCTTCAGGAATGCTATTCATAAGATGAATTTAACGAGAAAACAGCAAACAACAGAAATGGATACTCGATTACTCAGGTGTGGTCTTCCATTTTTAACTCCTGATTTCAATGGGGTCCCAGAATTTGAATCTGGAGATTATTACCATGAAAGTAAAATAGACCATTTTCTGTTGCTGTAACAAAATATCTGAGGAGTAATATATATAGAGAGAAAAGAGATTTATTTGGCTCACACTTTGGTAAGCTGGAAGTCCAAGGTCAGATGACCCCATCAGGGTGGTTTGTAATGAGGACCTTCTAGTGACATCACAACATGGCAGATGGTGTCATGGCACAGCATATATATGAGGGAGAATGCAGCCACATGGCAAGATAGAAAGCAAACAAGATTCAGCGGCCACCCTGGTCTTTCTGTAACAATTTTCTGCCTTGGAAACTAATGAAGGTCACTCAAGAAATACATTACTGTCTTCCAAGGATGGGGTCTTCAGTGACCTTGCCATCTCCCACTGTGCCCCATCTCGTAAGCTTTCACCACCTCAATACCACTACTTGTGTTGGGATCACACTTCCAGCGCATCAACCTCTGATGGCACACTCAGGTAACATCCAGTCCATAGCAAGCAGATTTAACAAATTCTATAAGAACTAAGAAATGACCACCTGCTACATCACCTAATTTATACTTATTCTTTAGGAGAGTTGTGGGCATGATCTTAACATGCAATCCCCAAAGACAAAGCTTGGTCAGGATTCTGAGCTTGAGTAGATAAAGAGCAGCTACTTCTGTTTCTTTTGAGTACTTCCGGTCACTCTGGAAACATAGCAGGAAATATTCATACCTAAGCTATCTTATGAAGATTTTAAAATCCGATCTCTCTTCCTTCTCTTTTATCCTTGTTATGGCTGTATCCCAGATAGGCCAAAGGTAGGGGAAGAATTCCACCTCCTGATTCACAGTTAGTTTACATAAATACAAGCCGTTTTCCAGTGTTGGCTACAATGTGAAGAGAAAATAGTTGATGACTGAGTATTTTTAGTTAAAAAAAGTTTACCATACTGTGTGCATTGCTAAACTTTTGAGTTTAGTAGTTGTTTATATGAGAATTCTTATATAAGAGAATATTTTTAATTAGTTCTTCACACTATTTATCTATGATTACAAGGCAGGGGCGTTTCATTTGCTTAGCCAAAACTGTACTTTGAATTCAGGGATGGTCTGTGTATTTAATTACTGTTCTTTTGCTCCTGTAATATTGTCCAAAATAGCAGCATATTTTCATTCCGCACATCACAGCCATTTAGAACACAGTGAAAACTTTAACTTTTGTATTTTTCAAAGTAATGCCACAGCCAATTCATTATGTGCCAGCACATGTTATCTTTGAAAAAAGAAGTGGAATCTAAATAGGCAAAGATACTATAGAAATTTTAGGACAAAGTTTTCCATCAAATTTTCATAGTATAAGCCTGCTAGTAGGTATTACTTAAGTAGTAAGGGCAGCTGTATTTCTTTTTGTTTAAATTTAATTTTACTGGTATATTTTAGGTATACAATATAATGACATTCTTCATTGGAAATTTGCACCTTTACATAGTCTCTCTTGGTTCTTATTTTATCCCCATTCCTCTGCCCTCCCTTCAACCACTCCATCCCTCCCTATTTATAAAGACTTTGTTTCCATTTTTTCATTTTCTCATATTAATTCCATTTCCTTCTTTCCTTTCTCCTACCCCTCCCACTTCCCCTAC
>NW_004624770.1:1506616-1587301 GCF_000247695.1 Heterocephalus glaber
TTTCATCTGCATCTCTCAAATGACCAGTGATGTTGAACATTTTTTCATATGCTTATTTGCTGCTTTTACTTCTTTGTCTCAGAAATGTCTGTTCATTTCAGATGCCCATTTTGGAATTGGGTCTTTATATTCGGGGGGTCTGATTTTTTTGAGTTTTTTATATATTGTAGTTAGTAGACCTTTGTCTGAGGAACAGCTGGTAAAAATTTTTGCCCACATTGTAGGTTGTCTCTTAGCTCTGTTGGTGGTTTCTCTTGCACTCCAGAAGCTTTTTAATAAGATGAGATCTCAATTGTTGATTCTTTGTGCTAGTTCCCATGTTACTGAGGATTTGTTCATAAAGTTTTTTCCTATGCCATTGTCTTCAAGAGTTCTACCTAACCTATCTTTCAGCAAGTTTAGTGTTTCTGTTTTAATATTTAGATCTTTATTCCACTTAGATTTTAGTTTTGTGCATGGTGAAAGATAGGGGTCTAGTTTTAATCTTTGGCAAGTTGAAATCCAGTTTTTCCAGCATCATTTATTAAAGAGGCTATCTTTCTTCCAGTGAGGATGATTGGCTCCTTTGTCAAAGATGAGGTAGCTGAGTATGTCTGGAGTTGTTTCTGTATCTTCTAGTCTATTACACTGATCCTGATCCTAGGGTCTGTTTCTTTGCCAGTACCATGCTGTTTCTATCACAGTAGCTTTGTAGTATAATTTCAAGTTGGGGATTGTGATACCCCCTGCCATGTCTCTGTTACCTAGAATTTCTTTTGCTATTCTGGGTCTCTTCTTGTTCCAAATGAATTTTTCGACAGTTTTCTCTATATCCGTGAAATATACTGTTGGGATTTCAATCGGGAGTGCATTAAATCTGTATAGCAGCTTTGGAAGTATGGCCATTTTCACTATATTGGTTCTTCCTTCCCAGGAACAAGGGATGTTTTCCCATTTTCTTATATCCTCTTCTATCTCTTTTTTCAGTGTTGTAGTTCTCAATGTAGAGGTCTTTTGCTTCCTTTGTTAGATGGATTCTGAGATATTTCATTTTTTTGGATGCTTTTTTTTTTTTGTACCAGAGATCAAACTTGAGACCTTGTGCTTGCAAGGCAAGAGGTGGAACCACTGAGCTAAATCCCTGGCCCTTATTTTTTTGGATGCTGTTGTCAAGAATTACTTATTCTTAATATATTTTCCAGGTAATTCTAGGGTTTCAGGATAAAGTTCAGAACTATTGAGTCAAAGTGATTTCCCGGTCTTGTGAATGGCACAGGGAGAAATGGACATTTGTAATGTAAGAAATAGAAATTTCTTACACTAGTAAACAAGGGTATTTTTCTAAGAGCAGTGTCTCTTAATGTGTGTGGGGGAGGGGAGATATTGGCCCTTTCTGTTTCTTCCTATGCGAAGTGTTTACTTTCTTTTTCCTTTTTTCTCTCCTGTTACTGATGTCTTACTGATGAGAAATCTCTACTCTTGTTTTATTGTATCTGGGTTCCTGAAACAAAATACCAGAGTAGATATGAGTAGATAATGAACAAATGAAATTTATTTCTCAAAGTTCTGAGGCTGAGAAGTCCCAGATCAAGGCTCTGGCAGATTCATTGTGTGGTGAGGGGCTATTCTAAGGTATACAGAAGGCATCTTCTTGTTGTGTGCTTATGTGCTGGAAGGGGTGATGGAGCTCTTGTTGGCCTCGTTTATCAAAGTAATTATCCTATTCATGAGGGTTCAGCCCTCTGACCTAATCACCCTCTAAAATCCCCACCTTTTAATATCATCACCTTGGGTTATATATTACATTTGGTGGAGGCACAAGTATCCAGACAATAACAACTCTGAAATAGATCTGAAGAAGTATTCACTAGCTCTAGACCTTTCTAGTTTGGCTTCAATTTTATTTAGGAGACATTGTTTATTATTTTGTGTGTGTTTGTGCTGGTTATCATTTTAAAATTCTTCTTGAGGATGGTTTACTTTCTATTCTTATCCTACTAATGTTTAAATTTGGTTTTATGGAGCCTAGCAGAGTAAAAATATCTTGGCTCTGCTATCATTTAATGAAAATCCTCAATATCTTCATTTTTACTATTTTCAGTTTTTATTGTTGTAGAAGTTAAAATCTATTCTTATATTTTAGCTTATTCTTAATTATAGCTTCTAACTTGTCAATAGTCGTACAATTATATTCCTCTTTGCCTTTAAGCATGCTATGCCAGTGTGGTATACACTGGATCGAAGAGTTAAATCTAACTCAAATTCTACAAGTTCCATTAATTTGGTTTGTTTCTAACCTTAAGTTAATTTTGTTCCTAAATTACAATTTCTTCATCTATTTCCCTTCCTGGATTTTGGGAGATTAAAATTAGGTACATTTATATAAAGAAATTTATATGTACTCAAGTCCCTGGGTGATAGTCTTCCTTTCAAAATTCCTTGAGTGTTTATATCTTTAATACCCTTGCTATTTATTAAAGCTCACGGAACTAGATATGGATGTAAGGGTTTTCCTATATCTTAATATATGATTTTTAACGATAGTCATTAAATATGATTTTTCTTTCTGTTTGGTACTGTAGTTCATAACACCTAATTCTTGACAATTTTCTACCCATATTTTAAATTTTATTCTATTTCATTGTATTTTTAATCTGTAATGACTTTTGGCTGTAATAGCTTTTAAAAGACATTATACATCTTTTAAAATTTTGGTTCATCTTCCTTTCTTCACAAACAATAATATCATAGAAGGGAGGCTTTTAGGCTGTTAATGATAAGACTGTTGCAAAAAGAAATCCAGCCAGAAGGCTCCCAGGGATTTTCTAAGGAGGACTGAGCCCAACCTGTAATGGACCCACTAATTACCTCACCAGACTGGAATCCCCCCATTGCCAGATTTATATTTCCATTTTCCATGATATCACATTAATTTTTGTTCTTAAATTGAAAATAAATTAGTGTTCTTGCTGATGATTTCTAAATAATCAAGCTTATAGAAGATGATGTATAAAGCAAGATACTAATTTATTCATTTGCAGTGTGTAATGACTCTATGCATGAATGATGAGTATAAAGTTCATGTTCACTCTGCAGAAAATGCCTTTTACTTGCCTGAACAATCAAGACAGCTGTCCAAATATGTATTGGTTATGAATAGAGAGCAAAGATGGTTGCATATTTAATAATACCCTTCATCTAAGGTGCAAGAGTATTTATCAAAACAATTTTGCCTCAGGAGAGGAAATAGTTTTGTTTATTTTCCCAGTGAACAGCATGTGAAAAATTTCAGAACTTTTCCATATATTTAATTTCATTGGTAGTCTTTTATATATTGTTTTTTTTAATCAATCTCACAGAATATTGGGAACATATTTCTCCCCAAACTACGATGGCCACCATGACCTTGTGTGAATAAATTCATATTGTTTTAGGATTTTTTTCTTTTGGACTCTATTTTTCAAATATTTGGAAAAAGTTTACTGATATTTGTAAACAAAATTGCTTTCCTCTAGTTTATACTATGACTTTTACGAAAACTAGTTAGGTCTAAATTTCCATGTATCTCATCTTTTCCTGAAACATATTTAAGACAAATGGTCAAGACACATTGTTTGACTTAAATCATTTTGTTACAGTTTAGAGAGGACTTATCACATCAAAAAAGAAATTTAGAAAAGGAAGCTTTATTTAGAATGGTGGAAATTTGGGAAACAATGTGTAATCTAGGGATTCAGTTTCCATACAGACTGTCAATAGAGGGATAGATTTCAGAACAACTGTTGTGGTGAATGGACTGCATTTGTTCCTGTGTTCAACAAGTAATGAATTTCTGCTGGCTCCTGTGCTGACCTTGGTGTATCACACATTGATTCAAAATTTGGTATTTAATTGCCTGCAGATTCAACTCAAGGCACTATAATTTTGTTAGTGAATCCTTTAAAATAAGCCAGGTGCATGAACGCGTCTCAAGGACAAGGTGAATTTGTATGATGTTGTTCGCAAATGTTAGGTTTATAAAAATGATAACTTCAGTGAACTGATAGCATTTATTTCTGGAAGCAAATAGATATGAGAACAATTACTTTCTCAGGTCACTCCTGAAGTTGTATCAGTAAAGTCAAGCCATGTATTATAGCAGAAAGATTATATGTTTAAACACTCTAGGGGGACAAGCATTAATTAACAGAAATGATATAAAATCACAAATCAATGACAAGGAAGGCCTGAAGACTTTCCTATTGTACATCATTGGGGTTTGTTACCGTATCTATCACTATATAGATAGATTGACTCAGAACTCATTCCGATTTATAGGGGAAGGTTCAAGAAAGTGGTGTCCATTAAGAAACTTCTGCAGTTTCTTATAAGCACTGTTTCACCAGAGCTCTCAGAGACGCCA
The DNA here is from genome assembly GCF_000247695.1 of Heterocephalus glaber. Next base: position 1,510,998 of record NW_004624770.1, read on the forward strand.
GTGACTATCAGACCTTGAAGGAGTCCCCTCCATATTTCTCTCTTACTAGTTCAGTCAGTGTTCACCCACCTAGTCAGTTAACCCCTGCATTTCTTACTTGATGCCAAAACTACTTTACCCATGTGTTCAGCAGGCTCAGGTAATGACTGTGCTCAGAGGTGGCCCAGAGTATTAGCTGGTGGCAGCTAATGCACATAAATATACCACCTCCCTCACTATTCGGATGGCTTAATTCTGCACTGCCTTCTCTATACATTGGTTCCTCCCAGCATGTTTCCCAGGAGGACAGGGCTTCACGTGCCCATGGTTATAATTGGCTTGATAGTGTTGTGTTCCCTTTTCTGTTTCTCTCTCCATTTTCTACTATTATTTATTTTTTAAAACTTCCTTCAAAACTGTCTTCAAATCCCATCTCTGGGTCTGCTTCTGGTGAACCTACTGTAAGACAGGGATCAAAATGAACCGAGAACTCCAGACCTGCAATTTATTGAGCAGAAACGGGTATATATTTTGCAAGAGATATCTGTTAAGTTGGACAGAAAAAAGCCTCTCTCTCTCTCCCTCTCTCTCTCTCTCCCCTTGTCTCCCTCCCTCCCTCCTCTGTCTCTCTTCCTTCTTTTCCCTTTTCTCTTTTCTCTTTTTCCTCCCTCCCCCCTTTTCTTTTCTTACCAGGAATTGAACAGTTGAACTCAAGTCCTTTGCACTGAGTTACATCCCCAGCCCCTTTTTTACATTTTATTTTTTGAGACGGGGTTTGGCTAAGTTGCCTAGGCTGGGTTTGAATTTGTGATCTTCTTGCCTCGGACTCCAAGAATGCTGGGATTATAAGTGTGTGCTACCATGACCCACTGAAAGTATTTTCATTTGAAAAAAATGTACATTCTGGGTCACACTAAGGTGATCTTCAGTAAGAATAAGATCGGCAAGCAGAGAGGTAGGATCTCTTCCTCCTAGGATTTATATAAGAAGCTAAGAAAGAAGGGATATGACTGAAAAATAGGCACAGATTGTGATACAGCAAGCTCATCACCTGTGTCCAACTAGGAAAAATAAATATCCCATAGTCTGCAGGAATTTGTCTTATTTGAACTCAATCACGAAGTACATGACTAGAAGATGGCATCATTTTCAAACTTTTTGATCTGTTTAATAGGTTTAATAGTCTCCATTTGGACTTACTATACTTGATTTTTTAAAGGCAGTTTATAATAAGATTAAAATTTAATCTATTGCCCAGTGACCTTATGTCCAATTTCTTTCTCTCTGCTGCTCTCCTGACCTATCCGGAATTTTTGTGTTGTCTTTGTCACTTGTTTTGCTACCAAGCTGTTATGGTCCAACCACTCATTTGGATTACTGGAGTAGCCTTCTAGCCAATCTCCTTGATTCTGTGATTTCCTTCCATGAGTGTCAACACTGTAGATAGAGAGGTATTTTAGAAATACAAATCTGAGCAGAGCACTGTTCGCCCCACTCTTTCCAGTGGATCTACATTACATGCAGAGTAGCAGAGGCTTATGATGTCCTGCAAAGCCAAACTCAACCTCACCCCTGGTTTTCTGTGAGGCCTCCTCTGTCCTGCTGCCCTTTGTTTACTCTCTCCAGACCCATAAGCATCCTTGTGCTTTCTTGAATACCCCTCTGTTGCATGTGTCTTGTGCCCAAATAGCCACATGGCTTGCTTAAAGATGAGAGCGCATGATTTTATAGCAAATAAGAAAAGTCATTACAACAGAAGCAGAATGCTAGTATAGATAAACTTTAAAAAGTTAGAGTATGAAAGAAAAAAGTAGAAGCACAAAATAAAGGTAAAATGCTAAAAATATAAAAGTTTAAAGTGCGATCTTTAAAAAAAAAAAGCATCTGCCGGGGATTTAGCTCAGTGGTTCTGCTGCCTGCCTCACAAGCACAAGGTTCTGAGTTTGATCCCTGGTACCAAAAAAACCAAAACAAACAATAAAACATCTGTCCATGTGAGTGAGGGTAACTAGTGGGCCAAGGCAGAGCCCTGACATCTCCATGAGGGACTGCACAAGAAGCCTCCTCAGGGAATGGGGAAAGAGAGGAAGTTAGGAAAAGGAGAATGAAAACACATTTTAACACTGTGAAAAGAAAATAATGATCTCTTTGAATATGGAATGAAAATACCAAGTAGAAGTGAACTCCTAATTATTTCTTACAGTCTCTAAACCTCCCCCACCTTGTAATTCAAGAAAAGATAATGGAGGCATATCAAGCATTTTATTACTGTAGACACAACTGTTTGGAAATACAGACCATCTTAAAATAGGCAACAGATGATGAAGCAAGGAACTAGCACCCAAATATTCCAAAACCTTTTATACTGAAACTCAAAGGAAAGCATCTTGTTTTTTACATCACCAAAGATGAATATCAGAGTTTTAAAATGCTTGGAAAATAGACAGAAAAAGAAAAATAAGACTAAACATAGTTTGATCATATAGTATTTAGTAACTTAAATATAACTGGATGGAAGAAGATGTAGAGAATTAAAAAATAAATTATTCATTCAGGCATCCTAACAAACTGAACAAACTAGAACTGAAGACACATTTGACTTCATGGCAACTATCTACTGTGGATTGGTATATTCTGGGACAATACAGAGTAGGCCTTAAAAATGCCAGAAATTCCCACAAAAGGTTAAAAATTATTAAATATGCATGAGAAAGTGTGTGTAGTACTTTTAAAAGTTTGTTTTGGTTTTAAATGTATTTCCAAGAAAGCCATGGTAATTTTTGCTACTGAGTATATCTTTAATCTCTTACAGAAGTCAAAAGGTATCATAAATGTTATGCCTTGGCTTACAATCACATTTTCTTATGAATTCTGAAATAAATTGTGTTACTAAAAGCATCCACTTAATATAAAAATGTAATTTTTGAAGACAAAATTTTGTCAGAATATTATATGGAATGAAAATTATAGTACAGTGCTAAAAACTTTATACATAAATGTAGAATAGATATTGAGAAGAAATAGATAAGTAACCCTAAAAAGTTAGGGTTCTGTAAAATTTTCAGTGCAAATACAGTTGTATCAGGCCTCATGCATGGAGGTACACAATAAGTAGCAGATATATCTGAAATTCAATGTCAAATTAACTTTATAGTATTTTCATTGATATTGAATGGTACAGTATTTGTGATACGTTAATTTTTGCCCCTGAGAATTATTTATTTAGAAATTTAGATGTATAAATATTATGGTTTGTTAGCAAACCATATATGTGTAGCATTAACATTAAATTGATATTTGTTCTACCTTTTGTTAAGAGCCAGTTGACCTAAGATTTAACTTGCAGTATGTACTTAAATTAGAGCTATTTATTTATAAAATGGTTCCCATGATTTTTCTAGGTGTATGAAATGATGCACATGAGTTAAAGCATCTAAAGACAGGAACAAAGCCTGCCCACTGGAAACATGCCTTTAAATGAGTCTTAGAATGGTTGATGTCTTAAAGTAATTTCAAAATTTAGGGCTAAACAGAACATCATTGTCTAACCCTGAAAAAAATTTTTATTTGAAAGCATCTTCCTAGAAACATGGACAATTAATTCTACCACTTAAAATTTGGATTTCCCATGGTTTATAACTAAAGGATCATAACAATGACGGTTTTTAAAGATAGTCACTCTGTCATTTGTTAGACAACCCCCCAAAATATATCTGGAAAGTATCAGTTTTCTTAAGAAAAGATGTATGATGATATATCAGGACAACACATACGTTTCCTGTGGTCAAATATCATTCCCTTTAATTAAGTAATATAAAAATAATTAACAAGTATTTGTATTCCTTCAAATTCCTGGACCCAGGCATGCACAAGTATATTTCAATAAACTTTTTTACTTTACTTCTGGAAAAATATTTCCCATTCTTAACATAATCCCCTAAATGACAGAAAAAATAAAAGAAAGACTCCCGAGCTGGGGATTTAGCTCAGGGGTGCTGCCGCCTGCCTCGAAAGTGCAAGGTCCTGATTTTGATCCCGGGTACCAAAGAAAAGAAAGACTCCCTTTGAATAACTTTATTTACACTTCTGCATTTTGACATATTACAGATTATCAAAATTTTACATATTCTACAGAGCTAATGTAAGATGTATATTGTGGCTTTTATCATATTAACCCCATCTGCTATTATATTGAGCAAAATAGCTCTAGGTAAAGTCATTCACTCCCATCCCTCTTTGACAAGTGTTGGAAGTTGAATAATGATTCTTTGATCTTGTAACATCCTGGAAAATTTGAGTAGTTGACTAGGAAAAAAATCTTTTAAAGTATATAATTCACAACTCCAGGAGGAAGAATTGTTTCCTAGTTTTATTTTGTTGTATGCAGTCTCACTTTAGTGAGCTTATATTAACAATGAACTTTAAAAAGACCAAAAACAAAACAAAACAAAACAAAACAAAACAAAAAAACCCCCAAACAACTCCTCTACCATACAATGGTAAATATACCTATTTCTTGGAATGTGTTGGTTCTCTTTAGAGATTTGTATTCAGGACACATTATATAGCAAGTACACAGAAATAATATATCATAAATAGCACATTACTATGTTTTGAAACTAGAAGAATATGTCCTTTTATACTCTTTAGGAATTATCTATACATCAGAGCATTTATAAGCCAGGAATTTATTGACAAGTCAAATCATGATTTTAAAATTTATGCTAGTGAAAAAATTTAGTTGTTAGGGAGTGAAAGAAATGAGTTTGTCTAGTACTTTTTTATTCTTTCCAACACAGTATCATTAACTGTAAAAGGTTCATGGTTGAGGAATTCAAAATGGCAGCAGAGGGTTGTTAAAAGAAAGTACTAAACTCAAAGCTAATAATTAGTTCGATAGTGCTTTACTGAACAATTCTTTTCTAACTTTCCCCATTTAAAAGTTTAAATGTTCTAAAAACATTTTTTTAAGATCCCCTTAGAAAACTTCCCCATAGCTTAACCATGCTGCTAGCTTCTTCCCCCACAGCTCAGCTTAAGTAAGTCATTTTAACTTTGGAGCAAGGTAACAAAAAGCTGGATGTGCATGACTAACACTTGCTGAAAACAATCTGACAATGCAGTGCAGTTTGTATCTGCTTAGCTGCGAAGGTATTTACCACTAGTGATGACAAACCCGTCACCTGTCCCTTCACTGAACCTGAGACATTTTCCCTTAATATTAATTCACAACCACAGTGGTAAAGAGAAAAATGAGTGTGATGCCTCATAACCTCCCCAGTGGGCAATATTCTTCAAGCTCACATCTACCATTAACCCCAAACAGGGAGCAGGAAAGTCCTTAACTTTTAGCTGAAGCCTCACCTTGAGGTTCAGGCTCAGACTCTGCCAGTTTACCCTGGACAAATCTCATTCTACTGGTAGTTTCTAATGGAATTTTTCTCTTGGGAAGCATTTCCTAATCTGATGTTTATTTCCTCTAGTGCAGTTAAGTACAGTCAAGGTAACAGAGCTTGGTGGCTGTAGGCTTGATTAGGTAATTAGGTTCTTAAATAGCTAACCCTGGTCTGAATCTGTGGTTGGAGTGTTATTTGCATCATCTATGAAATTGATGGGGCAAAATTTCAGATTACATATGGCAGTATATTGCATGGTTAGTTATTTTTGAATACTGCCTGAGTTACATGGCAAATTACAGGAAAACAATGCCAAATGCCATGCTAGGGGTAGTACTTTTACATGACCACATTTAATTTACTCCACATACTGGCTGTAAACTACAGGCCACATAGGTACAAAGACGTCAGGCCTCTAGTTTTAGTCCACTGTCATGAGGTCATTAATATTAATATAAGGAAACACTTCACAAATGTACAGAGAACTCTCTCCCCCATGGCAATGTTTCCATTTATTTTTCTCATTGTGGTTTCTCACAGCAAAGTGAAGCTCTTACCACCTAGCTGTGCATCCTAAGTTACATTATTAGATTTTGGGTGGTGGGAATTGAATCTAAGCCATAATCACCGTGAGCAAGTGCTTCGGGATACCAACTACTTGGTATATTGTACTGTACTGTACTTTGTGATTCGACTTCGGGTTGTGCTAGGGGAGGCAGATCCCAGGGGCTGGGTAAAGTGATGGTCAGAGGAATTCCTCATGTGGCTAATGGTGGCTGTCCCACCCATGGTGCCACTCAGGCCTCCACCTCCACCCAGGCTTCCCAGCCCGATGCCACCACCACTTACTCCAGCTCCACTCAGGCCACTGCCACTGACACCCATGTTGGTGCTAACCAGGCCACTGCTGCCTACGCCACCACTTAACCCAGCTGCACCACTAATTCCACTAATGCCAGCACCGGAAACAACCCTCTCTGTCACAATCACATTGTGGGCATTTGATAAATCTGGGTGCATACTTAGATTGCCCATCATACCAGAAGTTGGTTGAATTACTCTTTCTGTAACTACCACATTTGAAGGCTCTATAGGAGTAGGGATAGTCAGGGAGGTGGGTAGACTTGAACCTGGTGCTATGACCCTTTCTGTCACTATAACATTTGACCCATCTCTCAAGTCAGGCATCTCTAACATTCCATGCAAATCAGCACCTGAGATGGGGCCTACCACCCTCTCTGTCACCACCACATTGGGTGCATGCAGGTTATCATGAAGGTGGACAGAGGGCTTCAGAGCACCAGAGGTGGTGTAGGACTCGGTCACAGTGACATTACCGTAGCCCAGAGGGTCAGGAATAGGCATAGGATGATGTACAGCAGGTCCCGAGGGATAGGTATTCTCAGAAATTACTGTGGTAGCGCCAACGTGCTGGGAGACTTGCTGGTGTCCACTAGCCACTAGCCCCGTTGTTTGCTGAGGGTAGATTGGTTCAGTGTTCTGAGGAGGCCAAGAGGGATCAGGGTCTGGATAGCATACGGTTTCTTTTCCCAGGGTGATATCTGCCAACTTCTTAAATTTAGGCCCAAGAGTCTCCAAGAAGCTTTCATCCAAGTCTTCACCAATGAAACTACAACAACCCACAGAGCCAGCAGGGGAATCTACACCTTCATTATCATATATGAGCAAACAATCTTTGGATGGGCGTCCTTCATCCTCATCAGCATAGGCATATGCTTTCTGGATTTATAGAGGAAAGAAAAAATGGAATTATGAATACATGCTTAATGATAACACAACAGTCTTTATCATTATATTTCTTTTCAAAGCATTACCAAAGAAGAATATATAAAATAAAATTCTAATATCCACAAGAGATGCTTTGCAAATCATTTTGTAATTGCTTGAAATAATTTGATTACAAGTCATTTTAATTGTAACTAACAATACATTTTGAATTTTAAAATGTACTTACATGGACTTTACAAAAATAGTGCACTTTGCATACAATCACATACAAAAACTTACCAAGTCAGAAGGAGATACATAAAGATATGTGCATGTGAAGAAGTTAGGAAGTACACAAAAATATATAAAAAAGTTATAAGAAAGTACACAAAAATGTGTATTAGTTTCAGTCTAAAAATGCAGTTCATAGATTATAAATTCACTCAGCATTGTATTTTCTTTTCTTCAGGTGGAATGAATGTGATAGTTCCATGAAGGTTTATTTTAATGTGGCTTTTTCAGTACAACAGGAAAAACTGACTTTGGTTCTATGCCACTTTTGGATTCAAAATTGAAGGTGATTATAGACGATTTTAAAAAATAGAATCTCTGTCAACACTGTTCTGAAAACCCACAGAGGTGCACTTTCATGTTGCCTTTGCAGTTCGTAGTCCTGGATTGCAAACTTTCAGGCTATCGGAAACATCTTATAGCAGGCCAACTTATTATACCATTTGGTTAAAAATATTTATTCAGTCCTTGCTGTTGGGCAGATACTCTGTTGTAAATTAGGCTATGCGGTAATGAACATAAGGAGATAAAATCCTTCTCTCCTAGGACTTATATTTGGGCAAGATAGAGAACACATAAACATGTTACATCAGGGAGTGGTAGATACGGAGAAAAGGAATAGAAAGTGATGGAAGTTGTTCTTTCAGAGAGGGAGCTGAATGAAGGTATCCTTGATAAAGTGGTGTTTGGAGATTGCAGTGAAGTGATAGTGTTCTAGCTAGTGGGAGGTAAGTGCAAAAGTTTCCAGGCAGAATTCTCCTTCTCAAGACACTATATTCATAGGTAGGGACACAAACAGGAAGTGTTCCCATGTATTTCAGTAACAAGTCTCATTTTTTTGTACTACTATTTGAAAGACTTTGACCAAAATTTTGTTTAAAAATATCAGCTATCCTCTAAATTGCCCAATCTGTGGTTTACATTGTTTTTGCCCTCTTTTTTTAAATGAAGAGGAATTGTCTTAGGCTAAAAATAAATATATAATAGGGTTAACATACATAAAAAACTTCCCTTTTAAAAATATTTTTTCTTATGACATTAAAAAAAGAAGCAAAAAAGGTGGGCTGCAGGTTGGACAGATCTGGCAGGGAAGTTAGCGAAGTATTTTGGATCAGAACACAAAAGGAAATGTATTTTCAGTTAGCATAAGGGATGGGAACTTGCTGAAGGTTGATCAAGCGCATGGTTTATAACCATGAGCAACTGGGGCTCTGCCCAAGAATGGCAAAGTTAATTCTCCTGCTGCTTCTCTAAGCCCTCACACTCTTGTATCACTTGCAGGTTGTTTTGGAATGTTCTGGAAGTATACTATGAATGTTTTCTATGTGCCCGGCACTGAGCTGGGTACCAGCTATATAACATAGAGAATAAATGGATGAGACCCTAAAAATGGTAGTCAACATACAAGCTAACAGATTTTACAAGTGATAAGTTTTATCAAATGAGTAAACAACGTGTTACAAAAATACAGATCGGAAACCAGATGAGAGAGTTGACTGTAAAAATTTCAGAGAGGCAGAGATATTTGAACAGAGTCTTGAAAGATGCGTAGGAGTTTATAAGAGGATGGCATTAAAAGCATTCAAGGAGGCACTCAGCATAAACGGAGGTGAAAAGTCTTCTGTGAATAAGGCAAAAGAGGTAGGGAGGGGACAATATGTGAATAAACTTAATTGCCATGTTAAGGAGTTTCGACTTCATGTTATTGACAAAATAGAGCTGGAAGCCATTGACCAATTTCCAAATTGCAGAGTAAGGTGCTTAAACCAGAACTTTAGAAATATGACTCAGCACCAATATGGATCATTGGGCATAAAGGCTAGAAGCTGGGAATCTAAGCTTCCCACCAAACCGCTAATGGGAATTATTAAAAGCTTTGAATACAGTGGTAGTGAGGAAGCCAGATGGCTAGAAGCCTTACCTGACAGAAGTAGTTTTCCATGAAATTCATATTCAGACCCTCTCTACATTCCCTCATAGAGTTTCTTCGTAATGTTCCGGAATATTCTTGGCATATCTCAGGTGCAGCTGGTGTTTTAACTCCCTCAATTAGTTCAAATCCTGTCATTCTTTCTCCTCCTCCCAGGTCTTGCATTTCTCTGGCACAATAGTCATTTGTATAAACACCTAAAAGTGTTTGATAATGTTAAATTTATTTTCTCTAGTGTATTGTGAACCAAAAACTATCAACTTACTATAATACAGAGTTTCCTCATTCAGATATGCATTTCTGAGCAAAGAAATAAAATGAAGATGACATATAAAGAAGAGAGAACTATAATTGATATTGAGTTCAAAATAATGCTATTAATCTGTTGTTAACTTGGTCATTATCTGCTGAGAGGCTACTGTATAGTGTGCTGGAAGAGGGTGCTGCAGAGAAGTTACAAAAACTTACGTTCTAAAGAGTTTGACTTCAAACTGAGGAAAGTTGGGGGGTAAAATACTCATTTAAAAGGCAAAAGAGCAGCCTAAGTTAAACCCAAATGTGTTATTGGACATGCAGGGTGTTCAGAAGGTGTAAGAACCATTGAGGAAAGTCTCCATGGAGAGTCTTAGATTTGCACTGGGATGAGAGGGGTGTGTAGAAGCTTGCCATAATATTCAAGGTAAGTGGTGTAAGGTGGTAGCTGGGAGTATGGAAGTGCCATGGAAGGGAGAATATTCACTTAAGGACAGGTGTTCTGTGGCTTTAATGTTCTAAAGGTCTTGAGTTTGGGGACAGTATGTATCTATATATCTATATATATATATCTTTTATATTTCAATGACTCTGGTGCCTTCTATGAGGCTTTGCTCAAGATTTGTGCAAAGGTTTGTAGACTTGATGTGGGAATAATTGCACAAGGATATACTGGTGGATTTGACTTTTTGACAAGTCTTGAGAACTGATTGGACACCAATGAAAAGAGAGATTCTACCAATCATTTCTGCTTTTGAGGTGGGAAGATACTGGCATCATTCATAAAAATGGATGGATCAGGAGAAGAAATAGGTTTAAAGACTAGTGTATTCCACTTCTTTGAATAACATATTAGTTCTACAAGTTATAAACATTTCTATGCCTGTTACATTTTACAGTGCTCAAAGTAGGAAAGTAATAATTATTAGTTTGCAGAAGACTAAGAATAGGGAAGTGTCCCAAGGGAACAAGGATGAGGGGTGAGGAAGAGGGGAAGGGGAAATGAGTAGAATAAAAATGTGCCCTGTACAGGAACCTAATAATCTCAGTGAATGTAAACATTACATGCCACAACATGTGCTATGATTAATAATATCAACAAGAATGAATATCAGGATAGAGGAATTAGAGGAAGAGGGAGGAAGGTGGGAGGGGAGGAGAGGGGTATTAAAAAGAAAAGGAAACAAGCTGTAGTATGTACACGCGCCCGCTCCCCAAGATAATGCTGCAAACATGTAGTAATAAAACAAAAAGTTAAAAAAAAGAAAAAGACTAAGAGAAAAATAAGAGAATCAGTAACATTTGCCTTGAAAAGAGTAGTAAGGTGTAACTATTTTCATGGACTTGTGAATTTCATTGTTCTTTTTATTGTAGTGGTAGTTACCCACTTACTGTGAGATTCTAATTGTTCTCCAGCTTCTGCCTGTGAACTGGTCTTGACTCTGATTTGGAGGTAAGCTGTATTTACAGTCTTACTCCTATATAAGCAGAATATCCACTATGTGCCCACAATCTTACTTTGCAAGCTTTTTATAATATTTTGTCTATTGACCTTCAATTTAAGAAATTGGATAAAATTTTTTCAGGTCACCATTTATGCTGATTCTGAGAACCAATGTAGTTTTTCTTTGTCATAATAAGCAGCTAAAGTCTGAACAATTTTGAATTATTAAGTTGTGGAAGAAGATTGTAACCTCAATAAATGAGCACCTCTATTTTAATTAGGTTGCACTATAATTTTAATCATATATACAGTCATATACATATATATGTAAAGTCATATACATATAGTCATATATGTAATTATTTGGGTAAATGAAATTTTTTGTTAGATTAAAAACCCTTGACAAAATTGACTCATGGTTATAATTCAGTACTTCTAGTATAGAGGGCTTAATTATGATTCAGTACTTCTAGTATAGAGGTCTTAATTATGTTCTGATGATTGAAGAAGAGTTAAAAAGTATAGGGCATAAGAATAGTAGAGTGGGTTTTCTTTAATTTAGAAATTAGTCACTGAAAAGGGAATTATATAAACACTTCAAAGACAAATAAGGCCATCAAAAAACCCCACTAAGATATACTAAGAGAGAGCAGAGTTCCTTCTTAGTGATTGGAGCTGTTAAAATTTTTTCTCACCTGAGTTGTCAATGCATTCCATCATGGTTGCACCACCGGGTGGTATTTGTGGCACACAGATAGTGGCCAAATCCTAAAACACAGGAAGCAACATTTTTCTATTTGTAACGAGTCTTTTCTTTCTATAGTCATGGTTTTAATGAATTACTTCAGATTTCCTAAACAACTAGTATCTCAGAATCTTTTGAAATCCGCTTAAAGCTTGAACCTCCCTCAGAAAGTCTTCTCTGGTCATCCCTCCTAATTTTGATGTGCTTTTGATCCCTCTTCCTGCCCCCCTTAGCTATTCCAGAACAAAGAACAGTGTAGACCGAGTGACAGGTTCATCTGTGGAGACAGAGTTAGGTCTCAGTCTTACAGCTCAGCACTTACGTGGGGTTCAGGCTGTGGTCCTTCTACTGCCCAGGAATGAATCGCTCCATCGGAACACTCAGGGACAGGCTCAAAGCCAGCGCCGCCCCCAGGGGCACCTCCGCAATCACAACAGATCAACAAGAATGGGACCACTGGCGGTGGAAAGACAGAAATTCTGGAGTCAACAGAGGACCATATTAAAACAATCTGCTTTTACTACTGGCTAAATTTGAATTCTTAATAGAACTGCATTTGATTTTAAAATTATGATGAAAATTTCAGAAAATAAACTATCATTGGCAGACACCAAAATAAATGCAAGCTTTAACATACTAGTCAATTTAAGTTTTTATGGTATTAAAATTATAAATAGTATTATATGATGAAAGTAGATAAATCTTTCCCCTGTCATTACTCAGGAAAGTAGCAAAGAAGAGAACAAAGAAAGCTGGAGAAGCCAGGCAAAATGTTTGATTCTTCTGTTTTCTCCTTCATGCCCTTTGTTATTTTTAGGCTTTCACACATGCCTGCCTTTATTTTAATAGTAAAATCTCACGCATGCATTGAGCAATTATTCTTATGAGGCTCATATTTTCCCCTACACAGATACCTTTTCCTTAAGTTATTCTTACACAACTAGAAAATAATCACATAATTTCCTATGAGTTTTTCTGTTAATCAGTTTTCTCATTCATCTATTTAAATATCCATTTTTATTATCCTTTTACTATTTTATTTAAATCATCTTTTTTGTGTTATATAATCTTGATCAATGGTTTTGAATGCATGGATGGATGAAAGGAAGAATGTGCAAGTAAAAATGGAGGAAAGAAGGAGGAAAAAGGAAGAAAGCAAGGAGATCGCTTGAAAGAAATTAGAAAATAGAAAAGAAAGAAAATAGAAAAATCAAGGAAAAATGGAGAGAAGACAAAAGGAATAGAGCCACTTGTCTTTTGCATTTTTGAAAATCTGCTAGACTAAAATAAAACTTTAAATTTAGCAATATTAACTTTAAGTCCCATATATAATTTTAAAATGTGAGTCACCAATATAAAAACTAACTCAAAGTTAAAGTTAGATATAATTGATAGTTATAATAATTAGTACCTGGGTATTTAAGTTACTTTCATAAAGTAATAAGTTTTAGTTTTTTAATGTTGATTGATAATCAATACAGCTAAACAATTAAAGAATTATATGTTCTCCTATATATTTTATGTTACATTCTGTCAGTTTGCTGGAGTTTTTGTATTTTTCTTGGCTTTGTTCATTTTGATGAGAATATTTTTGTTTGAAACTTGTCCCTCCTTTCACAGAACATTTCCTGGTCATTATTTCAACTTTTTATGGGGCAATAAGAACTCCTATTACTTAATATAGAACTTTCACTTTTGGAGCATTTTTAGATTAGGGGAAAGAGCCCCAACTGTGCCATCAGCATGTTGAAACTCAGTGGTTTAGGTGAATTAATATTGATTGAAATGTTCAAGAAGATGAGTTATTTAGTGAGGGAAAATCTGTTTTTCAGATAAATTTAGTATTGTGTGTATTGATAGCCATTCGTGTATTAAGAGAAATGAAGATAAGAAAAAAAATGTTTCATATCTAATGGCTCTGGACTGAGATTTGATGTGTTTTAATTCTGACACCAAGATTTTATGAAATTGTTATGCAATGTTTGCTTCTACATACCACCCTACTTACTTCCCAGTTCCCTTTTCATTCCTCAGACTGAGGCATGTGACTCATCACCAGCTTATTTCCATTATCATCCCAGCCAATGAGAGACCACCTGGAGAATTCCCTGGATTCTACCCCATGACTCGATCCTTGGCTCAGGCTACTCTCGTGGCCTTAAGATGTGCTCAATGCTTCATGTACAATACTTTTTCTGGTTTTTTCCCCCTCATCATAGCGATTTTGTGAGATATAAATAGTATTGTTTAATAGATGACAAAAGCAAGGCTCAAAGAGGTTCAGACGATGAAGTTTTTAGGAACGGATTTCAACCCTAGGTCTATGTGGTGCTCCCTTCTACCACTTCAAAGTATCCAGCCTCCGTCTTTCTAGTCAAGTGCATCCTTTCTTCTCTTCACACGGGTAGCTTTTATTGTAGTACCTTGCTTTCTCATTTGTTGAGGCTTTTGCATAGATTTTTTTCTCTTTATAGTGTGTTCCCTTTCTCTTGTCCGGCAGCCTCTTTCTCATGTGTTAAAACTCAACTTAGAGTTTACTTTCTCTAAGTAGCCTTTTCTGATTGTTTCAATAAGTTATCTCTGGTTGTCTTCACTCACATAGCAATTTGAGCTTGCTTGCCATGGGACTTTCCTCTTACACTGAGATAGATTACAAACAAGGTTTGACCCCGCACTGTTCTACAGGGGGTCAAGAAGCTCCATTTTTTCATTTTATGAACCCAGTACCAAGAATAGAATTGTCTTCATAACTGCTCAAATTAAGAATTTGTAAGATATATTTCATCGAAGAATCAGAAGGCGTATTTCCTCCACATACAACTAGAATTATTAAAGTACTTACATCCCAGGACTAGGAATCCCATGATGAGTAGTCCAATGCCCGCAGGGCCAAAGTGCACATTATCTGCAATTCCATTTTCAAATGCTTCACCACCATTATATGCACCACCATTTTTGTCACCATTTTCTTCGTTGTTGACATCAGTATCATCACTGGAAGATTGTCCACCGGTGTTGGTACTAGTGCCACCTCCACTGCTGTCTTCGGTAGTGTTTTCTGAAGTAGTGCCTGTGTTGCTGCTGCCACCCTGTGTACTGCTGCTATCTTCTGTTACCCAGCCAGAACCTTCAAGGTCAATAATAATTGTACCAGTACAAGTTCTATGAAGAGAATCTGTAACAAGGTTTAAAAGGGAAGAAATGTTTTATACATGTAGTGTAATGGTTGCCGAGTAATACAGAACTATTTTCTTCTTGCATCAATACTGACTTCAATGTTTTTATTCCCATTGATTCAGTAATGTCTGAAATTATCCCTTATCTATGACTCAGTTTTTTGTTTTTTGTTTTTTTTTTTGAGACAGGATCTTGCTATGCAGTTCACGCTGACCTTGCTATTTAGCCCAGGTTGAATTTGAACTTGCAGCGATCCTCCTGCCTCAGCCTCTCCAGTACTGGGATTACAGATGTGCGCCACCGTGCCCAGTTTATTCCGTTTTTAAAGTCAATCAATTATTATGTTGTTATAACTAACATTATTATTGTTAGTAACATTATTCGATTATTTCTTTACATTTTAAGTAGTTGGACAGTACATATAAGTTGAAAATTATAAGAAGAGGCAAACTAAAACCACAAACCATCATAGGCAAGGAAAACCAAGGACAACTTCTATTGATTTTTTGGGGGGGATAATCTTTTGCCCTTAATTATAATTTCTAAAGGTTGTTTATTATTTATGTTACATTGATATGACCATATGGTTCATTCCGTATTATATTTTTTAACTATAAAGCTGTAAGCATTCTTTCATATTTTAATACAGTTTTCATTAACATATTTTCTAATGGCTACATGACCTTATTTTTTTATAATTCTTTTATTGGTGCATTGTAGGTATACAACACAATTACATTTCTCATTGGGAATTGTACCTTTACATAATGCATCTTGGTTCTTATTTTTTCCCCATTTCTAGCCCTCCCTTCACCCCCTCCACCCTTCCCTATTTACAAAGACTTTATTTCCATTTGTTCCATTTCTCAGCATTTTTTCCTTTCCCTTCTTTCCTTTCCCCTGCCCCTCCCACTACCCCTACCCCTTTGGACCTTTTCTTCCTATTTTACATTATCGATTATTCATTCTAATCAATGGTACATTTTAGGTATACAATCTAATGACATTCATCATTGGAAATTTGCACCTTTACATAGTCTCTCTTGGTTCTTATTTTTCACCTTTGCCCAGCCCTCCCTTCAACCCCTCCAGTCCTCTCTATTTACAAAGATTTTGTTCCTATTTTTCCATTTTCTCATATTAATCCCATTCCCTTCTATCCTTTCCCCTAGCCCTCCCACTTCCTTCCCCTTTGCCCCTTTTCTTCCTATTCCACATTACCTATTATACATTTAGTCCTTATTTACACTTTCAGTTTCTCACACCAGAGAAACTATTCAGTATTTACACATCTGTGTCCTATTTATTTCACTTAAGATTATCGCCTCAATGTGCATCCACTTAGCTATAAATGTCTCTAATTTCTCATTTTTTGTGGCTGAGTAGTACTCCATTTTATAAAAAGCCACATTTTCTTTATCCAGTCTCCGGTTGATGGGCATTTGGACTGTTACCAGGTTTTAGCTATTACAAACTGTGCTGCTATGAACATGGGTGCACATATATCACTGTGGTATGATCCTTTTAATTCTTTGGGGAAGATCCCCAGCAGTGGAATAGCAGGGTCAAATGGGACTTCCAGTCCTAGTTCTTTGAGGTATCTCCATACTGATTTCCACAGTGCTTGCCCCAGTCTACACTCCCACCAGCAGTGGAGCAGGGTTCCTCTTTCCCCACAGCCCCACCAGCATTTGTTATTGGTTGATTTCATGATAGCAGCCATTCTTTCTGGAGTGAAGTGGAATCTCAGTGTTGTTTTCATTTGCATCTCTCAAATGACCAGTGACGTTGAACATTTTTTCATGTATTTATTTGCTATTTCTACTTCTTTGTCTGAGAAATGTCTATTCATTTCAGATGCCCATTTTTCGATTGGGTCTTTAAATTTGGGAGGTCTGATCTTTTAAAATTCTTTATAGATTTGAGATAGTAGTCCTTTGTCTGAGGAAGAGCAGGTGAAGATTTTTTCCCCACATTGTGGGTTATCTCTTCACACTGCTGGTGGTTTCTCTTGCTGTGCAGAAGCCTTTTAATAAGAAGAGATCCCATTTGTTGATTGTTTGTGCTAGGTCACAGGCAACTGAGGTTTTGTTCATAAAATCTTTTCCTACACCAATGTCTTCAAGGGTTCTACCTAACCTCTATTCCAACTGGTTCAGAGTTTCTATTTTAATATTTAGATCTTTAATCCATTTTGATTTTAGTTTAGTGCATGGTGAGAGATATAGGTCTAGTTTTAATCTTTGACAAGTTGAAGCCCAATTTTTCCAGCACCATTTATTAAAGAGGCTATCTTTCCTCCAGTGAGGGTGTTTGGCTCTTTTGTCGAAGATGAGATGGCTGAGTGAGTCTGGCGTTGTTTCTGCATCTTCTAATCTGTTCCACTGGTCCTCAGGTCTGTTTCTTTGCCAGTACCATGCTGTTTTTATCACAGTAGCTTTGTAGTAGAGTTGCAGGTTGGGGATTGTGATACCCCCTGCCATGTCTCTGTTACCTAGAATTGGTTTTGCTATTCTAGGTCTCTTCTTGTTCCAAATGAATTTTTGGATTGTTTTCTCAAGGAACATGACCTTATATTAAGTGGGCCATGGTTCACCTGCTCAGTTACTTACTGGAATTGCTGGCAATATTTAATTATTAAAGATAGTGCTGTAGTTAGCATCTTTGTACATTAAGCCTTTTATATTTAGCATGCTTCCTAAGATTTTTGGAAATGTAATTATTGGGTAAAAATATCATTTGTTTAAGGTTATTTTGGTTAGTGCTGTTACACAGATGTAAGTTCAGTTGTCTGACTTTTCATTAATATAACACTAGGACTTGGTGCAATGACTGATATTTTATTAAGATTTTGTATTGTCTGAATAAAAAATCTCCAGATGTCTCCAACAGTGGTAGGTTTAAACCCAATCTATATGATATAAAATCCTGTGATGTTTCAGTCATACTATTGTTATTGTTTTTGTTATTTTTATCACTATCATCCTTCCTTCTAAATTTATATTGTCCCATTTAACAGAAGACTGATCTATAGATGAGTTAAATAACTTCACTAAGATTCTATAACTATAAATGATGGTACAAGATACCAGTCCAGTCTCATTTCAGATTTTAGCCACTAAATTACACTGTCTAATAGCATTAAAATTTTGAATTTATAATGCCCAATATGATAACTTTTACAGGAAAAAAGTTTCTTTAAAATGCAACAATGAAAATTTTAATATATGAGTATATTTCCATATAGCATCCTCTAGAAGAAAAAGAAGTTAAACTGATGTCTTACCATCTATAGATAAAATTGTTCCTTGGTATCTTTTGTTAAGCATTTGATACTGTTCCATGGTAACTCTATTTCTTAAAGTGAGTATGCCTGTTTTTGAGTCAACAGCTAGCAGGTCAGCTGGATTATTTCCCATTACATATCTGTATTTGAAAGAAAACAGTACAAATTAATGTCAACTATCTAAAAAAGACTTCTGAATTATAAATTGCATTCCTCAGGTCAGTAGATATAAACTGTAGATATACTTTTTAATTAATTATTAAAGGATTACTTTTTGAAAGCAGTACCACTTATATGCATCTATTCAGAAGCAGATGAACGATCTAAGAAAGAATAATTACTGAACCATCATTTCTGATGGAATATCTTTTTATATCCACCTGGGTGGCAGAATACTCCTTTTATGTTTTCACTCTCATTGATGTTTGGTGGCAGCAGAACTATCCCAGAAGATCTAGACCCTGGGATTTCCTGGGCTGGGCCTAATCTAAACTATTCTCTTATAACAACAACAACAACAACAACAACAACAGCAACAACGATTACTATGCCTTCATCTTCATCACCTTAGCCTGTATTCCCTCCCTGTGTTTGCGCCTCCTCCCTTGCACAGTGACTTTGCAAGATTCTTCTCCAATTGCAAACTCTGTTCTTGACTTGTGAATCCATCCTATTCTTCTCTCATCTTTGACCTCGCTGTTTCCCTTCTCATCCACATACTTGTGAAACAAACACGGATAGGTAACTGTCTGTCTCAGGCATTGTGCTAAGCACAGAGAGCAGAACTTTGAGAAGAACCTAGGGTGAGGGTGAGCCTACCCTCAGTGAACTCACTGCTTGGGTTACAAGGAGGCCAATTAACAACAGTGATCCAGTGGGACAACAGTGAGGACAAACATACACTGGATGAAGAGACTGTGAAGAAAGAACTCCCATTGTTGGTGACCTCGTTGGTGAGGTCTTTTTCCTATTGTTCATGATCACAGTCGCAGGTGACGGTAAATGCACGCACACAGGCGCACACACACATACATGAGGGCACAAATATACTTCATATTAAGTGAAAGACTTGGACATAAAGGATTTTTAAAATGGCACAGCCTATTTTTTCAAGATAACTAGTTTTTCAAAGTAAAATTGCTGACCAATATTTGGTGCTGATTAAAATGAAGAAAACAACCAAAGTGAGTTAACTAGGTCTAGTCAATTTCAAGCCAAGCAACTTTGCAATGGGAAAATCAGTCCTATAAAATTTTCTCTGGCTGGGAGGTGGATGGGGTTGGGGTGGGAGATGGGGAAGACTGTAGCATATGGTAATCAGCTAATTGATCAATGAGATACATAAACACAGCTGTGCCCAAACTTTCTAGAATATTTTTCATATATTATATCTTCACAGTTTCACATCTTACATCTTGCACACATTTTTATATTTAAAAAGAAAACACTGTAAGTAGCAATTCAGTAGTCAATGCTTTTTTGCAAATTGAATGATGGTGCCAAAAATAATGGAAAATGTTTTAATTCAGATATGTAAAATTCCTAAAAACAACATGTGTATTTAAGTTCAATATGTGGTGAAAGTTGAAAACTATCACTCTTACCTAACAGTTGTTGAAGCTAAACCTGTGTCCAGGTCAGTAGCTATGAAGTCTCCCACTTTAGAATTTGCTCCCATGTTACTTGTTACCACGTATGTCTTTGAACCTGGGCGAAACACTGAGCCTTCAACTACATTTTTCACAGACACAGAGATTACAGTAGCTGTGAGTTTATATTGAGCCATAATTGAATGATGAAATTCAGCTTTATTTCTAACACCAATACTGAGTTGCAGATTGTTCATCGTTTCGTAATCTAGGGGCTAGAAAACACAGAGTGAAATAGTTTTACTACAAGAAAACATTCTGGACGAATGATTCTTTTCAGAATAGTAAAAATAATTTCTTATATTTTTTATAATTAAAGATAAAAGCATACAAATATCCAATTTATTACCTTCTTAATCTTCAGTTCAATGTAATACATGCAAATGCAACATAAGAAGAAAAAAATCCAGTTGTGCTATATCCATTGTTGAAAAATTTGAAGAAAATATGTGACATGAGCTCTAATTGCCCACCAAACTAAAAACTTAAAAAAGCACAGATGATCAAACTCATGAATTTTGTAGTGCACAATTTATGTTAGCATTTATCATTTCATGTTTCTCAGAAAGTAGCTCTATTTATAACAAAGACTGGGTCAATGACATTTGAGGTTTGATCATTTGACTAGTTTTATCCATAAAGAATTATTTAGAAGAGATTTTGCTTTTGTAAATGTGACTTTTTGAATGTTAGGTAATAGAATGTTATTATACATACAGTATGAAGAAATCCTCTTTTTCTTCAACCTATTCTAGAAAAAAACTGATTTTACATTATAAAATAATTAAGTAATGATTTTCATTATGAAAGGTGATGTCAAAAATCATAACTCAGGGGTAGGGGATTTAGCTCAGTGGTTCTGGTGCCTGCCTCGCAAGCACAAGGTCCTGAGTTCCATCCCTGGCACACACAAAAAAATCATAACTCAGAAAATCTACAAAACAACTATCCCATTATGCCCTTAGGTACCTACTATATTTTTCTGAATTTTCACATGAGAGTACAGTAATTTAGATACAAACAGAGATTTACACATTGACCTCTCTTATTTAGCTAAAATTTTGAATCTTTGCTGTAATGTTGGTTTTATTTATAGTTTAAAGAATAGCTGGCTATATTAGCATACATATTCCAAACATCTCTTTATAATTCTAACAAATGATTGAATATATGGCATTACATCTGAGAATGATTATCATCCCATTTTACAGACAGAGATACTGAGAACTACTGGATTAAGTAATTTATTAAAATAATATTATGATATGGGGAGAAGAAGAGTAAGATCCAATTGCCCTAGTAATGAAAGAATGTGAATTTCATAGCTGGGAAGCCTAGATGTGAATGGTGATTGTTCCACTTAATGAATAGCTATGGGAACTTGAGTGATTTACATCTCTCCTTGAACCTCCATCTCTTTATTGCAATAGGGGTGTGATAAAGCCTAATGTTTTGGAGTGCTTTGTGAGAGAAACTAACACATCTGTACCGTTTGAAGTAAACGGAAGCTGTCAGCATGGTGACACTTCATGAAAATAAAGGAGGCAAAAGCCCACACATTCCTATAGGAACAGAATTTTTTGAAAGTCAATTTCCCAGGGCTATTCTGAAAGAAAGAACTAGTCAAAGAGGGATTTTATTTTACTGTGAAGAACACATATTGTGTGCATTACGTATAATCTGTGGACAGCTATTATAGATTTAAAATATTAAGTCTGAGTCTATAGATTAGGGTGAAGCCTGTGCTATCTGTTTGTTAGGAGTTAGCTATTTCCCCCTCACATCTCAGAGGTAATTCTTCTGTGGGTAAGAGTGGTGGATCATTAGGACTAAATCTCTAGTATATTTTTCTAATAAACCTTGGTCAGTAGCCACAGTGAAAAGTGAATATGGTAATTCAACAATTACAATAACTTAATTTTAATTATATAAAAACACATTGGAGGAATAAACTTTCAATTTATGTGACAAATATTCTTAGTGCATGCAATTGACATATAATGCTGACATGCACATTTTAAAAATTTGCTTTAAAATACACATAAAACATTCACCTCAAGGATTAAGCTTACTTTATTGTAAGCATAAAATAAGATTTTAAAAATGTTTTCAATTTGTATTGTCTTTTGGAAGTACTGTACTGGGGAAAAGTTTGAAGTTAAAGTTAGATACCTATTTTCCTGGAATGATAAAAGCAGAAGGATTTCATGTGATAAAGTTTTATGTCATATATAATTTTAAAACATAGTAACGTTTATCCTCTCACTGATTCAAGTTTTTAAAATGTTACTCTCATATTATTTAAAACTTAACATTTTGAAAAAAAGACCAAGAAACAAAGCAACAGAATTTAAGATAATGACAGCATACCTTAACAACTTTCAGAATTCCCACATTCGTTTTTTCATTCATTTCTATCTCAAACCAATTTCCCTCATTTCCGGAGATGAAGAAAATTACTGCCACCCAGTTATCTGTGTACTCTTCATCCAAATCAATGACTCTAATCTGGTCCAAGTCTGAGTGTAGAGCATTTTCTTCAATTTCTATGCTGTACTGAAATGAGAAGTAAAAATAAAATGAAAATAGTTTGAGAGAAGAACTGTACTAGGATAAAACTGAAATGCTAACAGTTATTTACCATTTAGAAATGATATCTATGCTTATAATCTCACTTTTCTTTGCTTAAATCCATTTTTTTCCTTTTGTGTAAACAAAAAAAGTTTCTATACTTCACTTGGATGTCAGCAAACATAAAAAGTACATCAGCAAACACAATTGTTTGTATACATTTTAAAGTGTAATGAACTTAAAAGTTACTAAATTTAAAATTTCAAGAACAAATACTTACTGAAGATTTCTCCAGGTAGGGGATGTTATCATTGACATCAAGGATTTTAATGTTACAGTCGCACTCCGCTGACATGCCGTCTGCCCCACCATCTCGGTCTGAGCCTTTTACAGCAAGAGAATACTGGCCATATTGCTGCAAAAACACATCAGAAACAATATCACGCTTGACACAGACAACTTCACTCTGTCCTATGTAAAGTTCTTTGAGAATATGGGCTCAATATTTATATAAATCTATGATGGAGTCAGGGTAACACAGATTCTTGAAAATCCACACATCTCTTTCAAATCACAACTGAAGTTATCACTTGCATTTCCAACAATGTTTATCCAGCATCATTTAAAAGCAAAAGTATTTCTTCAAGGCCTCATTTCTTATTAAGCATAACATGTGCATAGGTTGGAAAAGTTTATAATATATGAAATGGATCAGAATGATCAAGGAGACATCATTTTACCAAAGGTTTATGGCACGAAAATTCCATACTTAATATAAGCCCGTCCCTAAGTGTGCCAGAAAAATAGAGATCACAACTGGTTTGTATTTTGGGGAAGTGCAGAGTTGTAACAATTGAGGTAATTGATGATGTGTCTATTTTTTATTCTCTTCAATGGTGCCGACCTTTTTAAAAGCTGGCAAAAGCTTTGGAGCCTTTCCAAGGCTCATGCGTAAGTGTACACTCATTCAAAATTATCAGTGTAAATTTTGGGCATTCATATTTAAAGAAACCTTGAGATTGCTTTATGGCTCCAGGGTTCCCAATAACAGCAAAGTTCCTTTAGTTCAGATACCGCCCCCCCACTTTGAACCTTGAGTATTAAAGAGTATTAAAGGAATCTTACTGGTCTGCTTAAGAAAGATTGAAAAAGCTAAATAATCATTTTCTTCTAATAGGAACCCTCGAACAAGTAAAAAAGAATGTTTAGCTAACTTAGAAGCCAATCACACTTGGACCATTAAAAATATAAAAATAATCTGATTTATTTAAACCTATGAGTCATTAATAGAGAAATTGCCATTTTAAAATGACTATAATAATTAAAATAAAATTTCATTGAATATCAGTTAGAAAGTAAAACATCCTCTCTCATATCCCTAATGTGCGTATAGGTTTTCTACTTTATATTTAAAGATATTTTCTTTATTAAAAAAAAGAAAAAATAGGGATTTTAAAATAAAGAAATGGGACCCCATAACATGATAGAAGCCATATAATGCTATTTCTAATACTTTAACAATCACTAGTTATCATTTGTAAATTTGGTCTGAATGTTAGTGACTATCTATTTTTCTGATTCCAAAAGTATCAGTCATTGACTTGTTAATAAGAGTTACATAAAAAGGATACAGAAAATAGTTTTGCTGTCAAAAGAACTGTAAATATTCTTGGAGCCTCCACCATGTTCACATGTGTTATGATTCATCAAGATTGGGAAATAATAGCAAATATTTCTATATTTATTTCCTTACAGAACACACCTTTTAAAAAATGGAATTTTTGTCTCTGCCCTCTGCAAATTTTAATGTGCATTCCCAATATAGTTTTCTCAACTTGAAGCAAATCCTAATCAGTTGATTAAATGAAAGATGTAGGAATAAAATGTAACTTAATAATCTGCATTTTCTCATTTGAAATATTTCTTATCATTAACATTTTGTGAAATGTTTATATAATTAAAATTTTAAAACCTTGATTTCAGAATCAGTCACTTCAAGTAAAAAACCCACTTAAAGAAAAAATTAACCTCTCTGTCTAGAAAATTGTTCATTGTTCGAATTTCTCCAGTATATCGGTTGATGATGAACATTGGAGAGTCAGAAGGTTCCTGTCTTATAATCTTGAAGGCGATTTTTGAATTCAAGTTGTTTGGTTCATCGGCATCAGTAGCATTGAGTTTCATCACCAAAGTATCTAGGAATCAAAGCAAATTTGTTGCAAATGAATAATTTATATTTCTGTGAATCATACATTATGGCATACTACCTTTCTAGCAAAATGTTAAAGTCAGTTGGTCCATGGAATGTGTATTTTACTATCTTCCCTCTCTATTTCTTCACCATATGGCTATCTTAGCTCCTTTCTTTACCTTTGTCTTCATCAAAAGATCACATTTTCCTAGGAACCTAGACATTACTATAGTTAGGAATCAAAGGAAATTTATTACTCTGGCTTTCTATTTCTTATTTTAGTATAATTTGTTCTTTTGTTTGTTCAGGATACTTTCAATAAAACTTAATTATATTAAGGCCAGATCAATTTTTTCCTGACTTTAACACTTTTTAGATGTATGATTTTGTCCATATCTCTAACTGGGGATGATAATACCATCTTCATTAAGTTCATGCAACAGTTAAATAGCTTGTAAGAGAAGCATATATAAAAGTTCTTTAGAATAATGGACTTTTAATAAATATATATTATTGTTTTGTTTCAGGTGGTCCCTATTTAAATGCTGAGTAGCTAGTAAATTTAAAGAAATGTTTGTTTTGACCATATACACTATCCTATCCTTTCTTTTCTTTTCTTTCTTTTGTTTTTTTTGGTATCAGGGATCGAACTTGGCACCTTGCGCTTGTGAAGCAGGCGAAGGAACCACTGAGCTAAATCCCCGGCCCCCTTTATTTTCAACTAATTTTATAAGTAGTTTTGTTGAAGGATACCGGAGAAGGAGAAAAGTTGCCAGTATTCATTCATAAAGTAGAATTCTTTTCTACCCTCCAAAATGTTTTAAGTACAATCAGTCTTTCTATACGTGAGCCAGGGCATCTTGTCTTCTCTTTGTCTTTCTCCTCTTCCTCCTTTCTTCTTCCCTCTCCTCATTCTCTTTCTCTCTTTATTAAATCATATTTAAGAAAGGGGGAAAACAGGAAATATTTTACATTTATTTGCTGCCAACAAAGGCATCTGCTGCAACATAGATAGTGTGGAGCTGATTTCTATGAGAGACTTTAAGATATATAACTTCTTTCTGTCCCTTCCTTTTTTTCTTCTCCCAGATTTTAGTGACCTTATCCTCTTCTGTTCTCACTGGTTTCCACACATGAATGAGAACATGTGGTATTTATCTCTCTGTGGTTGGTTTCCCTTAACAACAACGACCTCCAAGAAGTTCAATAAGGGGCAACAAAAATTCAGAGTGGATGAGTTAGTTCTGGTTAGCATAGCAGGATTATTGGTTAAAACAATCCATGTTAGGGCTGGAGATTTAGCTCCGTCACCATGCCTGCCTCACAAGTGCAAGGTCCTGAGTTCAATTCCCAGTACAAAAAAAGAGAGATATATTTCAAAATAACTAGAAAAGATGAATAGATTAATGGTTAATGAGGTGAACATGCTTATTCTGATTTGATTATCACATATTGTTACATGCATTGAACTGTCATGATGTACTTCATAAAAATGTACAGATGTTAACTCTCAATAAAAAGGCTGACTGAAAGCCACATGATCAGAAATAAGTGGGCAGCAATGCAGCAAGGCTGGGAGGCTACTTCTCACCTTATGCCCCTGCCACTACTGTGCAAAATACTCTTGGAATTTCTAGTTAGGAATCTCCCTAAGAGCGAGTATATGAGTCACATGAGTAAATTGTCCTTGTTTCTTTTGTTCATTGTATATGACACATTGGAGCTACTTCCATAGCTGAAGGGATAGACTTTCTGATTGGAATGTTTTCCTGCAGCGTATGTTTTAACATTCATGATGTTTGACACAATTTAGTCTGTAGTTGCCTGGGTGTTAAGAATGATCTTGAGGCCTATATATTCTTGTTTACCTAAAAAAATAGATTACGTACTTGCATTAGAATTTTCTTCTATTTGTCCTATAAATGTAGCCATGGAAAACACTGGAGGGTTGTCATTTATATCCAAAACCCTGACTCTGAGCTCAAGTGGCCTCTCTAAATCTTGACCTTGTGAATTCAAAGCCCGGCAAACAATCTAGGAGAGAAAAAAATGGTTATATGGTGAAACACATATTTATTAAGTTCCACTTTTGGAGCGGTATTTTGCGATGTGGGAAATTAAAAGAGAAATAATACATATTATTATTTCCTATTAGAATATAGGCACAAGTAATATATATAATCAATGAGGGAGGGCAAACATAAATGCAAAGTGATTTTTAAAAAGGCAACACATGATAAGCTGTACTAGGAAGAACAAAAGTATTCTGATTTTGTAGCAGAATATAATGATTGAAATAAATCTTGAAAGAGAATTTCAATAGATAGATCTGGAAATTGGCAAGGTGTTCCAAGCAAAGGGGTTCTTATCAGGAAAGAAATGGAATGATGCAAAAGTTGCATTAGAAAATAGGAATAAGGGTTATGGTGGGAGTGGTGAAAATGTTGTAAAGGAGGGTCCCATGGGAACTTCAAAGAAATGTAGCACTCTTAAACTACGTAGTGCCTTTGTGGGTGTTTATTATTATTATCTGAAGTGTGCATAAGTACCATGTGTACTATTTCACATATATTGTATATTTTGTATAAAAATATTATGCTTTAATAAAAGCCAATAGATTGGGTGGCTGATTTGGAGAGATTGTGGGGAAACATATGGAGTAAAAGGTAGAACTGTAGATAAATTAAAAGGAATTAAAATCTAGGGAATTAAAGTAGTCCCAGGAATGAGAAGTATGTGCAAGAGCAGCAAATGCAGTTTACTATTTGAAGGTGTTTTGGGATATGGATTGCTTGGGGTTTTTTTTCCCAATTAAGTTTATTGGTACATTTTAGGTATAAAATACAGTTACATTCATCATTGGGATCTTGTACCATTACATGAGTTTCTTGGTTCTTTTTTTCCCCCCTTCCCCTGCCCTCCCTTCACCCACTCTACCCTTCCCTATTTGCAAAGACTTTGTTTCCATTTTTTTCTTTTCTCATATTTTTTCTTTTCCTTTTTTTCCTTTCCCCTACCCCTCCCACTTCCCCTGCACCTTTAGACCTTTTCTTCCTGTTACACAATATCAATTATACATTTTTTAAATTACAATATCAAGATCTAGGAGACATTACCACAGATTTTACAGAATTTAAAAGGATATAAAAGCATATTTCAAAAAATCTGTTTTGAAATAAATTTGACAGCTTCTAAGAAGTACCTTGGAAGACAAATTAATGAAACTGACTCTGGAGGAAATATAAAATTTGAATAGCACCTATTAAAGAAAGTATATTCCTAGCTTGAAAACCTACCTGTATAACAGCAGGCTCATATACATTTTAACTGATAAATTATATCAAACAATTACAGCAGAAAAAAGAAGGAAGACTTCTCCCCTCATTTTAGGAAATCAACATTGTGCTAATCCTAAAACTGGATAAAGATTATAGCAGAAAAAAGTATGAATGTAAATAGAAATTTGTTTAACAAAACAAACTATTAGAAGTCAGACCTGGCAGTATGTAGAAAGTGGTTTTGTTATAGGGATAGCAGTGTTGGTTCAGCATTGGAAGATCCACCCCTAAAAGTCATCATGTTAACAGAGGAAAGGAAAAAGCCATATGATCCTGTCACTAGTTGGAGAAAAAGTATTGGACTAAATTCTACAGCTGTTCACGGTAAAAGCTATCAGGAGACTAGAAGTAGTTTTAATAGAAGAGAATACAAGATCAAAGAAGGGATTTTTATTCCTTTCTTTTTCTTTTTTTCTTTTAAGTATTAAGAAGTGTTGGCCACCACGATGGGTGGAAATGGAAGCAGTCAATGGGGTAAGCAGAAGAGAGATGATAAAACAAAGTTGAGGGAATAAGGTTCCTGAAGAAATAAGTAATTAAGGGACAATGAGAATGTCTTGAGGTACACTGTGGGAAACAGTGAAAAACTGAATATGCTTCTAGACTGAATGAATAACACTTCTGGAGGAGAGAGTATTGTGGGAATTTGTGATAAGTGGCCTCAGCCTTTCAAATGAAGTGCCTTAAAGTGAAATGGGGTTGGGGGTTGGAAGGCAGAGGGTGTTTAGGCTGTGTGACAGTTCCTGTGAAGAATGGAGGGAGATGCAGAGAAGGACAGATGCATTTCCAAGGCTCATTTAGAGCTCAGGTGAGCCCAAGCAAAGTTATAATAAAGTATGTTCAGTCAGAAAAGAATCCTGTGGTAGTTCCAGAATCATAGCTAGGCAATCAAGTTCAAAGGAAGCGGCATTTTCAATTTGAAAAAAAATTAAAATAAAATATTAAGAGTTGGTCACTTGTCTTTCCAAACAAATATTCTGGTGTCCTATGAGGGTTGAGTGATATTTTTGCTAACACCTCAGAAAAAAATATTCCCCTTTCTCTTAATTTTCTTTGTATCTATCTATTGAGATGATTCTAAATTGAGACAAGCAAAAATGCCCATATTATGACTCTTGAAATCAATCAAGCATGATATGAGTTTAAGATTTTCCAAGAAAAATTCCAAGATTTTCCCAAGAACATATATGCTGACATGAAACCCACTTACAATGAAATAAGGAGTGACCTCTCGATCAACTATAGATGTTATATTAATTTCACCAGTTTTTTGATTAATTACAAAGATTCCATAAGGTGGCTGATCAATTCCTACTCCAGAGATGCGGTAGGTAACTTGCTGGTTTGCAGCACAATCTGAATGAATCTGCAGAAGGAACACAGTAGAAATATTACAGAAAGGAAATAACCCTACATCTTATAGATAATAGGTATCTTTCTTGAGAATTGTTCAATGTGCTGTCCTTGTTATTTGGGAAACATTGAAAACAAAGCATTGTTTTGTTAGATGTGTATAATAATTATAGAATTTTCAGTAATGACTGTATAAAAAGTGCAGTATTTTTAACAGTAATTGGCAATGTAATAAAAGAAGTTCAATTTCTATTTCTCCCAAACAATAAAAATATAAGCTATCACCCTAACAAATCTAAGTCCATGCAGTCATCATTCACTCAACATTTATAATTTCAGTCTGTTTTCAGACATTCCTCATTTAATGACATCCCTGTTTAAAGACTGTTCGGACTTATGACTTGCTGCTTGGACTTATAGCCCTTCTTTTTTTTTGCACAGTTGGACACATCTTGTTTATAAAGCCTCAGTGTCATTTTTGTACAGTACATCTTGTTTATGCAAAACTGTAATTTTTTGCTGATTGCATTATATAGTACAGTACTGTAGTTTTATGTTCTGTATACATTACAGCACTGCATGTGAGAGTTATGCAAATAAAAGCAAAGTCATCTTTTGACCATTTTTTTACTCTGAATTTTGTAATATGCATACTACTACATACAATACCTTATTCAGCAACCAATCATTTAACGACTTGGTTGCAGGAGCAGAACTCACTTAGTCTTCAGCTTAAAAAACTTAAAAAAGTATAAAGTGTTAGCACAAAATTTTAAGTGAATTTATATAGGTAACAAAAGTTACTTGACTCTATGTGGAAGGTTTTAATTCTGAAGATAGGGGTGATGTATTAGCAGAAAAGGAAAGAGGTCAGTCCACTTTTCTTGAAATACAGTGTTATATGACTAAGCAAATCTTACTGGGAAGTGTGTATATCTGTGTGAATGTCTGTATTTGTGTTCATAACTAACTATATGTGTGTGTGTATGTGTGCACATGTGTTTTTAGAGGAAGATAGGAAAATAAAAGTAAAAAGTCAGTATGAAAGGGGTACAGTATGAATGTTCACAAGTAAGCACAGAAGTAACGCTCAATCCTAACAGATTATGAAGCAGAAATGGTACATGTTGAAATTCCTCTGTGTATGCTAAGTGCTAAATTCATTCTTTAATTCATTTTTTTTTTCATTCAGCATTCAGGGTGACATATGCTCATGTTTATTAGTTTTGCCAGTAAGGTGAGCTGATGTTTAACTGTTTATCTGAATATATAATTTTTAAAAATTTGTCTTTTTTGGAACTTTAATTTTCATAATTTAAATGATTATAGCTCTATATCGTAACTTCTCAATAAGATATGCTCACAAATTATTTCAAAGACTGGTTCTTTTGGAACTTCAACCCACCCAATTTAAGTATCACATCTAGGCTTTGGGGCTATCACTTACTTTGGCAATTGGGTTTCTCTTGGAGTTGTCTTCGCCTTCGCGGCAGGCTGCAGCAAACTTGATCCATTCACGCTTTTGTCTTCTGATTGAATGCCACTTGATGGTGCCATTTTTAGCATTATGATCTCTTACCTTGATAAGTACGGTAAAGTAATAATATGTATTAATTTTATTTATGATTCATATTCCACTGGATATTTTGGAGATGGAATAATTATATCAGAGAGGATATTTAAGTAGGAAAATTGATAATTTTGATAGTCTATTAACTTTATTTATAAGAATGAATTTCCTTTGTAAAACATGTTATTCCCAAACCTTTTTTGGGGGGGCAGTTGGGTACCAGGGATCAAACTTGGGACCTTGTGCTTGTGAGGCAGGTGGTGGCACCACTAAGCTAAATCCTCAGCCCCCAAACCATTATTTTTTTAAAATTTGGAGTAAATGGATTTGTTATACATTACCTGGATTCGAAATTCACTGTTAACTTCAGCCATGACCTATAAAAAAACAAGATAATCACAATAGTTAATTTTTAATTGGATGGTTTGAAATTATTAAATCATTTAAAAATCAAACAACATTCTTGTGAGTTATTAGAATTATTTATCAGTCTGAAGAGCAAGTGGATCTGGCTTATGTCTTGGGCCTGATGCTAAGTTAAGAATTTTTTTTGATTTTACATCTCAGTTTTGCTTTCCTTTTTCCATTTCATTCTTAGCCTGTGTTGATACTCATAATCATATGGGTAGCATATCTGAAGCTACAACTCAGAGAGAATTAAGGTCAGAAACTCAAGCTCTCCTAGTAAACCCTGGTCTGGAAAGTGCGAGTTACTCAGATGGTATTCAGCGGTTTCCGTAATTTGCAGGTGTGATGCTAAAGCATTTCATTAGTTTCAGGGTCTGAACAAGGGTACATGGAAATAGAAAAAAGTGTTCAGAGTGAAGAAGGAATATGAAGTGGAAACATTCAGAAAACTTCAGAATGATTGTTCCTTCACATGCCAATCCTAGAGGGAAGATTTTCTAGTATTCTTTTTTTAAAATTTTTTTTAAAGTTTTCTTCCTGAAAGTATTCCCTATTTTTTATTGGTCTTATGCATAAGTACCTCGTACTTATTTATTTAAAATTTTTTTTTATATTTTTAAATTTTTATTTATTTATTTTTTCATACCCGGGATTGAACTCCCCACCTTGAGCTTGTGAGGCAGGTGGCAGAACCACTGAGCTAAATCCCCGGCCCCATAGTACTCTTGAAAATTTTAAGATGATATATTTTTTTCACCTTCTTTGAAATATGAAAAAAAAGTTCTGATACTAAATAATTTCCTTTATGTGAAAATGAATTCATGTTTGGTGTTTTATTGTGAGCACTAAAACCAAAATAGATGATATAAATTCATCCTACCATAGCAAGGAGAGGAAAACACAGAGTGTAGGGAGTCTTTTCTCCTGTGTTAAACAATTTCCCTGGTCAAACAAGTGTGCTAGTCAAGAAGAGCTCTGGCTACTTTAAGCTGGCCTTGATCTTCTTATATGACTTGTAGTGAAACATAAGGATAATTTAAATTATTTTTCTTTCAAAAACACAGGCCTTTCTTAAAACACAGATTTCACATATGGAGCCTAAAGTGCCTATATAAAGTGTATATTTTGAAAACTAAGAGTGGACTCGAAGCCTAGTTCACATGTATTGAAATTTCAATTGAACTAGTTTGCATTTTTAAAAATTTCAAATTTCAGAATCTATTAAAAAAGTATATCTTTAGTTTTTTATTTCTTCCTAATTAAGAGATGTTCAATTCGTAATTAAAATTTTTTCACAATCAGACTTTATTTGCATCACTAACACAAGACAATTATGTTGCATTTAAAAAATACCAATAGTGGTAATTTTTAAATATAGTAAATTACTTTTTTTATGGTTGGTTTCAATTTTACCCTTAAAGAAAATATAACATTTTAGTCTACAAGTACATATTTTTAAAAATTGTCATGAGTGTTAATTTGAGAAACCAAGAATTTATGGCTAATGTGAGCAGTGTAAAGAGAGAATTATTTAGTCATGATATAATACTAGTCATTATAATTATCACAGTTATAATTCACTGATAATGATAATGTTTTCAGAAAAATATGTGAATTTACTCTTCATACCAAATGCACTATTAGTATGTCCATTTTATTTTGTAAAATTATGGGTATATTTTTGCAATACATTCTTATCTCTATTTTACAGATGAAGAAATTGAAGCTTGGATATTAACTTATAGCTGCATACAATCCCATGAATTTCAGCTTAGATCTGGGCTCTGAACTATTCTCTCAATTAAATTACTAAGTAAAACATTCTATGGGGAATAAATATTGGATTTTTAAGAACTAAAAAAATTCTGGTTTTAATTAAATTTCAAGTTATCCTTGCCTTAGTCATGTTTACATATAACAACAACAATAGAAATAAAAGGGGAGACTAAGGGATGCTAAATGGCCCAGATGGTGGCACGGGTAACTGCAGAGTTGTCCGTAGAGTCCATTTTGAGTGCAGAAGGAAAGGACATTAATGCAAAGGCAGTCTCTCTGCTACCTGTGAAGTCATGCGCAGTTTTCCCTCTGTGTAGTTTGTGGGTGCATGACGGGGGCGCGGGGAAGCCTCACTTGTCTGGTTGGAAGTCACGTGCACAGCACAATGTACACATCTGTTACCTGCTTTGTGCTTCTCTTCCCGCAGTGAAGTGTCAGAGCCTGCTGTTTGCTTTGGATCACTACGCCGGATGACTAAGAAGTCTTTCTGACTTTATGAAGCTGGGTCATTCTTTTTCCCATGAGAGGCGATTTAGGCAGAAGGCCAAGTAGGTTTCACCATAGTGTCAGACTCTCAATTGCATGGGTAATTAAAAAACTGCCACGTCTGCTTAAAGATGTGGCTAGTTGACCTAAGCTTATTTCCTTTTGCTTGGGGTCCAGAATAAACTCTGATACAAACCTTCAAATGCAAAATGAAATGAAAAGATTACAGGGTAGAGTAAGAAAACTTTCAATGTATTTTCCAAATTCTCTGAGCTTTAGTTTGCTCATGTGTAATATGGGTTAGACTAGCTTATGTACAAAGTTTCTTTTCTAGTCAAACACCAAATCCTTGTGTACAGTAGGACAATACTGAAGTATTTTGATCATGGGAAAGGTACGCTAAAATTGTGGGTTTAAGAGATTCCTCAGACAATGGTAGGTAGGAGTGGTGGGCAGAGGGTGTGATCACAGGCTGAGAGCAGTGAATCTTCTGTAGCAAGTCAGGCTGGTGTCGAGGAGGGGGTAAACAGAAGCACAAGCAATGGGAACCACAGAAAAAGATCAAGGTGACATACTGGATGGATAGCATAGACAGGAATTGAAGACAGATGGGATGGGGTAGTCAGGAGAGGAAGTGGGAATCTCAGCTGGTGACAGTTTTTAAGAATGGGACTGGAAACAAAGCGGTTGCAGCATTTAGATGAGAACATACTGAATTTGAGACGCCGGAGAAATGCTCAGGTAAAGATACTAAGCAGTTTGAAATGAGCATTAGCACTTTGAACAAAAGTCCAGCCTGGATATGCAGATTTGAAACATCTGCTCAGGGAGGGTAGTAGTGGAAATCATGGTAGAATTTGAAATTCCTAAGGTAGGGGTTACAGCAAAGAAACAGCCTGTGGCTGAGGAGGACAGTAGGGGAATTCCTACACTTGTAGAACTGGAAACAAGTATAACCAAGAAGAAACAAAGAGAGAAGCTAGAGAAACAATGAGAAAATATCATGCATTATAGGAGCTGTTAAAGGAGGGGAAAACTGAAAGATGGATGGAGTGGGCATAAATATCAGTATCACATGATACAAAAAAAAAAAAACAATTGAGCTGAGTGAATCCTCAGGAAAGCCTGAGGTTTTCAGCAATCTTTAGGAGAATTTTTCCAGTTGGATGGAAGAAGTATTTGGGTGCAAAGGATTAGGAATAAAAAGAGGGACAAAGACAGTCATTTTTCAAAAACTTTGGTGATAAAAGAAACTGGAACACAAAATGATAGAATTAGAAGAAGGTATCAAGGAAATTTTGATCTGGAAGATCTGTAGATTTTGGAAAGTTGACAAAGGAGAGCAGGATAGTTTGATCTGAAAGAAAAGAGATTCAAAACAAAGATACTCAGTAGGGGTGTTGATGGGGAGAGGAAGAGGGGAAAAGGAAGAAATGAAAGGACTTGGGTGACAGAGGGTAGGGAAAGGATGGGGATTGCAGTAAAGTGACTGGGAAAGGAAAGCTGAAGTACGTTGTTGGGAGTGACCTAGATCCTGTCAGGTGGCGCTGGCCCATGGGTGAGGCTGTTTTCTGACAATGAAGGGAGTGGTTGGAGTTCAGAAACAATTTGGGAATCTGTGTAAGGAGGCTGGAATGGAGATTTACTCAGCAGGGAATGGGAGGGGGTCAAGCTGAATGTATATCAGCTCTCCGCCTACTGATTTGGGGACTGGGGAAGTCACTTAGCCAATCTGTGCCTCAGTTTCCTCACCTGTGTATGACACCCAAAACCCTTTGTACACCTAGAATTCTGTGAAGCAGTGAATAACTCACTTGAAGTGAATTTTCAATGACTTCTTCCTTTCAACTCTGTTTTAGGAACCAATCCATTTGTTTATTTTATTAAAGCCACAGGATGCAAAAGTGTTAATTTAATGATTCCCTAGTTACAGTTAATTTTAGCGATTTTTGATGTTGAAGTTTATTTTGTTTATAATAAAAATAAACTGGAGAAAATTTTTATAAGGAAAATTATTGCATCTAATATTGTAAAGTAGTCACAATTTGTTAAATATCAAATTCTAATGTATTTGTTAATTCTTATGGAAGTCACAGGGAGGCACTTGAAAGAAAAGTAAAATATAATTTATTTCTTTTTGGAAACTTCCTCTTTTGCCTTTCTTTTTGACTGCTCTGACACAGGCTATTAGTCTGGGTCTGACCATAATCCAGTGGCTTGATTTCTCATATTTATTCATTGGTTTATTTCTTTGATAAATATGTATTGTTTATGTGTTTAATGGATCCAAGGCTGCATTAAGATTTTTTAAGGGCTAACTCTAAAAATATTATGGTAAGCCTTAGATGAAGTGTCAAGTAAATGTAATACTATCCCACAAAAGTGTTAAGAAAATCCAACATGATTATTTCCATGCTAATGCCTTGACAGTTGTCAGGAGTGCGTGTGAGAAGAGAAATATAAACCAGCCCCCAATCCCCCTGCTGTGTGTGATGAGGCACTTGTTGGGCAATCTTGCATGGTGCAAGGTGCTGAGTGGGTACAAAGGTGAATCAGACCCAGATCCTGCCTTCAAATAACTTACAGTCAAGTAGTTTCATAAGCAATGGGCAGCTACTAATTTGTGGAGTTGGACAAGTGTAAAAGACTGTGGTCTGCTCTTGTAGACCAATTAAGAGCATGGATCAGCTGCCAATGACATTTTAAGAAGTCTGACCTGTCTAAGTCCATTAAAGAAATCTGAGTGCCAAGCATGATCTGCGAGGGTGGCATGACCCAGCACTCGGGAAGGGTGTTACCTCAGTTGAGGCAGCAAAAGAAATACAAGTGCAATGCCATGCGGAGCAGGCTTCCTGCTTCTACCTGAGACAGTGCCTGTAGGACACAAGGATTCGCATCAGCAGGGCTCCGGTGAACAAGGAGTGGAGAGTCAACAGACATGAAGTACTCTGGGCAGAGGCCTGAGAGTCATTTTTTTTAAATTGATGAGCCTCTTCAAAGTAGGCAAGTCTTGTCCCTTAGGGCTAGGCCTTCAGATTTAACATGACAGTATTCCTCAGTGTTCTTTCCTATTACTGGAGAGGGCAAAAGGTTTTAACTCTGTGGCAACTCCAATAAATTGAGTAGTGATGAATTTCTATTCTCTGTGTTTGTGAAGGTGAAAGAAGATGCTGATCCTGAATCTGCATTGAAAATAATAGAACTTTAAATGGAAGTGATTTTGCTTAAATATAATTTGTAAGTTTCACTGAACAGGGGAACAAAAATACTGTTTCCATTTTTTATAAAATATTTTGCTGATATACTAATCTCTGTAATGTACAGCACTAAAATATATGCATAAGAAAACATAAAGAGTACTTCCTGGGTTGTCTTCTCTTTGGTCTTTGATTTGAGGGATGGTGAACACAATTAAGGGAACTTAAGTTGTCTCGTTCAAATAAATCAATGAGCGATATAAAAATAAATGTTATTTTCAATGCATTTTAGCCTGTGTGTTGAGAAATACTAGAAAAACTATTGCTCATTCCCTAAAGGATTTCAATCAAGTTCAAATTATGGAGTTTGTTAATCAGGTAGAGATTTTTTTGAATGAAAATATTAACCTATAGAAAAAGGAGAAGATAGTATGATAAAATGAAAAAAATCAGATCATTTGTGCTGATAGATAAAAATAGTTTTATCTGTTCTTTGAGCTTAAGCTACAGAGGTTTGCCTTTATAGAAAAAGATCTTGTCAGGCCCCAGCATGGTGGTGCACACAGGTATTCCCAGCACTCTGTGAGGCTGAGGCAGGAGGGTTGCAAATTCATGTCCAGTGTGGGCAATTTAGCAACTTAGGGAGACCCTGTCTCAAAAAGCGGGGGGGGGGGGGCAGTGGAGACTAGGGATGTTGCTCAGTGCAAAAGGCTTAGGTTAAATCTGTACTGCAAAAATAAAAATCAGTTTTTCAGATTGTATACATGTTAATAGATTAATTGGACCTGGCAATGTTGCAAGCAATTTTCAGAAATCATTAGAACTCTAGAAATTCTACTGGTTCTGTTTTACTTTCCCACAGTGACCATGTTCTTTATTTTACCGTTGTTATAACCATCCACACAGATTTCTTACATTTGGTGCATAGATAACATCATTCTCTGGCTAAAAGAAAATACGTTCTAACTCCTCCCTCCACTCCATACATTGACTTTATAGAGAGAAAAAGAAAGAAAGAAAGAAAGAAAGAAAGAAAGAAAGAAAGATCGTTCTTATCTTGCAGCGTTATAGTGGGGGTGAGCTATTGTCTTTTCTGAAGACTTGTCTGAATAATGCGATATTCATGTAGCAATCTCAGTCACTTTAGGAGCAGCACCTCTGCTTTTGTTTTTGTTTTGTTTTCTTTTGTTTGCTGTACTGAGGATTAAATCCAGGGCGCTCTAACACTAAGCTGCATCCACAGTACTTTTTTTTGTTCGTTTGGAGACACAGCCTTGGTAAGTTGCCTAGGCTGGGCTCCAACTTGTGAAATTCCTGTCTCAGAGTCCAGATTGATTAAATTAGGATGACAGGCATTGGCCACTGCACCAGCTCCTCTGCTTCATGCTTTCTGATCTAACCCACTAATCTGAACAAGATATAAAGCTTTCACATAGACTGAGCAGATTTCACAGCAGACAGTTGCCCAGTTCTCACATGTTTTGCCTTAAAGATACTATGAATTTTTCAACTATATTCCTAACATGAATTTCCATTTATCCACTTTGAGCAGAGAAGAATATAATTTCTTCATGAAGACCATTTTTTCTTTTTCTGGTAAAAGGAAACATTCATATTGAGACTAGAGGAAAGGAAACTGGAAGAATTTGCTGTAGTCCTAGTTGTCTTCAGGGAAAAAATATTTTAAAACAAAACACAGACATTTAACTCCAAAGGACAGTTACAAAAACTGTCTGGTAAAATCAACAGTAAAAATAAATTGTGATCTTCAAAGCCTTAGAAAGTGTAATGTTTAACAAAACGTTATGATATCAATGTGAAAATAAGACATCTGAGTTCATTGTATTTTTTAAAGAAATAATTTTCACAAGGCATATGAGAAACTAATGGGTGATTCCAAAGTGAAATATGCCCCCCCTCTTCCAAAGCCAATCCACAAACAAACAAAACAACATATCCTGGCTCAGAAAATAAAATGCAAATCCCCAGAAAACTCTCTCCAAATGCAGAAAGTTCTGTGAGGATACACAATTTTGGTAAAGTGATAGATTTTACTGAAGAATGACTAATTAGAAATGGCTGTTTAAAGAAGTTTTATAGGGTGTAATTCATTAGAAATAATTATATAAATTAAAAAATATGTCAAATATAGATTCAACGAAATTTAGTGTAAAAGTATCTGAAAGAACTTTCATCAATTCAAACTATACAATAATCATCAATGAGTCAAACTTATATAAAATTAGAAATAAAAACATTCAATTGTTTGACAATACACAATGTTCTATGGGCAGCATGCTGTATAATGCTCACTGATCCCAGTCATAACCCAACTTGTGACATCAACTAATCTTAAAAGGCCATTAAAACGTCCATGGAATAGGAGCAATTGTTGAAGGGCAACATTAGAACTAAAGCCATCATGGCACTGATGCTTGTATATAACTGGTTTTGATCCCTCGTAGGTAATCAACTAACCAGCATACCGTGAATCAAAGACCTAACTTGTCATTATACAAACCCAACTTTCCAGTTCAGAACTCAAGCAAGTGGAGGCAGATCCACACCACATCCTGCCAAAGCTAGAGGGCGATTTACCTGGCACAGACCTCTGGGTTACATGAACCTTACTGTGAGAGAGACTCTGACTTTAAACTTTTGGCTGAATGTGAAATTGATACAAAATATTGATGTTGCACTTAGTATTCATCACCTCTGAAAAGACAGAACTAGCAACGTGAAAGAGGGGGATTAATAAGGCATTTCACTACATTGACCACGGAATACACCTTTCCTACTAAAGTCACCACTGACTTTCTGTGGTGAGAATAAGTACAGTGATAGCTATGTTTATTTTTTAATTACAGCCGTCCTTTACCTACTCTGCTATTTATAAATCTCCTATATGTCACTTTAAAATAAAACTATTGTTTTAAATCAAATTATCATTACCCAATGTGGGGCTTTTGATATTAGTAGTATGGATTCTAACAGCACATAAATTAGTGAGATGGCTCAGATTCTGAAGACAGTCACAGATTGCTATGATTTTAATTTGTATGAATTCTGTTTTCATGTCTTAAAAATTATAGTGACCCTGCCACCAAAGATACCAAAAGAATAGGATAATGTTTAGGTTGAATATCAGGAGACACCTGTAACATTTCGTTTAAAAGTCCACCTGCACATGAGGATCTGAAACAGGAAACTAAGGAACGTCCTCAGTTCAATATTTTCTCAGCGTGACTTAGCAGTGACTTCAATGTCAGGTTTATGATATGATGAATGGACATAGATGTGGTTAATATGATCTGGAGTCTTCAATTAAGGTAAGAAACACTATTTAAAAATCCACTTCATAAAATCACCTTGTCATTAGCATAAACTTTTAATGGGTTTAGGTTAGAAGTACCACTAAATAACATTGTCTGCAAAGTTCTCACTTGCTTTGGATGAGGATGGGTCGGAAGGAATTCCCTGCAGGATCCACTTACCAGGCAGAGGAGCAGGACAGCTGCTGTGAAGGGTGGCCAGTCCATCGCTGCCGTGGCGTCCCTTACATCCAAGACCAAGGGAGTTTTGTTTGTTCTTCTCCTTTTTCTTTCTCCCACTCAACAGGTGTCTGATTAAAATGATTTCTCAGTAGATGTTCTTACATGCAGGCTTTGAGGTGTTTCTGCCTTCCCCTGGGAGAAGGACTGAGGTACGTATAACCAGTCTGGATCCCCACCCTAAAAACTTGGGCTGGTCTCACTGAAATACTTGACAAGATCATCATTGCTCCCAGATAAAAGCTTAGGGACACACCCTTCTTCCAGTTGAAAGCAGCTTTCCACAGGGTGAGGAAGATTCATAGCTCTGCTGAAGGTTTTCAGTGGCAGGCATGTCAAGTGACCAAAACATGGAGTTATGCAATTCATAGGGACTTCTCATCCTGGGCTTTATTTACTAGTTGTTTAACTCTTTCCATATTAAAAAGGGAGGGATAGTTTGGGTGGTCATGTAATTCAGAGGATTATCTGGCTCATGTTCAACCTTACCCCTCCAGACATGGTAGACAATTATAAGATTTCCATTTTAGTAGATGTTAGGAAAGATTTAGTTATTTTCTAAGAGACAAAAAAATTGCTAATGTTGAGACTGAGGAGTTTTAAAATTTTTTTGTGTGTGGAAAGCATTAATTCACTCAAACAACCCTATGGTACTTACAATTATTAGCTCTTCTACGCCAAGTCACAATTTACTTTAAGTGGCCAGCCTGACTCTCATAGAAGCCTCCATTTTTTCTCTAAATGAATATTTTCTCTCTCCAGTTATTTTTCTCCTTGAAAGAATCCTATCCTTTTCAAACACAGTAAAATAAACTTAAAATATTTAGTCACTAAACTAGATCCAAACTAAGCAATATAAAAGACCAATGAAATCCTGTTGACAATTTTAAAAATGAAGTGCAGTGCCTGCAATACTAATGGAGTCACCGAAAGCCCTTCTTCAAGTGAGGTGTGTTAAAAGTCAGCGCCGATTCCCAAGCACAGAGCCAAGAATCCACATAGTGAGCCAATTAGAACATAAGGAGCACTCTGAGGAAACAGCTGCCCACACATGCAGATGGAAAGCTGAACGCAGCCCGAGGCTTCCGAGAATAGTGACCCTTACAAGGCAGTGCTTGAACACAACATTGGCGCATCTTCTCCTCACCTGGCGATACAAACATCGCGAGTGGCAGAAAGCCTATAGGTGCTGGATGGCTTCATAGTTGGAAATGCTACACTGGAAAAACAGAGCTATCTGATAAGATGCTGATTATACTCAAAGGATGCTGAAAGTGCCCCAGAGAGGGAGAAAGTGTTTCTGAGGTCAGATAGTCCGCAGGATGCTGCCATTTTACTACAGATGAGGCAAAGATCGATGGTGGTTTGAAATGCCTTGTCCTACATGATAGAGTGCAGAGAGAAGATAGAAGGCTGCCTGGGTTTGCTTGCAATGAATAAAAATTGTAAGGATTGGTTGATGTGAATAAATAAAATAAAAGGAGATGAGCAGGCCAAATTTCTCATTAGTCAAGTAAAATAGAATGTGAGCGTGGACCTGTGAGTTTGGCTGAGCAATGTATTAGTAGGATTTCTGACAGAAGATTCACTGGGACAGAAGAATCTACTCTTGTAGCCTTCTAGTGGCAAGTGAGTGCTTTACCCTCCTTGGATTCTCGGTCCCTCTTCATCTATCTCCCTGAAGCCCAGCCCTGGCTCCACTCCTAACTTAATGCCTTACTCCAATAATCCCAACCAAATAGAGAGATTTGTGGGGCAGCTTTCTGGAGAGGGAGTGTGGCAGAACCCCAGTGCGTCAGTGCAGTGGCAGTCCTGATTGTCGCATAATAGCTAGTGACATTAAGCACAGTGAGAGAGGGAAATTATGAAACATTATCCTTCTTTCTTTCTCTCTTTCCCTGTATTTTTCTTCTTACTCATTTTAATGTCCTTACTATAGTGCTGTCCAGTAGAACTTTCTGCAAGGTACAAATATTCTCTGTGCTTTTCAAAATGGTAGCCACTTGCTCCTGTGACTATCGAGCATTTGAATTATGGCTAATATGACTGAGGAACTAAATTTGTAACTTTATTTAAGTTAAATTACATTTAAATAAGCACACGTGGCTAGTGGCCACCCTGATGGACAGTTCAGTGGGGTTAAAACTTTTGTTATCTTCTCTCTTACTCAATTCCCTCTGATTTTTAAAAATGCAACTCCCTTCAATCAAACCTACCTTATTTCTTTTCTTAGCTCTACCTTCATTCCAGTTTCTAATTTACACCTTTGAAAATCCTTACCTTTGTGTAATCCTCTTGTCTCAGTGGACTCCAATTGCTTTTCCTGACTCCTTATTGATCCTCTTTCCTGATACCTGTGAATTAAAATACTTTAAGGCACTGGGAACACGAGCTCACGTTCCATGGTTAGTTCTTTCTTCTTCTTTCTCAGTTCTTTCTTGCAGTTGGCTCATCAGTGAGCTCACACCACATTGCAGCACAAGAGGCTCTCCATGCAGCTGCTTTTGTCCATGCACCCACATCCTGCTTCTGTTCTCAGTACTGGTTAGTATGTGTACTTCTCTATACATACCAACGGTTCTCATTCTGTGGAGATTTGACAAAATCTGGCGTAATTTTTCTATTGGAATTTCCCTGGTAAAATGACAAAGTTTCCAATAGTGATCAAAGTTCTCCTGAGAAGATGGTTTTCCTCTCTTTAATAAGGCATTGCAAACTCTTGAACATCATCCCAAGAGTCCGCATTTTTATATTTATTTACAGCTGGGAAAACTGCAACAGTTTTTGGAAAGTTGAAAACAGTGATAAATTTTACTCACTTAGAATTTTTTTTAAGTCTAATGAAAGTAACTGATTGTTGTAGCCAACATCATTACTGGGTACCCATACCATGTAAAACTATGGTTTCATGTATTTGTCGAAATTATCCTAATCAGCCTTGCCACTTGTTTTAAAAAATATATGAAAAATAAAAATAAATCTTAAAAATGGAGGAGAAATCAAAATAAGTGTACTAAGGGTAATTCAAAAATTATAAATTTCATTAGATTATGTGTTTATTTTTAGAAATTTGCTTAATTACATAATTGAAAATTTTCATAATAAAATAAAGATACTGGACTACAGTAGGGGTTGCAAAATTATAGCCATGAACCAAGTCTGGCTCACTGCCTATTTTTTGTTTTGTTTTGTTTTTAAATATGCAGACGTACTTATTTGCATGTACGTTGTCTATGGTTACTTTCACTCTACAAAAGCAGAACTGAATAGTGTGACGGAGACTGTACAGCCTGCAGAGCCTAAAATAAGTCCTTCTCTGGCCCTTTCCAGAGAAAGCTTGCCTACTCTTGGACTGGATGAATAGATTATAGACGGTGGCATGAAACAGAACTCATTAGGAAATCAGCTGATTTTAGGAAGTTTCACAAGGTTGTTCTGAAGGATGTGAAGAAAAGTTATGATGACTAAAAATGACCAGGAATATTTATGCTGAAGATTACAATTTTTCAAACTTCTGCATGAAACTTTTGCATATGTTACCTAGAAATTTAAAGATCAAGAATTTGAAGAGAAAAAATTTTATTGTTCTGCTGTTATGGATGTTCCAAAGCTGGAACACTAGGCCTTGAAGGGTTAAAGAATTTAATCACTGAGGAAATGATGTCTTGATAATTATACTGTTTCCAGTTTTATATTTTCAGAAAGATTTTATAACAACTAGTCAACAGGTAAATACTTCTTTCTTTCTTTTAAGCAGACTTAAGAAAAACCTTAATTTTAATTTTCAAGTAAATTCTAGAATGCTCATTCAATAGCATCACATCTTTATATATTTATGTAGAAGGAATGTTCATGAGCAGAGAAGTATCTGAGATAATTTTGAGAACCTCAGACTTTCTTAAAACTTAAGTATTTCTAATAAAGCAGGAGTGGTGACATAGAATAGACTATTGGCGCTTGTGCTTTCACAGATTAAAAAACAATAATTCTAATTAAGCACCCACTCTCTCCATGTTCGTTACTGAGCTAGGTGATGTCCGGTATTCAGAATACTCTGCCTTCTAGCTTGTTCCATCGAAGCCACAAGTTAGTGAAACAGAAGAATTTGGACTTTCACCTAAAAGCCTGTGGTGCTCACGCATCTCTGGATGAGCTCCTCCCCGGGGCGATATTTCAACTTCACGTGCAAGCTCAGTCCCTCCTCTTCTTCCTACACCAGTTCAGTTCTTCAACATGTTTTCTTTTGCTTACTACATGTGTGCCTGGTGCTCTACTAGGCTCTGGGGTTATGAACATGGACACAGAGTGATCCTTATTGAAAAGTGGCCCCAGGGTAGCTTGGATGAGAAAGATAACAATTTTTTTCCCCCAATTTATTAAACAGAAGCACATGGAAGATGCTTAGGGAGCCCTTA
Source organism: Heterocephalus glaber (assembly GCF_000247695.1). The sequence goes on from NW_004624770.1 coordinate 1,555,731, forward strand.
GCCCAGTGTTGTGGGAAAAAGCATCCGAGAAACCTTATACCGTTCTGTTCTGTAGTATTTCTGACAGAATAGAACTGATATCTAAAGTACTTGATTTCTTCCTTTCTTTGTAGCTCACTTACTCCTCATTTTGTACTTTAAGTTTTATATCTTCTTTTGTCCCAACTTTGCCTTTGTCTCTTTATTTCTGCTAGTGTTGATCATCTTCATACTTTCTTTAACTTGCATTGCTGTGCTGGACTTCTGATTGCACTTTTTGCAGCCAATCTTTTTGTCCATCTTGTATTCCTTTTCCAGAATAGTTTCTAAAATGTTATTTTTCTTACATAACAGCTCCTCTTAAGAAAGTACAATAATTATATATATCTCCTCCTGGTTCCAAATGTTTTAGTATTATAATCCCTTGGTGATACATTTATGTTTACAGGTCATTGACTGGATGTGGTGAAAACAAATCCCATCACCTTCCACAGTCTTAACAAATCTTGGTGTTGATTTGCTTTCTCTTTCTTTCTCTCTCTTCTCCCCTCCCCTCCCCTTCCCTTCCCTTCTTCTATGCTGGGGATTGAACCTAGGATTTTTTTTTTAACTGAGCTATGTCAACAACCCATTTTTAAATTTCTTCTTTTTAGGCAGGGTCTTGCCAAGTTGCTAAATTAACCAGGCTGGCCTCAAACTTGAGAGCCTCCTGCCTCAGCCTTCCAGAGCGCTGGGATTACAGGTATGTGCCAGCACACCCAACTTACTTTTCATTTGTGAGGACTGTATTTTTGACAGGGATGATATCAATGTGTTCCAGATTATTCAGTAATAACTGAGGTTTGTTCAGAATATTTTCCATTTAGTAGAATGTATATAGTCCATTAGAAAGTAAACAGCTTACTCCATCATTTTCAGAAATTGTTGTTGGCTGTACTTTTAAATATTTAATTCTATCAGTATTTCTTGAACCCTACCAAGGACTGTGCTGGATGTTGGGAGAGATAAAAATAGATAATGGAAAGTTCTTATTTTTGAGAAGGCTACAATCATGACTGGATGTTAAAAGGGCAATGAGGCTCATTTCTGCTACACAACCCACTGACACGTTCTGCAAGAAAGCCCTATGGTACTCCATGAGCCCGCAAAAGGGAAATAATTTCCATTCTCAGGGAACTGGAGAACCCTTCTTGGAAGGTAGATTTTGAAATTTTCAGGATGACTACATTTGCAACAAATGGAGATGCAGATGGGAAAGGAAGCAGAAAAAAATACATATTTACTCAGGTCCAAAAAGAGCCGTGTGAAACCTGAGTATAATATTGTGAGAGGCAGCAGTGTGGATGGGTCAAGGGACGAACAACAGGGACAGAGTGTGGAGGACTCAATGAGCAATGGCAGACGCAGAATCACCGTGGGTTTTCCAATAAGGTATCATCTTTGTTAAAGTCGAGCTGTGTGGTTTGTCCTTAAAGCCTTGTAATAAATAGACAAGCAACATTAGAGAGAGAAAGATGTGTTTAGAGGCAGCCGTAACAGTTTAGATAGTGAGCCTGGAATAAATGATTTTAGTGGAAGGGGAAAGGTGATAGAGGCATGGTAGGATTAAAACAGTACAGACGGCAGATTCAGTGGACGGGAGGAAGAAATAGAAGGATGAGTTTGGGGGAAACTTTTTCTCCTACAATTAAATGCAAAGGGAAATTACTGGACTTTTTAACAAAGAACAAGAAGTCTGTAGGTAAAAGAAATCTGTATGAAATTTTCAACATTTAGTTTGCTTGTGCCCTTTCTTCCTTTGCTACTTAATGTTAATAAATTCAGAACTTCATCCAGATTTACAATATGTTAACGTTTGGCCACAGTAGCTATACCTCTCTTTCCATGTACATAAATTTTTCTGTTTGTTTCTGTGGAATAATTGAAAGTGAGTGAAGAACATCATGTTGGTTTATTTCTAAATACTATAGTATGTATCTTCGGATAACTGAGACTTTTGCTACTTGATCATACCTTAAATGTCTCTGATCAAGAAGTGACAAAAAGAATAATGATGCCAATGAGCGATAACATAGTTAATGAAAAAGAATGCATGAGTTCTCTTCTTTAGAAAAGATTGAATGTAGTAAATACAGAGAAAAATAGAAGTAGAAAATTTTGATACTGCATCCAGCCACATAATAACAGATTCAGCCAAAGGTCGTCCATCAATGGGTATTAATAGTGCTGAATGGAGGTTTATTGGGAAACCAGGAATTCACATGGACTCAAAGTATTACACTATTTTATCAACTAATAAAACTTACCACTCTTCATAATGCGGTAAAGTGACCATGTGCACCTCTTTTTATGATGCAAAGGAAACTATACAGTGGTACATGGATAGTATTATTCTCAAAATATGGACCTGACTCTTCAAATGAGAAAGCAATCAGAAAAAAATCTATTTTGGGATATTCTTTTAAGAATGACCTGGAGTGTTCAAAAATGTGAAAGTTTCAGTATACAAAATATAATAGGGGATTATACTAGATTAAATGAGACTAAAGAGACATAAAACTTAAACACAATATGTGATCCATGGTTGGATCATAGTACATTCACAGCAATAAAAAACAGCAGTCACAGATGTTTTATAGGATAATTATCAATGTTCACTTCAAGAATTCTATGTACTAGAAAAGATCACGCTTTTAATGTTCATTGCTCTAAATATTTTCAGCACGAAATGTGCACAAATGCAGGAGTATTGTTATGTTATTGATAAAATAATTTCAAGATAAAATTTTTAAAAGAGAAAATATGTAAGTTGCAGTTCGTGGTGAAGATACAATCCTTTGAGCATTTTTGAATCAAATAAAATAGCACCATATGTTTAAAGAAAATAATTTATATGTTTAGTTATTGGCATATTACAAAAACATTATCCTGAAAGCAAATTAAACAGCAAAAAAAAAAAGAGAGCTACACAATAATAAACTGGGTGATACAATTGCATTCACTAATATACTTGCTGAAGTTTGAAATCATATATTTATATATGGTTTCATAGAACACATTAAAAGAATAAGTCATGACCAATTGGAATTCTCTTATGAAATCTAAGGTAGTTTAATCTACCAAAATCTATTATATTAGTTAACCATTGTAAGAACTCAAATTAAAAAATAAATTATATAAGTGTTTTAAAAGGCTGGATATAATTCATTTGTTTTTTTGCTTTTTTGTTGTTGGTGCTGAGAATTGAACTCAGAGCAGTGAGCAAATTAGGCAAGCATTCTACCACTCGGCTCTATCCTTAGTCCCTCCTGTTGTCATCTATCTTTAAATAAAAGATTGAAATACAAATAAACTGAATGGTCACTAACTTAATAAACATTGCAGCATACAAAAGTCTATATTATACTTAGTGTCAAAGAGGTAAACACATACTTATTAAAGTGAGGAAAAAAATCTCACTACTGTACCACTCAATATTTTCTGGAAATAATGGCTTAGAAAAAATGTTATAAGAGGTCAAAATTATGGTCATTTAGAGACCATGCATTTTTCTACATGGAAATTCTAAGAGAATAAAAATTTATTATTGCAAACAACCTAAAGTTTTTTCAGGTGGTTAAGTGCTTAATTAATAAACAAAATTTAGTAATCTAAGTAATTTCTAGTTGAGAATAATCAAAAAATATATCTTCCTCAAAGTAGCAACTATCAAGTGTAAAATAGGTCTAAGAAAACGGAGAGGAAATGTATAAAGCTTGTGTGAAAAAACTTAAAACTTTTCTGAGGGAAATAAAGATATGAGTAACAGAGATACTTTGTTTTTATACAAATGATGTAATATCATAGAGACATTCAAATCTTTTTGGTGTGAAATTTGACAAAACTATTTCATATCTCATATGGAATACCATACAATCAACAATAGAAATGAAATTTCTGGAAAAGCACGTTACTGAGTGAAGGAAAATCTAATGATGTACTAACCATTAGAACACTGTAGTAAGTAAACAATTTGGCACTGAAAAATAAATTTAAAAGCCAATGAAATAGATCTAGGATTTTAGGAATAGATTTTATATATATATATATATATATATATATATATATTCAGAAAAGATCTTGGATCTGGAAAGAAGATGGCTTTTTATATCACTAAGAAAAATGTACATAATTCAAAAGATGGTTTTGAGACATGTAGCTAGCCACTTAGAACAAAATTAGCCTGTTCCTTATACCCAAAAAATTTCCTGTGGAGAAAATATTTTACTGAAAAGGAAGTCCATTGTAGAAGAAGAGAACTGAGTCAAAATTTTAAATATCTTGAAGTGAAGAATTCCTATCTAAATCCAGAACTCATAAATTAAAAGGCTTAATAGATTTTATTTTTTAAAAAATTTAATTTTTTTTTGGAATAAGGTCTTGCTATGCAATTCAGTCTGGCCTTGAACTCACTACACAGCCCAGGCTGGCCTTGAACTTGTGGCAATCCTCCTGCCTTAGCCTCCTAAGGGGTGGGATTACAGGTAGGCACCACTATGTACAGTATAAAGATTGATAAATTTTAACATAAAATTTTACATAAAAATGAAGATCGATCTATGCATCTATCTCTATCTATCGATCTATATGTGTATGGTAAGTAAGCATAAGCACAAAGATGGTAAACTAGATCAATATTTTTTACATGTGTAACAAACAAAGATCTGCTTTATAATATGTAATGAGCTCTTGCAAATCTGTAAGCTGATGATTCAAAAAGAGCCAAAGGACATGTGTAGGTCTGTTATTCAAAAATGATAATAAGGGCCAGGGATTTAGCTCAGTGGTTCAGCTGCCTGCCTCACAAGAGCAAGGACCTGAGTTTGATCCTTACTACCAAAAAAAAAAAAAAAAAATAGATAAAATAAAATGATAATGAAATGGCTAGTAGACAGGAAAGATGATTAACCTCAGGAGCAAAGACCCCAAAACAAGAGAAAAATATTTCACCTACCAGGTTGATATTTGGTAACAGAAATATTAGATAGTATTGGAGAGAAAATGGGAAAACAAGAAGTCATCTCTTTGGAAGCATAAGTTGATATAGTTTTTACAATAGCAATTTAATGATAGGTAGCAAGAATTTGAATATATACACACTTTGGTACAAAATTTTCTATGCTCTGAATTTAGCCCAAGATATATTGGTCAAAATATATACGGATGAGGGCCGGGGATTTAGCTCAGTGGTTCTGCTGCCTGCCTCCTAAGTGGAAAGTCCCAATTTCGATCCCTGGTACAAAAAAAAAAAAATTAAAAAAAAAAAATATATATATGAAAATATATATATATGTTAAAAATATATATACAGTTGAAAAATTACATCCAAGGATGTTCATTGGATTATTTCTGTTTAGAGTGAAAGATTGGTAACATTCCAAATGTCAAAACAGAATTGAGTAAGTAAATTGGAGTACATTTTTGTAATGGAACAAAAAATGATACATCTCTATATACTGAAAGAGAAAGATGCCTAAGTTATAGTATGTGTGAAAACCAAAATAATGTGCACAACATGAACACTTTTGTATAAAAGTAAAAATATTTTGTGTGTGCCTAATTTTATATATTAATAGAAAACTTCTAGAATTATACACATAAAACTCTTTACAGGACACAAACTTACATGTTTAATTTTCTATCCTTCTGATCTACTTCTATAGTTTAACATTAGTAGGCCTTTATTCTATAATAAGAAATGCTAGTGTTTTAAGCTTCATAATTGTCATGCTATTGCATTATGCATAATATAACATTCCATCTGATGACAAAGAGATGAATATTAGGGACATATATGTGAAAGTTTTAAAGATTTTATTGAAATTGTAATAATGGAGGAAATCATCTATAGAAGGCATGAAGAGAAAGATTAAAATATCTGAAGGGTAAATTTACATGTTTACATTTGCTTAGTAGAAATGAAAAGGAGGCAGCAAAGAAGACAGAAAAGGTACTTCAGAGAACCAGTTCTGTCCAGTGTGATTTAAATCAAAGGCAGAGCTTCAAGATGAAAAGTTTCCAGAAGAGTCCTAAAGATAAGAGAAAAATTGCAAGAGCACAAACATTTTCCTGATTTTCTTCTCCACTTTCTGGTTATTACTTTTCTATTTCTTTGCTACCATGTTCTTCCTTAACCACCTCTTCAATGTGTTTGTCTCGTAAATCTTTTTTTTTTTCATAGTATCATGGATTTTACGGGGTGCCTAGAATTTGGTAAAAGTTTACTTAGTAGGTGTCATAATCAAAGTATTGATTCATTAAATGCTGGTCTTTTTCAGAAGAATTTTTCAAAAAGTATAATATTCTAAATTAAAATTAGCATAGTTTATTATTGACACAGTGTGATCAAGACTTCTGATCTTAAGGTGTTGGATTATCCTAGTGATTTTCTCATGACTTTTGATTTGCTTTAGGTGTGTTAATGTTCACCAGATGTACACCAAATTAAACTGATAATGCAATTTCTGGCATCACTTGCTTTTTATCCAGAGCAAAACAACTTGGTTCTGTACTTAGTTCAAATCCTATTCATTTACAGAGGCAAAGATGGCTTTGCAAAATTTAATATGTATTCAAGCAGCTACCAAAATTAATTTCTTGGACCATTAGGTTGGCTCTTTTCTATGTCTGGTGCAGTCATTGTGGGAGCAACCGTGTTCTGAGTCTTACAGGTCTCTCTGTTGCTTAGCTTGCTCTCCCCACCGGTTCTCTTCCCTGTCTCCCACTGTCTTACAGCATTTTTTTTCTCTTTTGCTCAGTTCCTTGTAGTCTTTAGCTGTGGAAGGGGGGTTTTGTCTCATAAATCTTGATTTTCTACCTCTTTTCCCTTCTGTAGTTTCTTCAAGAGTGATCTTATGCAATAACGACAGTCATTTAGAGATTTTTTCCTCCAAATTTCAGACTTCTACATCTAAATGCTCACTTGATATTTCTCTTAGAAGTTTCAAATACAATTCAGACTGAATGTACTGAAAACTCATGCTTTCATCTTTACCAGTGTTTACTTCTCAGGCAGTAAGACCACTTTCTAGCTAATTGTGTGAGACAGAAGCCCAATACTATTATCTAGATAATTTTCTTCTTATTTTTCCATCACTAAGGTCTATTGATTTTACATTCAAAATGTCTCCCAAGTTCACTCTTTTTTCCATCTTGAGCACCACGGTCCTATCCAAGTCATTATTGTCCCTCACTAGAATTGTGATTTTAACTTCCTAACAGGCAGGGCTGTATTCGTTCTGGCCAGCCCACAGTCTATTGATTGCACTAGTCTTTGGAAATTATTTCAAAGGGAAAACTTGAGCCTATCAGTCTCTTTAAAATATTTTTCAATGACCTTGAGGATGAAGGTGAACAAATGGTCTCAGTCTGGGCTGGGCTATAAGATCCTGAATTATCTCACACTGACCCAACTGTCCAGGTTCATCCTGTACTACATTCTATGCAAAAGATACTTTCACGGCCCTGAAGCCCTCCTCCTTTGCAGTTATTGTAGTTGCAACTTTGTGTTTGTGTGATTGTTTACTCTCCACCCTTATCACTAGACTGTTATGTCCATAGGAATAGGAACATATTCTGGAGACCTAGTGTATGATATTGCCCAGTAAATATTTTTGAATTAATGGATAAATGTATTAAAGCAAAATGGTCTCAAGAATAAAGGATATATGTTTCAAACTTTGTTGAGAGATTTGAGAGGGTTAAAAATACTAAGAAGCAGCCATCAAATGTGAAAATAGATGAATCTTGATGAATTTCAAAAGCACCTTGAGTGACATAAAGGTTGTTATTGGCAAAAATACTCAAACATCTGACTATGCAGTGTGTTCTGGAAAGCGAAGGAAATGAAGTCTAGGTCCACCAAGTGATTAATTCTGAAGAAATGCAGGATATACTTCTATGAGATCTCAATGAGGTAAAAAGAATGAGATTTCTTACTAAGAGGGACAGTAGATTGTGGTTTTTAAATCTTCATATTAGACTTTTCTTGCTTAAAATAGAATGATATCATAAGGTATGGGATATGCCATGGGAACAGGTGTTTATGATAGGATGATTTGATGTTCCTGTATATATGTTCCCAGGGAAGTTAAAAGGTCCTTAAAGTTGAGAAACATGTCTCCCTCCCTCTGCTCCCTAGCATGAGGATCCAGTATGTCTGCAATAAATATTTTAATATAAATTGAATTAAAGTCTTATTTTTCAGAAATTCTGCCACTTTACTTTTAGTAGTATCTCTCGACTCTGTGTCTCACTGTTACTTCCATATAAACTCTACTTCATCATTAGTGTTCGTATTTGTTGAAGTTTTTGTATTTGTTGAAGTGTTTGTAATTGTTAAAGCATCCATTTCTTCCTCACTTTATCTCACTTGAGCAGTGAGTTGTGTGTGTGTGTGTGTGTGTGTGCCTGTGTGTGATTTTGTCCTACTGTTGGTGACTTCAAAAAATTAACTTGCAGTCAGGGAACATCAAATTAATTTTGGCAATTATTACAAAAGTTACAATAAGAAACCAGGGAACAGGTTTTTAAAACATGCTTCTGGTTGTTGGGAGGGTTTTTCAACTCAAGTAACTGCAAACATCATCAAAATTCCATGATACAATCAGGTAGGTGCTATGAAATGCTGATGACTCACCTCTGGAAGTGCACATCCAAGCAGTCAAACTTGTATATCATGAGTCACATGGTAGACTTATAGCCAGTGTGAAGAACACCCAGAAAAATCTACATACATCAGAGATATTAATGGAGAATAAATAGAATGGTAATGCTAATTCTATCAGGAATATTGGGTCAAATTAACCTGAGGAATAATAACTTGAAGTAACTCAAACTAATATAAAGGATTAATTGCAGGATCTTAACAAATCTTTTACCATCAAAATATTTACTTCTATATGGAGGTATCAAATTTGTTGGTAGTAGATATCCACTTAATAAATTATGTATAAAAGTATTTTTGAAAATGTGCTTAAAATGTGGATTATAAAGTCTCATATTATGTTATTAAACCCATATTTCTAGAGAAAGGAGACCAAGAAGTCATATTTATAGTAAGTTCCTGGAGTGATTGGGAAGTACCTTCAATTTGAGAACCTCTGGCATAGAAACATGTTTAGGAAGATTTGATCTCTAAAGTTGTCCTGGTATATATATCATAACTGTTACACAAATTGAAGAGAGACACAGTGAATCTGAAAGTATTCTTTTATTTAAGCTGCTTTTGCCAGTTTATGACAGTCTCAAGAATTCAAATGTTTTTGTTAATTAGAGGCAATTTCTTGGCTTAGAGACAAATAAGATAAGCTTTGGAATCAGACAAAGCCAAGATCAAATCTTGGGTCTTCCACTGTTAGACTTTGGTCAAATCAACTAATGTCCAAGAAGTAATGATGAAGGAGAGTTTATATGGCGGTAATAGTGAGACACAGAGTCAGGAGAGATACTACTAAAAGTAAACCTAATGCCTTGGGTTTCCTTATCTCAAAAATGGAGATGATAGCATGTTTACTAGATAAGGAAATGTTTATGGGAAATAAATGAGGGGAATGAAAAATCACGACAAGTTTGTATAACTCCTGGTAGTACAATCAAGATGAAATGAAACATGCAAATGGAAGTGGTAAGAGATGAAACCAAAGATATGGTTATGAATGGTCTTATAGCCAATGGGAGTCATTTGAACCTGATGATATTAGTTTTTCAAATTCTAGTTTTTCATCTCATGGACTTTATTGTGTTAGAGATATCCAAATAGTTCTTCTGCTCTTTCCTTGAGCAATCTTAGCCCCCTTTAGCCCAAACTTCACTAAGAATCCTGAGGCTGGGGACATTATTTTGAGAGTACAGATAGAAGTAGTGCTCATCACCAAGTGGGCAGGAAAAGTTGCCAGTGACAACTTCAGGACCCTCAGTGGAGGCTCCCAGGGGGTCAAAGAGTTATGCCACTGACACTGAAGCAGAAGGCATCAAAAGCTATTTACTGTTGGCATGTGAGTCTATGAATAGACAAGTGATTTATGTAGTCTAGAACAACCTGTAAGGGACACTGTTTGTAGGTAAAAAAATGAATTAAAATGTTATTTAACAATATCCATAATACAACTTTGTATAAAATTCTATAGGTGAAAATGAAGAGAAAAAGTACTAATCTGCTTTAAAAATGAGATGATTCTTATTTACACTTTCAGTTCCTCACACCAGAAAAACTATTCGGTATTTACATGTGTGTCCTATTTATTTCACTGAAGAATATGGCATCAATGTGCATCCATTTAGCTATAAAAGACTCTAGTTTCTCATTCTTTATGGCTGAGTAGTACTCCTTTTTATAAAAAAACCCACATCTTCTCTATTTAGTCTCCAGTTAGATAATCTGAAAAAGGGGAGGAGGAAGTGAGAGTAGTAGGGGGAAAGTAAGAAGGGAAAGGCAAAAATATGAGAAAAGGAAAAAATGGAAACAAAGTCTTTGTAAAAAGGGAGGGGTGGAGGGGTTGAAGGGAGGGAAGAGGAATGGGGAAAAAAAGGAGCCAAGATATATCATGGAAAGGTACGAATTCCCAATGATGAGTGTCATCATATTGTACACCTAAAATGTACCAATAAACTTAATGGGAAAAAAAAAGTAAGATGAGTTTCCATAGAGGAGTTTTAGCTGGGTTTGAGTGGGAGGTGGAGAGCGTCTTGTAGCTGGAGGAGCATGCAAGGAGGGAATTACAGGTGATGCCAGAGTTACAGGGAGCCAAAGCCTGCAGAGTTGGAAGAGACAGGACAAGGCAAGCAACTGCTCTTGGGGGCAGCTTTGCTGAAACAGGCCCTTGCTTCTTTGTTCCAGTGGAGTCACAGGTGAACTTCCTTCTCCAGTGGCAGAGTGGGTTGTAAGGGCCTCACAGGCCTGGTATGCTGCGTGGGCTGTGGTCCTCTTACCTTCAACATTTCCTCACTGGGACACACCCTTGCAGGTGGTTCTGCAATCATCACTTGCTTGCTAGTACCAGTCCACATCAGAATTGCTTTCCCAAAGGTCGAGTACTACTTTTCTGGTGCTTGTACACCAGTTGGTGTGTGTTGCTCTTGTGTGGGGCATCTTAAATCAGTAAGGTTTTCCTTCTCAGCACACGTTGGGAATGAGAGCCCTGATGGAAAAGTTTCATATCCACTTTACTTATACAACCACAATCCAAAACAACACTCTTAAATGCTAGGTATTCCTTTCCAAGTGTTTCCTTAGCAATTTATTATTGTTGCTGTTCTGTTATGTTTCTTCTTTCCAGAGTGATAGGAAAAACTTTTAGATAACTTAATAGATTGAATATTAAGGTAGTTGTAGAAGCAAAATAAGTAATGTGTTCTTTTAAGATTTGCTTTTCCCATAACTCTTTGTTTAAGGTGAGGGTTGTCTGACTCTTTAACCAGTAACTTCATTAACCTAACAAAGTTACCATGCCAGGGTGAATTTACAATGTATATGTGCCTATCTTGTGTCTGTGACTTGTAAACAGGAACTGGAATTGTATTTACACATCAAAGACCACTAGGGATGAAATAATGGCTAAAAAAGATATAAAAAGGGAAATGCTGAACAAAGGGGGCACGGATACTAACCAGACCTGTTTCTGGCATTCCCGCCCGCTCGCGAGAAGAAATTTTATTACTTTATCCGAATTCTGTGTCTCCGTGTATTTCTTTCCGAGATTTCTGCAACAAGGATGTTCATAGCCTGGGGTAGGGGTTGGGAGAGACTGTTTGTACTAGTATATATGTGTGTGTTGGTGTATTACGTGTTGGCTGCCAACTCTGCATAGTATATTAAAGATTCTCCCTTTCTGATTGCTTTTTGCTTATTGTCAAGACTTTGGAAGTTGGAAAAAATTCCGTGGTACTAGATATGCTATCGTGAAATCTCCACATCTTTCTTCCTAATTCTAGAAAGAGAGGCACTTTGTCATTGGAAGAAGCCTTACCCATAAAGCTCTGCCTGGGTCAAGGTTTCCATCTGCCAAGATCCTTGGGGAGAACCAGTTTGAATTTCAGGGTTTTCTTCTCCTTTAAAGAGAAGCCTTCTTTGCTGTGAGTTAAATGGCAAAAGAAGGACCACACCCTATGGGATGGGATGGTGTCAACACAAGCTGAGATTCCACCTGTTCCTTAGACCCCAGCCAACTTGCTCTAAGAATATTCACTGATTATTAAAACAGTAAAAAGATATTAACAGCAGGGTTTAATCATTTATTCATGCATCCAATAGGCACAGACTGAATTCTTATTTAGTATAAGATGCTATGCCAGGTGTAGTGGACCCAAGATATCCTTAAAGAAATCACAGTCTAGGGCCATGAAGTAGCTCAGCAGCACAGTGCCTGCCTGGCAAGCATGAGGCCCTGAGTTCGATTTCCAGTACTGGAAAAAAAAGAGAGAGAAATCACAGTCTAGAGAATGTGATGTTCCATGGAGAAAAATGACAGCATTAGTTTCTTTTTATATTTGCATTTGTTATATACAGATAAAAGGAACTCAAACTTTAATCCAGAAACTCAGTGGACTGAAATTATTGTGTGGAACCTCTTATATATTTATTTATCATTATTGACTAAATAATTAGTAGATCCCAATTTATATATCCTTCATTCATTATTTAGAGTAAAAAAGTTCAGTAACATTTCCAAATAGTCAAATTTGCAAATATTCAGAAAAGTATGCTATTTATAAAATATAATAAACCAAATTATAAATTAAATTGATTAATTTTAATTAATTTAATTAATTTAACCACTAAGTACTTTCTTGACAGGCATAAATAAGAGTGTTGTATTTGAATAAAAACATAAATATAAACTATATAATAGTTATATTTCCTGCTATATACAATATAATATATATATTTCCTGCTTTAAAAATAGAAACCACTTGAGAACCACTGAATGTTTAAACTATGAACATGAAAGTATGTAAGATAGTTTTAAAATCCAACAGTAATGAATCAATATTTTGTTATTCCAAAAATATTTATTGAGTACTTACAAGTAGTTGTTGTATCTAGTAAATATATAAAAACTTGATAAATATTTGCAAAGTCAACCACTTAATAAAGATACATGGGCAATTTCTTTGCAATGAATCTGTATCTCTCTCAATTTTAACAAACTTTTTAATGTTTCAAATAAAATGCTATTGAAGTAAAGGCACTCAGGCCCCAGCTAAAGGCCCACCTGGACAGCAGTGCAGCACAGGGATCCAGAGGCCATCATTCTGAGCCCAGGAATTGGCACAGTGGTGAGCAGCAGAGAGAAGGTCTCTTTGAAGCTTGTTGAGAATTGAAGCCCACTAGGAGAGCAAAAAGTCTCCTCAATAAAGGCACAGCAGATTGCAGTGCCTGGTAAGTTGTTGGGGTCAACACCTCCTACTGGAACCAGACTTGTTTTGGCAGAAGGGTGGCTGAAACCTGAAGTAGAAGTCTTGCAGCCAGAAACCACCCTGAACTTCAATGGACTATGGCTAGCTTGCTGAGATTAGTTGACACAGATCTGTACACTACCCACATTGTCGACTGGTGACAACAGAGACATATTTTGAAGGGGCATTTCCTTGTCTTCTTTTCTTTTCTTCTGCATTTCTCACTTTTCTTATTCCTGTTTTAATTTTTTTTCTCAATTATTCTTATTTTTATAGGAGCATGAATACAGTTTCTGGTTTTTCTGTTGCTGTCAGTTTGTTCTATTCTTGTTTCTGTTCCTTTCTTCTCTCTTTTCCTTCTGTCTTCACCAGTTTCCCAAAGATCACATAATCTTCCTGTGTCCTCTAGCCTTACTTCTAACCTTTCCCTCTCTTTCTATTTCTCCACCTTCCCCATGGGGAAAATTTGCTATACTGAAGGGCTTATTCACTGCAAATATATTTCTGGTTGGTTCTAGATTTTTATATATAACCACAAGTCTAGATCATGAGGTCAAATGTGGTTGATTAACAATTACCACAGTTTGCCATTTTCTAGGCTGTGTTTGATACTGTTGTTGATGCTGATTATATTACTTCGGCCAGGATGATGTGATTGTTCTGGTCAGTTGTCCTTGCTGGTATACCAAGACTGAGATTACCTAAGGGCCATGACAGATTCAAAACCCAAAGGCCAATAAACCTGGAAAACAATCCAAGAAGGAGTCATTCCCTAAGGGCTCTAAATACTAGCAGTAAAGATACTTGCAATAATCAATTTACAAGTAGCAAATTAAACCAAAAACTTCAATAACAAAAAATAAAAATGAGAAAACACTTAAACAAGATGCAAACCCAGACTTCCAGATCACCAAAGGAAAACTAGGGGGTGAGATGGAACAATCTGAAACTCAACCACCTGGACTCCCTGAACTGGCAATGAAAGAGGATCTCAAAAAAAAAAAAGATATCAGAAATAATTTCTCAGATAACAACAGAAATGGTGACCATAGTGAAATATATGGGTAATAACTCTAGAGAAGACACAGATAAAAAAATAGAGGAGCTCAGGAAAATGATGGAATTCCAGCATAGGAAAGAAAAGGAATCCATTAAACAGATTCACACAGATATCCAGGAGATTAAAAACTCCATTGAAAGTTTATGCAGCAGAATGAGCCAATGCAAGGACAGAATATCAGATAAAGAAGACTGCAGTTAGTGACCAGAAAAGAAATGATCTCTTAAAAATAGTAAGGGACCATGAGAAATCGATCCAGCAGCCACTAGATGATGCAAAGAAGAATAACATGAGATTGATCAGAGTCAATAAAGAAACAGGAGACAGCGCAAATGACACACACAAAAAACTGTTCACAGAAGTAATGGCAGAAAACTTCCCATGCAGGGGAAAATAATTTGACATACAGATGAGTGAAGCATATAGGACTCCAACTAGCTGTGATTAAAAAAAAACTACAATGAAGCATGTAATAGTCAATATTCCAGAAACTCAACAGAACAAAGTATCAAGCAGTTAGAGAAAAGAAACAACTCACATACAAAAGAAAGCCCATCAGAATCACAGCAGACTTCTCAACACAAACCCTCAAGTCAAGGGAATTAATATGAGAAAAAGAAAAAATGGAAACAAAGTCTTTGTAGATAGGGAGGGGTGGAGGGGTTGAAGGGAGGGCAGGGGAATGGGGAAAAATAAGAACCAAGATGGATTATGTAAAGGTGCAAATTTCCAATGATGAATGTCATTATATTGTATACCTTAAATGTACCAATATAATTAATAAAAAAAATTAAAACTATGAAGAGAAACCAAAAAAAAAAAAAAAAAAAAAGAGCCTGGAGTGAAGTATTTCAAGCCCTAAAAGAAAACAACCTCCAACCCAGATTTATGTACCCTGCAAAACTATCTTTCAAAATCAATGGAGAAATAAAATACTTTCATGACAAAGAGCACCTGAGGAACTTCATGAACACCAAACCAGCACTCCAAAATATTTTTTAAAATATCCTAGGAAAAGACAATGAGGGTCACAACCACACAAAATCCAACAAAATGAATCCATCAGGCAAGAGAAAAACTTAAATGTAAAGAGTGTGTGTGTATGTGTGTGTGTGGGGGGATCCAATAACAGGAAAATATCATGACAAGGATAAATCAATACATATCAGTTACAACCATCAATGTTAATAGTCTCAATTCACCAATCAGAAGAAATAGGCTGGCAGAATGGCTCAAGAAACAAGATCCAACAATATGCTGCATAAAAGAAACACACTTAATTAAAAAAGAAATCCATAGACTGAAAGTTGAAGGGTGGAAAACAATACTCTATGCCATAGTAACCCCCAAAAAGCAGGAGTAGCTATCCTTTTTGCAGACAAAATAGATTTCCAAACAAGACTAATTAAGAGAGACAGTGCATGTTACTACATCCTTGTAAAGGGAACAATCCCAGAGGAAGAGATGACAATCATAAATATATATGCACCAAATACTAGTGCACCCAACTATATAAAATAAATATTAACGGACATTAAAAATCAAAAAAGCACTAACACATTAGTAGTAGGGGACATCAATACCCCACTGTCACAAATAGATCAACTAGACAAAAAAAAAAATCAACAATAAAATACTGGAACTCAACCAAACTCTTGAACAAATGGACTTACTAGTTGTTACAGAGTGCCCCCCCCTCAAAAAAATCAGAATACACATTCTTTTCAGCTGCACACAGGTCATTCTCCAAAATAAACCACACACTTGTTCATAAAATATGTTTAAGAAAATGCAGAAGAATCAAAGTTATCCCCTATATATTATCAGATGATAGTATAATGAAATTGGAGATCAATATTAAAAGAAATGACAAGAATTTCATAATCACATGGAAATTGAACAACAGACTCCTGAATAACCAATGGGTCACAGTGGAAATTAAAGGAGTCATACAGCTTCTACAGTTAAACAACAATGCCAATACAACATATCAGAATTTATAGGACACAATGAAAGAGGGAAATTCATAGCACTGAATACTCATATTAGGAAAAGAGAGTGAGGTCAAATAAACAACCTAATGCTGATTCTCAAGATTCTAGAAAAAGAAGAGCAAGACGAACCCAAAGCTCATACAAGGGAGGAAATTATAAAGATCAGAGCAGAAATCAATACAATGGAGACTAAGAGAACGATACCAAAAAAATCAATGAAGCAAAGGGTTGGTTCTTTGAAAGAATAAACAAAATTGACAAACCCTTAACCAAACTTATCAAAAAAAGGAAAGAAAAGTCCCAAATCCATGCCATTAGGAATGAAGGGGGTGAAATTACAACAGACCCAGCAGAAATCCAGAGGATCATCAGTACCTACTTTGAGAATCTATACGACAACATGGAAAACACAGAAGATATGGACAGATTTCTACATACATATGAATTACCAAAGTTGAATGAAGAAGACCTTAACATTCTGAACAACCCAATATCAATCAATGAAATTGAAAACATAATTAAAAGCTTACCAACAAAGAAAAGCCCAGGTCCTGGTGGCTTCATTGCTGAACTCTACATTTAGGGAAGAACAATTGCCACTACTGTTTAAATTTTCAATGAAATTGAAAGGGAAGCAATACTTCCAAATTCATTCCTGAAAGCAAGCTTCACTTTGATCCCCAAAGCAGAGAGAGAGCCAACCGAGAAAGAGAACTATAGGTCAATCTCTCTATTGAACATTGATGCAAAAATCCTCAATAAGATACTGGTAAATAGAATGGAGATCATGAAGAAGATCACACACAAAAAAGAAGAAGGTCATATACGCTGACCAAGTGGGATTCATCCTAAGGATGCAGGGATAGTTCAACATATGCAAATCAATAAATGTAATACACTATATTAACAGAGCAAAGGACAAAAACCATATGATCATCTCAAGAGATGCAGAAAAAGCATTCAACAAAATCCAACAGCCATTCATAATAAAAACCCTACAGAAAATTGGAATAGGTGGTCCGTATTTCAACCTGTTAAAAGCCACCTATGAAAAACCAACAGCCAATATCATACTAAATGGTCAAAAACTGAAATCCTTCGCACTAAAGTCAGGAACAAGACAAGGATGTCCACTATCACCACTCTTGTTCAATATAATTTTGGAAACATTAGCCATGGCAATTAAACTAGAGAAAGAAATAAAAGGAATAAAGATAAGAAATGAAGAAGTTAAATTGTCATTATTTGCAGATAACATGATATTCTATATAGAGCCCAAGAACTCCACCAAAAGTCTTCTAGGCTTAATAGCCAAATTTTGTAGAGTAGCTGGATACAAGATCAACACACAAAAATCAACGGGCTTCCTATACATGAACAACAGACTCACTGAAAGAGGAACTGGAGAAACAACTCTTTTCACAATAGCATGCAAAAAAATGAAATACCTAGGAGTCATCTTTTTTTTTTTTTGAAGTTTTATGGTCAGTTTATTAAGTTCAGTGGTGAAAGTTACCAGAAGACTATTCTCCTGAGAGTTATTTTTTCTTAGAAAAAAAAGAAAGGAAAATTAAAAGCCTCTCAGCACAGCCACAGATGCTGTGGCTGTGGAGCTCTCCGGAGATGGTGCATCAGTCCTCTGAGTCACTCCCTGGGCCAGCAGGGCTGTAGTCTGGGTCGTCCTCAACATCCTCCAGCTCCAAGTCACCCAGTTCCTGGAACAAAGACTCATCTACTTCCACTTTATTTCCAGCATCCTCCAAGAACTGGATATCAGATGTGTCACGATTATGATTGGTTTCAAACAGCTGTTTGCCACTTAATTTATTTTTTCCTGCTTGCTCTTCTTCTTTTATCTGTTTCTTTTTAACTTCCAAGAGTTCTGCATCAAACTTGGCTTTCCAACATAAGAAATTCTCAATTGTAACAGGGGTGCCGTGGAATAATTGCTTCTCTGCTTCTTCTGCTTCTTTTTCTTTTAGTTTCTTTTCTTCCTCTCTTCTCGTTTTTATCTGATCTACTATTTCATTTAATTTTTCTTGCACTGCTGTCACTAGAGTAAAGATCACGACCACACCAAGATTTTCCTCAGCCTGTAATGCTAATAATTTTAAAATGTCTATGACATCATTATCTTCTAGGTTTTCCTGGGAAAATATTTCATAAAGAGGAGCTTCATCTGGGTATTTTTCACTGTATGCAAACTTGAGGGTAGTCAGGACAGTTTCATCATTTTCTCAGCCTCAGATGTCACAGTGCTGGTGAAGCTGGGTGCATTTTCTGATGATACTGAAAAGCCCTGGCCGCAAGTCCAGAGTTTCTGTGAAGGAGTCAGGGTAGATGGACTCCAGAGCCTCCAGTTCGTTTCGCTGCTCCTCGCTGTAGTCTGTCATCGCGGCCCTGGCTGCTGCCCATGGAGTACGCCGACGCTCAGGCAGCGCCACAGCCGAGTCCCCACCTAGGAATCATCTTAACAAAACAAAAAAGACCTCTGCTTGGAAAACTATAGCACTCTGAAAAAAGAGATTAAAGAAGATATCAGAAAAATGGAAAGATCTACCTTGCTCTTGGGTAGGAAGAACCAATATACTGAAAATGGCTATACTTCCAAAACTGCTATATAGAGTCAATGTAATCCCAATGGAAATTCCAACAGCATATTTTTAAAAAATTAATTTTATTGGTACATTTTAGGTATACAATATGACATTTATCATTGGAAATTTGCACCTTTACACAATCTCTCTTGGTTCTTATTTTTCCCCCTTCCCCTGCCCTCCCTTCAACCACTCCATCTGTCCCTATTTACAAAGACTTTGTTTCCATTTTTTCATTTTCTCATATTAATTCCATTCCTTTCTTTCCTTTCCGCTACCCCTCTCACTTACCTTTCCCCTTTGCCCCTTTTCTTCCTATTTCACATTATCTATTATACCTTTTAGTCCTTATTTACGCTTTCAGTTTCTCACACTAGAGAAATTATGCCATATTTACACATGTGTGTCCTATTTATTCTTAAGAGTATCACCTCAGTGTGCATGCATTTAGCTATAAATGTCTCTAATTTCTCATTTTTTATGGCTGAGTAGTACTCCATTTTATAAAAAACCCACATTTTCTTTTTCAGGTGTCCAGCTGATGGGCAATTGGGCTGCTTCCAAGTTTTAGCTATTACAAACTGTGCTGCTATGAACATGGGTGCCCATATATCACTGTGACATGATTCTTTTAATTCTTTGGGGAAGATAACCAGCAGGAGAATAGCTGGGTCAAATAGGACTTCTAATCCTAGTTCTTTGAGGTATCTCCATACTGATTTCCACAGTGCTTGCACCAGTCTACACTCCCACCAGGAATGGAGCAGTGTTCCTTTCTCCCCACAGCCCCACCAGCATTTGTTATTGGTAGATTTCATGATAGCAACCATTATTTCTGGGGTGAGGTGGAATCTCAGTGTTGTTTTCATTTGCATCTCTTGAAGGACCAGTGATGTTGAACATTTTTTCATGCATTTATTTGCTATTTCTACTTCTTTGTCTGAGAAATGTCTGTTCATTTCTGATGCCCATTTTTCGATTGGGTCTTTAAATTTGGGAGGTCTGTTTCTTTAAGTTCTTTATAGATTGTAGATAATAGATTTTTGTCTGAGGAACAGCAGGTGAAAGTTTTTTCCCACATTGTGGGTTGTCTCTTCACACACAGTTGGTGGTTTCTCTTGCTGTGCAGAAGCTTTTTAATAAGAAGAGATGCCGCTTGTTGATTGTGCTAGTTCATGGGCAAGTGAGGTTTTGTTCATAAAATCTTTTCCTACACCAATATCTTCAAGAGGTCTACCTAACCTCTGTTCAAGCTGGTTCAGCGTATCTGTTTTAATATTTAGATCTTTAATCCATTTTGATTTTAATTTAGTGCATGGTGAGAGATACAGGTCTAGTTTTAATCTTTGACAAGTTGAAACCCAATTTTTCCAGCACCATTTATTAAAGAGGCTATCTTACCTCCAGTGAGGGTGTTTGGCTCCTTTGTCAAAGGTGAGGTGGCTGAGTGTGTCTGGAGTTGTTTCTGCATCTTCTAATGTGCTCCACTGGTCCTCAGGTCTGTTTCTTTGCCAGTACCATGCTGTTTTTATCACAGCGGCTTTCTAGTATAGTTTCAAATTGGGGGTTGTGATACCCCTACCATGTCTCTGTTGTCTAGAATTGCTTTTGCTATTCTAAGTCTCTTCTTGTTCCAAATGAATTGTTGGATTGTTTTCTCAAGGTCCGTGAAGTATGCTGCTGGAATTTCCATTAGGATTGCACTGAATCTATATAGCAGTTTTGGAAGTATGGCCATTTTCACTATGTTGATTCTTCCTACCCAGGAGCAAGGAATGTCATTCCATTTTCTGATATCGTCTTCAATCTCTCTTTTCAGAGTGCTATAATGCTAGACACTTGTTGAACTATGAGAGTGATACATGCAAGGGTTTCTCAGGTCTCATGTAGAAGCTGTATTGCAGTGAAGTGGTTTCCAAATTTTCTAAGTTGGGGTGAAGTTAACTTAAAAATTAAGCCCTTAATTTCAAAATATATTTTGACATTAGAGACACAACTAGAAGCTGAATGGACTTTCCTTAAGTGTCTAACTACATATAGTGATGCCTCCCAGATATGACCATCAGCACAAACATTACCTCATTCTGGGCTTATGTATATGTTGAATTAGAATAAAACTTGTGCAACTCAGGAAGGATTTGCCTACTGTTCTATGTTCACTGTAATCTTATTATCCTGATAGCTACCACATTCACTTTATATCAGTATTACTATTATTTTGCTAAATTAATAGGTCTAGTTAATGGTTAGTCTCAGTAAGAACTTGTTAAGCTTGTTTTATTTTTCTGAGTAGGTGTTCCCTATAAATGTAACTTCACATTGTACTTGTTATTTTTCTGTACCAACTTATGTTACTAACATGGAATTTAGTTTTGAAGGCAAAGTACTTCAAATACTTTAATGACACAGAAACCATAAGAAGATAAACTATTTTTTTTAAAAAAGTATCACAGTATTTATGATATTGAAGATGAGTTTTCCTGATAATATTCAAGAAATTTGTGGTTAATTTTTATAAAGTCTTACTACAATTCATTTTTAAATGTTATACCTTAGATGGAGTTGCCATAACTCTGTCAGAGTTCTCATCTAGAAGATAGAAATGCTATGTTAGATGAAATAAGGTAGCTTCTAGTTGTAACACTTTGTGATGCTAGGAAAGAAATATTTCTGTAATAATTTCTTCTAAATTTAAGAGAAAGAGAACCTTGAGATTATGTTAATAAAAGTTGCAATTTGTTCTTAATGTAATCTATAATTCCCTGATGATTTTGGTATGATCAACCTTTATATCCAATAGGATATCAAGTTGTTACTTTTATATACCTCAGTGATTATTGTACAGATGTATTTCATGTAATTTTAGAGGAAACAAATCTCAGGTTTGGGTAGAATTGTTGTTTTTATTTAGGCCTGCCTCTTTACAAAAGACACAGGGGACTTGAGATACAAAAGTGATTTATTCAAGATCATCTCAGGTCTTCTGATTTCTTTAATCCTTTCTTCCACATCATTTTAGCCTCTCAATTCAAGATTTCATAAATGTAGCTATTTTTACTGGAACAGAAAAATTACAATTTAGATATACGATTGAAATTACTGTAACATAACTTGACAATAAGATAATAAAGATCCTCCCCAGGCATTCCTAAGATGAGCCAAAAAGAGTTGCATTATTTTCATAGGTATAAAAAGAATGGAAACTTCAGCCAATAATTAAAATATCATTCCAATAACCGAAGTGCAGGATCTAAGTTTTGTTGTTTTTGCTGTTAGGAGCAAATATTGTCTTCATTCAGTTTGCCAATATTCTTGATTTTAAGATTGCCTGGACAGTGACACATAGTTATCATTTTGTGGGGTTTTTAAAATTGCTACTCAATTTGTAGGAACACTAGGATATTAGTTTAAATCTAGTATTCTATTTATAATATTGATCTGTGCTAAGGTCTAGGTTATAATTTACTAAAAGTAATTAAAGAGAAGGAATACATTATTAACGACAGTTTATTGCATTCAGATAGTTTACTTCACTCCAAAATTAAAAAAAAAATTCTGAGGGTTTCCTGTGAATCTCATCCTGAAAGTAAAGAAGTGAGATTATAAAGTAAGTGGAAGGAACCAAAATTACTTTGATCAGAAAAAACATATGAAAACCCTTAAATTGACCATAAATAGCAATATACCTCATGTTGTGACTATAGCCCTATGTAATGTTATCAAGTTATGCATGTCTTATATAGGGTAAGTCATGGGACGTGTCAGCCTGGGTCCAAACACTGGGCCAATCATATCTTACAAATGTGAACTTGTAAAAGTTATTTAAACTCTACACACCTTAGTTTTTTATTGGTAAATAGGGCTAATACTAGTCCTTACCTCATACTTAAGAGATTTACATGATTTCCTACATATGTGAGGAATGCAGTTAAGTGTTGAATGTTAGCTATTATTATATAGTAGAAATATACATAATATAATAAAGTATATGTATACTATTTTAATTTTTACTATTTTTAAGTGTGTGATTGAGTTAATGTCAATTAATTTTCTATGAGATAGTTGTTAAATCCAGTTCTTCCCTGTGGGGTACTGAATTTATCTTTTCTCCAGTGTATGTGTATACACATTGGGTTAAAGTATGAAAAGAACTTCTTGTGAAGGGTTATGATAACAGCAACAACAACAAAAATTGATTGGAAGTGACTGCAAAGAATCACTGGATTCCTCCCCAGGGGCTTCCAGAGAGTTTTTGAGGTTGCCTCAGTTTTTTTCCTCCTCTAGTGAACAATGAACAGGTAGACTAGCTCTGGGGGTGGGGAGTGAAGATAAAGGTATAACTATCTCAGGGTGGAGATCTGGCTAGGGGTGGAGGTGGTGGGTGGAGAGGCACAGCAGGGTGGAGCTGCTGAAGTCCCAGAACAAGCTGCAACCTGTGCTCAGGTGCTCAGGTGAGCTGTACAAGGGCTGTTGAGACTTTGCTGAGTTTAGGCATATTTGGCCCTTGAAAGGATGGGATGTAGGTTGAGAGAAGAGAGAAAAGTGTGTCTAAGTATATTAAAAATGTGCATGGAACAGGAGGCAGTTCTGAAGGATAACACTGCTGAAAATTTGGTAGAGAAAAGATAGATGGGTAGATTGGGAGAACTGGCCAAAGAGACTGAGAGGAAGAGCTTAAAAAAAAAGAAGATTGACACTAATTCAATGAAGATTTGGACACACTAGACTCTTTTTGACTCAAGGTGGTGTTTTAGTCAGTTAAGAGCTAAATTCTACAATGGCAAAGTGGCTTTGCTGTTCACAATGTGTACCATATCCAGTGTATAAGAATTAAAAATTGTTGCTGCAATAGTAAAGCCCATAATTTGGTTTCTGTAGATGATGATGGATGAGCTTTCATCTAATTGTAGTGTTCTTAATGAATTGAAGAAGAGAAGGGTAATGGTGGGATTTTTCAGTGTGATCTATTTAAGGACTTCTCTAAGGAGATACTAAACCACCCAAAAAATGAGCCAAATGCGATAGTCACCTGCTTACTAAAACAAACTGAAGAGAAGCAACAAAAGTGTGGGGAGAAATTGGTGGTTAAGTAGCTTGAATTCTTTTAATTATAGATGATCTTTTGATCGCTCAAAAGCCAGGCGTGGCTCGGGAATCCCTCCTCCCCCTAAGTGAGTCTGAGATTTCTCTGAGGATTTCATCCAAGTGTTCATGAGCAGATCTATCCAGCTCCGTGTGTAGCAATGCCCTTTACCGAGCAACACTATCTTTTCCACTGAGGAGATCCCAGACACAGCCACCTGGGGGTGACCCTTCTTTTATTACGGGGAATTATTACATCAATAATGCATCATAGTATCTTCAAAAATGAAGACTTTGGAACTCTTGTCTACTTAATCTAGGCTTGGGCACGCAGAAAAGAGCTCTGTGGACACCCAACACACTGCTGTCAGCTGTGCTTCCCTCTCCTAGAACCAAGGCTTTGCTGCTGGGCCCAGTTTTGCCTGGCTTTCTTTATGATGACTCCTCTGCCTGGCTTCACAGCCTCACATTTCTTACTTAACTTTTTGTAAATGACTTTACTTGTTTCTAAAAGAAAAGGTTAAGGCTGCTAAGGAAAATTAAATAAAATTGTATCATAGTGGTATCGATTCTTTCATTTTAGAGGTTCTAAATACTTTTCTCAGAGAGTTCTTTCCTATTTATTAATTACAATTAATAAATGCATAATTATATGAAAGATACTCTTTTCTGTGTGTACTACAAAAATGCAAGGCCTGTTGACTTGCAGGAAGCATGAATCTGAGTGTAGGGAAAGCTCTTTTTCCAGTTTCATGGTGCGTCTCTGGGTATAGTGTGTATAGCATGGGCCCTCCAGATACTGAATATGCATGAGAGACTGATAAAGTACCTAGGAGAGAAGCCTACTAGGAAAAAAGTCAGGAAAATTTGGCCCAGAAAATAAAAGTTTGGTTGTAAAAGTGAAGAAGCAATCACAAATATACCATTGTGATCATCATCACATAGTCTTACCTCTTGACCAATTTATCAACTGCCTAATCCAAAGGAAAAGGAGGTACCAATTGTAAAGCTGAATTGACACTTTTACAAAACCAACAAACATTGATTCCTGGCAACACCAATACATGATTCTCCATAGAAGAAAAAGCTTTATAATTCTTTGCATAACCCATAGAAACTTTTGCTTTTGGATAATTCCGGTTACTTCTAGGACTCCGGGAAGAGATGATAGAAGATGACAATATGACCCCATAAAAATAGCTTATCCTTGAACCGTGTATCTCCCAGAAAAAAAATTTCACCAGCGGGGCCTGGAGAAGAAAGGAAGAAAATGGTGGGTGCACGAGAGGCAGGTACATGAGCACACGTGAGATAGCCTAAAGACACCATGGCTTTCAGGATAGGTAGTCTTGTCAAAATAACTCAGAAACAAGAGCCAGCCACACTAGCACACCAAAGATTCATGTGCAAGGATGCTTAGACTATTTACTCTGTTCAATCAGTTATTTAGAGGTGTAAATTAATTGAATGACATTCAAATATGTTTTGTAGGTCAAAAAATACCACACATGCCTCTTCGGTAAGAAGCTATATATATAGGATGTCTGAGAAGACAACTCTGCAAATAGCCACAAGATCCTTAGGGAATTGAGACCAAGGCTGGAGGCCTAGCATTGAAACATACATTTATTTTTCTTCTTTTATTGAGTGAAATAAATTGAGAGTGACAGCTATGGATCTTAGTTATTAGTATGGTACCCAAGATGCATATCAGATGATTTTTCCTCTTTGCAATTTTTCCTGACTCTCTGGGAAGAACTCGTGTTCCAGTGCCATTTTTATTATAATACCTGACACAATCTGCTATGTGATTACCGCTAAGTTGTCTGCTTCAATCACGTCTATATTTGTGATGCTGGAGATCAAAACCAGGGCCTCACATGTACTACACTCCCAGTATAGACTGTATTGTATTTACATGTTTCCTAGTGCTAGGGCTCCTGTGGAATGCTAACCACTAAATGATCACAGCTCAGGCTTCTGAATATTCAGTGTTTGACTGATTAAAAGAGAAAATAGAAGTAACTCAAAGACCAATGTACCCAAATTGTTGCCTAAATTTGTTTTGTTATTTGTTTTTATAACATTTCACCTCACCAAAGAATACATAATTTTTTGAAAGAATATATTTATCACTTTGAAAAGTAGGGTGTGTCTATCTTCAGTTAACATTTTACTTTGAGTTTTACCAAATGCATCTAAACAGGATTATGACTGAATGGCGTAGAGAATCAGACTCATAAATAATTTATTTTTTTTTCCAGAATCTTTTAGAGAACTGCTAGTTCTGCATTTGTGGTGCATGTGGTTTGGGTGAGGCTGCTCGTGTCCGGAACCATGTGGAGACTACAAGGAGAGTGCATGTCTGAAAATTGTGCTAATGGCAGGAACACAGATGTGAGTCAGAGCCATGTGTATGTGGGACGAAGGGACAAGAAAGAGAATGAAGAAAAGAGAAGAGAAAAAATATGAAGAAAAGAGACAAGAGAGAGATTGGCCAAGTACTGATGGTGAAACTGGAGCTCCTGGCTCCAAGTTAAATAAATCCTGGGCTTTTTTATTATTATTATGAACTAATAACTTAGATATAAAATATTTTAAATGGTTTTTGAGCTAATTTGGGTTGTACCATGACCAAAACTTCCTAACTAGTAAGTTTAAGAATTGAAGGTAGGGTTTAAAATCAAGAATCTTGTAGCCTGTAGACTGACAGCCAGTACATAAAGAAATGGAAATTTTCTTTTGGATCATAACTTCACCAGGAAAGTAAAATGAACAGCAATAGTCTGCTTTCACAATTTTTGCCTTTCCCTCATTCATTTTCCATAAAACATTTCAACTGAACTCACACTCATTGCCAGACACTCACGTGTGTGTGTGTGAATAGATGGAACAGTAAAAGTGAAGATGAAATCCAAGTGAAGAATCTTCTAAAACTTTATGTACTTACAAGTGGTAAAGTTTAAATATACACTGTAAATTTATACAGCTATAAAATATAAGTGTGAACAGTGCATATGAGTACACAGTAAAACAAATATAGGATGTACCTTGACACTTAAAAAATGCAAGTTTTGGTCCTGAGTTTGATCCCTGGTACAAAAAAATGCAAATTTTGGACAATTAAAGGAAGTATAACCAAACATTCTTGCCACTGTAAGGGAACGCTGTTGTCATTAGATCAAGTCCTGTTTTCTTATTCTCTGTACAAAGCAACCAAGACAGGACAAATGACTGACTCATCTCCCCAGAATTTCAGATAGCAGCAAGGTTATTCTGTCAAGTGTTCAATTTATTCTCCACTAGAATTTTTCAGAAAGAAATTATTCCCAAGAGATGAGGTAGGGTTAGATACTTAACTTGCTAAAAATGTTTAAATGAAGTTACCAGTATCAAATTGATACTATAATATCAGATTGGAAATGCTTTGTGTAATCATTGCTAGGCTTGGTTATGTTAGGTCTGGCATTACCATCCACTCCAGAAACAGAAATGCTGTCTGGACACTTGACAGAAATTATCTTAGGCCTTTATAGAAGTTATCCCAAACTCCCAATGACACTGTTAGGTTTAACCAAAGAGGTTAAAATTGTAGAGCTGAAGTTCCATGGGAAAAGAAAATTCGTGTTTTCTATAAATTGCCTTATTGTCAACATTCAAACCAGAATTGGCATAAAATAGGTAATAAACATTTGTTGAATGAATGAGGTAGTGTAGCTGGCATCCATATCAAATTTCACAGGACTATGAAGCCCTTGAGAGTTCCTGGATGCCCTTTTGACTCCAGTCTCTGACTTAAACAGAGCTGAGTCTGAGGGAAAAAGTTGTATTCCAGCTGCTATCTCTGAGAAGATGCATTGTAAAATCTTAACAAGAAAGACTAACATGAACCTTCAACCAATAGACAAACATTTAGCATACTCTAAAACACTGTGTACAAGGAAGAACAATAATGATGAAAACTAAGAAAAAACCCTTAACGCTCTACCACCCCTACATCTACCTGTCCACCAAATAATAAAATGTTTTTAAAAACTGATAAATAATGCTATTCATGTGGTACTAATGTAAAAATCATGTTCTACCCAAGGCTGAATTTTATAGTTCCTATTACCTCTAAAATTTGGTCACATCCAATTTCTTTGACACAAATGGATTATAGTCACTTTCAAATAGCAAAATCAAATCCTTATAACTCTTCCAGGTAATCCAAGTGGTGTTATCTACAAGAGAAGGCAAAAATAAAAGATAAAGTAAAGAAAAATATCACTTGTCTTTTCTGAACCACATATGCAAAAATCGTGATATGGTATATGAAGCCACTGGATAATGATTTAAGGTTTTTATTGTGTATAAAAGCTTACAGCTTCGTAATATAGTACAAAGTCTACAGAGAGGTCAAGATGTCAAACTAGTGAACAAATAGCATGCCATTTATGTCATATGCTTGTCAGAGGCCAGATGGATTTGTGATTGAAGAAAAACCTCAAGATTATTGTTTCTTCTATGGAAAGTTGTGTTTAGATTTTGCAATAATATCAGAAATCAAACAGCAATTGCATTATGGAAGAATAGAAAATTTCACCATCAATATTCTATTCTCAGACTATGCAAACTTTATTGATGTTCTATTTGAATATATAACATGTAATAGTCAGATTATAGATTTTCCAGAAGAGAATCATAAAAAATTATCCATGTTCAAAGACATAAACAAGCTGTTTATTCACCCTTAGGACATTAAAGCCTGAAAAGAAAAATTATTTTCATGTCTAGTCTTTCAGTAAACATTTATCAGTTTCCATGATGGGCTAGGCACTATTTTAAATGTTTGGGAAGTAAACAAAGTAGTCCCAAACCCTTGCATTACTGCAGCTTACAGGCTAGTGAAAGGAGATAGGCAAGAACAATAAAATAATATTTAAGATGTATGAAATGTAATGTAATGTTAAGTACTATGGAAAAAAGTCAGTGAGGAAGGAGAATTTGAGAGAGTGGTGATTTGCTATAATTAGAGTGATCAGGATAGTTCATATTGAGAAGATGATGTTTTTAGGATATTTTCTTTTTATTATTTTAGTTTATCAATACATGTGCACAGTACATAATGTTTACAGTCTTTAAGGGAAGTTGGAACATGTACATAATTCATTCTCATTCCTTTCTCATGCCCTTTCCCTTCTTCTCCTCCCCTTTCCATTCATCTCTTCATCCTCCCCTCCCTCTTCTTCCTCTTCTTCTTCTTCCTCTTCTTCTTCCTCTTCTTCCTCCTCCTCCTCCTTCTTCATGTTTGCAGATGATTTTTGAGCACAGACTTTGAAGACAAAAAGGATAACCCATGAAGATATCAGAGAAATGAAGATCTCAGCTGGGGGAAACATCCAACACAAATATCTTGTATCAGAAATATCTCAAAGAGGGTGTAGGGGAAAGACATAACGTCAGAAAACTGAAAGTGAGGCAAATGATGTGAATTCTTTGTAAAGGGATCATAAGGAATTTGACTTTTATGCTGGGTATGATAAGATAGAGCTGGTTTCAAACAGAGATGATGTGATTTAGCTTTCATTTTTCAAAAGATCCCTCTCCCTGCAATGTGAAAAATACTCTAGAGAGATTTTTTAAAAAAAATAACATTCACCTAGTGAGAAGCTGCCAAAATAATCCAGATGCATAGTTGTGCATAACAATGGAAGCAGAAGGGTGTCATCCTGGATAAATTTTGGAATAGAATCAAGAGGATTTGCAGAGAGATTGTATGTGGGGCATGAAAGAAAGAAAGACAGGAGTCAAACATATCAAGACTTCTTGGTCTAGATGACTGGAAAGATAGAGTTATAACTTATGGCCATGGGGAAAAAAGTCCTCTGTATCTTGTGGGTTTGAGGGCAGGATGGGTGTGGTGATGAGGAAATTATTGAAAATGTTCAGTTTCATATGTTGCTCAAGTACCTAAGAGGAGATGTTCAGTAACTAGTTGGATAAATTTATCTGGAGATCAGAAAATAGGTCTGGATGTAGAAATTTGGCAGTCCTTGGTTTACAGGCCATGAAATAAAAGGATGTACTCAGTGGAGTATAGCAAGAAAGAAGAGAATAAAGGGCTGAAACTTGTGGAATTTCAAAAATGAGAGCTCAGGGAGGAGAGGCAGAGACAATGAAAGAATCTCTGAAGTGGTGAATATAAAGAAGAGAAAATAGTGGTAGATTCAAGTGAGAAAAGGGTTTCAAAGCCAATCAATTAAATTAAACAAGCCGATTGATTGATGAAATTGAGAGACTTCATGTTATAGCAAAGGTCAGAAATTGACCCTTAGTTAGATCTTCTTTTGAGTCAGGGAGCCTGACTGAAATGGGTTTAAGAGAGAATGAGAGGGGAGGAATGAGTATGAACAACTCTTGACAGAAATTTTGCTAACACTAAAACATAAGAGAAATGCAGAGGGAGTAACATATCTTTTTGGTATACTTAAAAAAATTTAGGGCAAGAGAAACGGAAGAATGTTTGTATGTTGATGGGAACAACCCAGGAGACAGAAACCTTAGAAAAAAAGATGGCTCTTTTCTGGGTCCACTGAGGATTGCATTTTGATCATATTGAGGGGGATCCAAGACAAATATTAGAAGGAGCTTCCTTACCATACCACAGTTAAGATCAGAACATACTATCATAAGGAATTATTAGAAGGTATTCTCTGACATTTAAAAACATTAATGTAAATGTGTCAGATAGTTGTGGAGTATTTCTAGCACTGGAGCTACTGGAGCAATGATGAGTGAAAGTCAGACTTTGGTTTTTAGGAGTTCAACAGAGCAGACTGGCTGAGTATGTGGCCCCTAGAGCCAGGCTGGCTGCAATCCTGCCTTTACCTCACCACTTACCAGCTGTATGGGCTTGGGCAGGTTACTTAAACTTTCTCTGCATATCTTTAATAGGAGATAATGACAATGTGCACCTCGTATCTGAGTTATGAGAATTAAATGAGCTAATACGATTTTTAAAATGTCTTATACGTAGCAAGTGATGTCTATAGCTATTGATGAGCTATTATTAATGCATTGTTATATATGCACATTTAATAGAGATACGACTAGCATGTCCAGGCAGCGTGGAAGAGTTCTCATTTTGACTTGGAGGTTTTAAGGCAGTGATGGTGAGCCTATGGCGCTCATGGCTCAGGGCCCACTCTGTGGTATGCAAGCCAAGTCACCCGAGCATGGCCATGTTGTTTTTTCCTAAACGAAACCCCAGCGTTCAGGTTTTTTTTTTGGGGGGGGGGGTTAAAAGCAGTAGAAGTGTATTTACTTTTTTTTTTAACTTTATATATCCTTTATTTGTACATTTTAGGTATACAATATAATGACATTCATCATTGGAAATTTGCACCTTTACATAATTTCTCTTGGTTCTTGTTTTTTCCCCCT